>CAHIKZ030001851.1:57500-60000 GCA_903632075.3 Acanthosepion pharaonis
TTGTTATATATGCTATCTATTTTAGTTGTTGCTGCAGTTGGTAGTCCGCAAGTGACATGGTTTCTGTTATTTGGTACAGTTCTTTGTGATTCTGTAGCGCCAGTCTACAATGTTCAAAGAATGATGATTTTTGCCAAGACTCATAGGCTTCACTCTCTCAAAACCATTTCTAACCATTGATCTGAGAAAGCGGTTGTATACAGCTGACAATTTAGAACATTGGTGCCATGCATGTCATCCATATGAAAATGTCGATCTGACGAGGTTATTTAAGAACATGACTCGAGTTTTCAGGTTAATGTTTTGGCTTTTTAGCAATTTGCAATATTGGACAAAACTACCACCCAGTGCATCCTATTCTATGTTCAAATATCCGTTTCTTCTATACTAAATTTGTTTATATCTGATCCATACGCAGAGGTTATTTAAAACATTTAGTATTTGCTGATTCCAAATCCTGAATATTTATGATAATTTCCAAATCATAGTTTCTGTATTGGAAAGGTTTATTTTAAGTCCTACGCTTTGGAACACTTAATAGAGGATGTTCAAGATAATTCTTATCTATGAATACCTATTCTATCAGACTACCCCATTCTTTATCAGTATGTTGGACCCGGGAGGGAAAGCAGGACTGTTGCCTTCTATTGGTAGATTCGTCTGGGATATGGTATAGAAGGCTGAAATGATTAGTACCCATCTCTTCGCATTTGTGTTTGTAAATTTGCAGGTCATAAGCTAGGAAGAGATTAAATATGATGGGACCCTCATTTCCTCTTTGTTCTACTCCTGATGTTTCCGTATTGAGATTTTCGCCACATATGTAAGTTGATGCATTCGGTGGATTCGGACCTTGGAAAGCGATTTATAATGTGTGAAAAGAGGAAGTCTTTACTGATGTGGTCCTATGCTGCTGTGAGATCGACAAAGCAGTTATACAATTTCCTGTCATAGAGGTAAGCAATTTCTTGGAGTTGTTTGATGACAAATATTCCAATATTGCATGTCTTACCAAAACGAAAATTGGTCGTGATGAGTTGACTTTCATAAAACGATGGGAGCCTAGTTAATACAATGTTCATTAACACTTTGACCATGATAGATCTAATTGAGATACGTGTGTATGAGGCTCTTGAGGCTTACCTTTCTGTTTCCATTATGCATTAATGTGTAATAAACGACACTGTTCAGCCTCAATGTCGAGTAATGCTTTATTATCCCCGAGTTTTTAATAGTTTTCTTAATTTTTTCATCGGTAGCTTCATTATTGTTTATGTTTGGAGACAGACTTTATAATGATTGGATGTATATATTGGCATATGTTCTATCTCTGCGGGCTAGTTTAGTGTGGACAGGTTTAGGTTTGTGTATATCTATCTATCTATCTACATTGTATATAATTTAGTTGATGTAAAAACGTGTATCCTCAACTCTGTGTGGAACTGCATCTATTTTTACGATAAAAAAAATGGCTGCATTTCCAGACAGGAAAGCGACGGATTAAGAAAAGGGAACGATACGCCACTTTCTCCATCTTGTAAGTTTACAAAATGACCTGTGTTTATCTGTTAACTACATTAATGGATGTGGGCCACTAATTTGCAAGTAACTCTTTTTGACAGAAAGAATGAATAGACAGGCAGAAAAAGAGAAAAAGTAACAATGAAAAGTAAAAACAAAAGAAGGAATGAAAAGAAAAAAGAAAACGAAGTATTTATTAGAAAGTGAAAGAGAAAGATCAACGACAGAAAAAAATAAAAAGGTTCAGAATCTCAAGAAGAATATGAATATTGAGGATAGTGCAGTAGAGAGACTTGCAAATAGCAACACAGAATTTTCGTTTTAGTTTTTATAATAATAATAATATTGAGGAAGGTGCTGGAGATTTGAACTTTGCAAAGGTAAAATTTAATAATATGTAAGATAAGAAATCATTAAATCGTCACTTAAATGCACACACACACACACACACACAGAAAGAGAGAGAGAGAGAGAGAGAGCGAGAGAGAGAGTGACCACATCCATGTAAGAACATTTAATATTGCCTCGAAGTAGATTCATAATGAAAAGACCGTTGACCTGACTGAATAGTAACAGAAAAGATGAAATTCCAACTGATGATAAAGTAAAATAAGAGGAAATTCTGGAGTAATGAGAATATTTCAAACGAGCACTCACATTGGGATGAACAACTAGAAGAACATACAGAATTGCAAAGACATTGGCAAGATATTAATATTTCTCAAATTTGGGGGAAATTCTGGAATAATATGCATATTTACAACAAGCACTCACAATCGACTGAAGTAGAAGAAGAATAGAATAAGCAATTGCAAAAACAACTTTGGTAAGATATTAATATTTCCATATTTTGGAAGAAATTCTGGAGAAATGAGAATATTTCAAACATACCCAATATTTTGGCTTTCTTCTTTTATGAGCATTCATATGCTCGTGAATTTGTTTAATGAAAAAAAAAATGAAAAAATTAATAAATATA
>CAHIKZ030001851.1:65000-97500 GCA_903632075.3 Acanthosepion pharaonis
AAAATTCTCATTTCACTAATAATAATAACAGAACAAGCATACCGAGAAAGATACTGAGTGATAATGAAACTTGCTTATATCGATAATGAATTCTTATAATAATAACAAACAAATGTTATTGGGTAAAATGCTGATGTGCTGACTAGATAATACCAACACATAATTATCATTTTAATAATAATAGAAATAGAACAATGATATTGAGAAAGGTTCTGAAGCTATAAGGAGATTTGGTCATATTAAAATAAAATTCTTGTTTCAATAATAATAATAATAATAAAACAAATATATTGAGAAAGGTTCTGGATGCTAAAAAAGTCACAGAATTCTTATTTCAATAATAATAATAATAATCTTTATCATTATAATAATGTGAAGAAGGATATTGAGAAAGATATTGAAGAAGCTTGAAAATACCGACAGACTTATTATTTCAATAATGACAACAGAAAAAATATGAGAAAAGTGGTGAAGACTAACATCTCCATTTTTCAAGCCTCCGGGCTTGGATGAAAGTGTAGGATGCATTCACCTCTTCTATGACGAAAGTCTTGTCTTTGAGGATGGAAGGTTGGTGGATATCGGCGCCAGCGTGTCAATTGTAGCGGGGATTGGCCATTTTTTGTCCTTGGTCTATATGTACGTGTACGGACTCTCTATGTTAAATTGAGCATATATCATCCTCTTACCGCGAGCGGGTAGGTAAATACCGGACTAGTAAGCAAAGGCTGTTTTATGATCTAACCCCAGTATAACTACGTAGCTGCTCACGGGCAAAATATGGAGAAGTCACTTTTGAGAGACTGTCCTTATTCCTTGTTGATGATTATGCCAAAGCTGAATACCACTGGGATTTGAAATCGTTTGAATTTCAAAGGGCAAGTATGTCAGAATTATAGGGATCCGGGAAGTGTGTGCATTCTTCTTTTTCAATTTAGGATCGTTGTCTCAGGTAGGTGAGTTCTATTGCCCAACTTTGGGAGTCAGTGTCAAGATGCCTGACAAGCATATTATGCGTTGCAATTTAACTGAAAACCTTTGGGTGGAACCCCAGGTAGCTCAACTGTGTACTTAACTGTTTCAAAATTGACCGGAACGGTGTCTATTTACTCCCATTTCCAGGAATCTTTTGCAACTGTTTTGAGTTTTTTGTCTGACTGTATCATTACTTGGGACAAGTATACCAGAGATGACAGTACCCTGCTAGTATTTGTGCTTTAGGATCGTAGCTGAAAAAAATCAAATTCATTTCTGAAAATTACAGAAATCTTTCTAAAAATATTTTTCAGTTTTGCACAATGTTTTATAAAAAAAAAAACAACATTTTTTCCTTTCGTTTGCTCTTTTAATACAAAACTGACCTATGAAAACAAAAACTGACCTATGAAAACAAAAACTGACCTATGAAAGATTATGACCGCTAATAACGTAGGACATCAGCACCAGCTATTATATAATCTTTTTTCTGTTTAATTTGCCTCTAAAAATCTATTTGTTTACCTGCAATACAAATACTTCCAAATACTAATTTTACACCCCCACTTCGGTGACCTTGGAGTTAGAATTTAGCTTTTACTGTCTCGTCATAAGTGAAGCCAAAAAACATTTTGTACTCATTCCAAACTTACCATGTTACTTCATTTTGCTTGAAATTCCTTCATTTGTCTACAAATGGTATATTGTTCTTTTTCATGACCTTTGGTAACCTCTGAAGTCAACCTCACATGATCTATACCACATGTGGATTTTTGTGAATATTTATACTAAAATTTAGGTTAATGGACCTTGCCATTTGAACGTGGTCATGCACATATACAAACAGAATCACGTCAAAATCTAATTAACAAGGATACAATTGAAGTTCAATTTAGCTAAAAACATTTCTTAGTCATTTTCAGAATATGTTGAAATATAAATAAAAAGGACTTGAGTTACTTCCCTTAATTCTGAATTTGAACAAATTTTTATCGTGAAGATATTTCCTATCATGGAGTGCACAATGAGAGCAAACTCCATTATATAACCTTTAGTATTCTTGACGAAATATAATACGAAACCACGAAACGTCATCACGCTGTTCTTTTTTTTTTAAATAAAATTTAAAACTGTTTTTTTTTTTTTTTTTTGAACAGAATGTTTTAAATAATCACGAGGAAATAAACTAGGTGTACTTCAACCGAATTATATCAAATTTCCTATGGTTCGTGAACATTTTACAAAATCTATCTGTTAGGGATAAACACGCATCAATTTCCGGAGAAGCCAGACCAGGACTTAAAAAGGTGTGTCTAGGAACTTGGGAGGAACTGAAGTGTGGGGAAATTAAAAAAAAAAAAAAAAACACAGTGTATGTTTTTCATGAATACTTCTTAAATCAATTTTCGAAGACAAATTTGTTTTGTTGCAATTGCATTGTTGATTTTTCTCCTTGTTTAACATTTCTTTTTTTTTCTTTGTTTTTTGTTTTGTTTTACTTTGTTTTTCCCTATTTTTAGTGTTTTCTTGTCTCTCCCATGTGTTTTATAAACCTTTTCTCCTTTTTTCCCCATCTCTTCACAGCCTCTCGATTTTCTATTTTAAAAATCTTTTTTATCTAACATATGTCAATAGAATCTGTGTTCTTTTCACTTCATTCATACAATCACAATTCTTTTTCTTTCAAGTTGTTCTTTGTTTCCCTTCTCCTTTTTTTGTTTCCTTCTTTCTATTCTTTCTTTGTCTCTTCCTTTCTTTCGCGATTTCCTTCTTTTATTATTTCTTTATTATCGATGTTTTTATTTTTCCTTTCAAAGTCCTGTCTTCATTTCATCGTAAATAAAGCACTAAACACTAAGCACTTACACGCTCGCCGATCAGTAAGTGTGTGCATCACAGACTAGAGGTAAGGTTTTCCTCGGTCTTATTCGACAATGGCTAAAAATGCATTTTTCGATATCCACCTCACCCTAATTGTAAATGCGACATCACAATCACAGGCAATCAAAAGAGGAGAAATGAAGTTATAAGGGATTATTCTTTTCAGTAATTAAATGCTTGTTAATTAATAACAAATGGCTGCTATATTTGCGAACAGTCATGAAAAAGATACGCTAATAATTCCCAAAATATTATTCATATTTCGAAATGGACGACCCTTCTTATAAATAAAAAAAGCTACGTATAGTGGGATGCAAAGAGTCACTTGCAAACAGATTTCTTCTTTTGCTTATTCAAGAATGATTTTCACAACTTGTGACTGTCGTTCATTCTGGCGAAGTGCCGTCCTGGGTATGACGATAAACTACATCCACGTCTTGGGTAAGACGATAAACTACGTCCAACAGAAAGGCTTCTGATTAGGAGGTTTTGAGGAGCGTGGAACCACCTCTTAATTGCTGATGGGCCCAGGTCCAGCCTAACTCAGGGTGGTAGCTCCTGTTAGGGTCCCACCTATGGGCAAATAGTTAACCCCAAAACTGGAGTTGAAACACTATGAAAGTGTAAAAATAGGTTTTAATACCAGAAATACTTTGCAAAAAATTATTACCAGCAATAAATTTTTAAAGAAAAAAATTATTACCAGCAATACATTTAAAAAAAAAAATACCAACTATATATTAAAAAAAAAAATAGCCAGTTATAAATTTTCGAAAAAAAAAATTACCAGCTGTACATTTTTAAAAAAAATATTACCAGAAATAGATTATTGAAGGAAAAAAGTATTACCAGCAATACATTTTTGAAAAAAAGATATTACCAACAATAAAAATTTTGTCGCCATTAAATAATCCATTGAGGTTGATATGCCGTAAAACAAACCAAAGCAAACAAAATCTGGCGAAGTGGGAAGGATATCGAAAGTCATATAGAAGTTATTTAAGTTTTGAGATGAAGTATCCTTAGTATTTCATGATGTTATTTAGACTACTATCGTCATTGTTATTATTTTTCGGTCACCAAGTGTCTGGCCAGAGATTTTTTATAAGTATTCTTTGCTTTATTGACACAAAGCTTTACACGAAGAACACGAGACAAAATGTCGTATTGAAAACAATCAAGTAATCTGATTGATAGAATAATGATAAAATTTCAAATCAAAATTGTAAAAAATCCTAAGAAGTCTGGAGAAACCAATAGCTGAAACGTAATGAACGAAACAACAAAAAGATACTAGTCTTCATAAACAGTTTCATGAGAAGATATTTTGAAAATAGCTGAGTGTGTCGAGGAAGGCGAATACATATTTAGATATTTAACTATTTAATGCAAGCTAAATTGTGATAAATTTCTAGAGCTGCTTACGAGATATTTCACCCATATGACGTCACATAACAACCATTCCTGTCACTACTGAAAATAGTACCATTTAATTTTACTGCCTTAGTAGTTCTACATATTTTCAGAAAGATTTATGCCTTCTCGCAGTTCAATTGAGTCATTCAAGACAAGTCTTAGATGATATTGATGAAAGCAGTAAAAGCAATGATTGTACTGGAATAGTTGAGATGTCGTTATTCTCAGTCTTCTTACTCTGGTAACAAATTTGATAAAGACTGAAGAGGTTTTGTAGAAAGCAAAAAGGCAGTGAAAGCACTAAATGTCATGGAGTGGTCGACGAGATATTTGAACAATATGATGTAGGAAATTGATAGTTTATAAAGATCTCAGAAGAAACGGGATATTTTTTAACAAAAATCTTCAATAAAATTCCCCCACTTCGAGAGCAAAAAATAATGTAATTCCACTTAATTGATTATTGAAACAATAATCTCTAAATTATAAATGGTCTTTACAACTTGAAAGTTTTTGGCTGTCATGTTTTGGTTGGGGATTTTTCAACCCTTTTACGATTTATTTATCCGCTATTTCTTTCAAAATCGATATTGCTGTCTTCACAGGTAGTGAATTTGTTTTAAATTTTGAAGCAGTTGTTAAAAGTACTACCAGATAACTTCATTTGAAATAAGTAGGAGAATTCACCGGTCGAAACGCTGTATTAAAGAATTACAACTTTTATATTTTTTGCGCTTAAAATTAATCGGTTTATTCTTGCCTCATTGAGTTTTCATTTCCAAATAGCAGCAGTTCTTCGTAACTACATTTTTTAAGGTTGGTGGTCGCGTCGAGTTAGTTGAAGTCGCTCTAGCTAGATAATAGAATTATCTGAATTATGTTGATCGCACAGCATTTCAAAAATTTTTGATAGCGTGACCCTCAGATTGCGACCGCAATGGCTGGAAACTAAATTTATTCTATTTTATTTGAAAACTGAACTTTTCATCGATAGTCATAAAAATAACGTTCCATTTGCTACTTTATAGATTTTTTCCCAGTGAAACAAAATAATAATAATTAATTTAAAAATAATTGTTTCGATTAATTGCATTCACAATTCTCTAAAATATTCCTTTAATAATTTTTTATAAGTTGTGATGTCATTCACTGTTTGCAATTTAAAATAGGAGGCAAATTCAGATTTTAGAGAAAATTTAGTGAATGGATAGACCTTATAAATAACTGTGACGAATTGCCTGCCAATGAGTTATTTTGGTCATGTGAGCCATGAAATACTTTGATTTGGTTGGAAAACAAAAGAATAATAAAAGAAAGTGAGAAAGATGAAAGAAAATGAAATTGAATAAAAGAAAAAAAAGAAAGGATGAGAAAAAATTGAAGAAAGAAACTGATTGGACAATTAAATCTATGAAGTAATTGTGATCTAAATGAATAAATGAAGAAAGAAAAAATAACGAAGGAATAACTCAATAAACAAAATCACTACATTTATTTTTCAAAATCATAATTTTATATTTTGTAAAAAACAAAAACAAGGCTATTCCTTTAATAGTGGAAGTAGATGCAGAATTCAGTCAGTGGAATCGTTGACACACGATTTTGATACCAGAATTATTTTACCGAATTTCCTTTGGGAAAAGTCAAGAATTCTAAAAATTCAACTGACACAAGATCTTCCTTGCGCAAGCGATATTTTCTATGCAACAATAAGATGGGCTCTTAGAACAATATAATGGAGAAATGGGAAATTGGAAATCATCGGATCAAATGTGTCTTATAAATACAGGTCATCTCTCACGTTTTCGTGCAGCATATAAACTTCATAGCGTCTCATATACAGCATCGCCCACACTTTTAGACTACTACATATCCATATGTTTTGGTTACAGACTTTCAATGCTGCAGTATTTGTTAATAAATAATACTTAATGATATCCATTTTGAGTGAATAATGTTCCAATTGAAATAATACTGGTTGAGAGAAAAATTAATATTTTATAAAAAAAAATGTAATGATGTATTTTTTTATTGAACAATACTCTATATGAGTATGGAAAACAATATTAAATCAAAGATCTGAGAAACAATACTTCATATTTTGTGCTGTAGAGTTTCAATGCAGTGGAATCTAGTAATAAATAATGCTTAATAAAATTTGTTTCGATTGTATAATGTTCCACTAGAAGTAGCAAAAACCTGGTATGCTTGGTTTAGAAGAAAATATTTTATAAATATAGGTCTGCTATTTTATAATAAATACAGATCTGCTTATTTATGGGCAATACGTCATTACACACCACATTTAAACAATCTATATAAATAAATGCGGATGTCAGTGTGTCACACTTTTTCAACTTTACTCCTAGAGGCCGTAGCCCAACATCAGGCCAACTCTGTGAGAAAATTAAAAACATTCGGACCCGTAATCCTGAAATTTGGGATTCCCAAGTTTTCATTACTGTGATTATTTTCGGCGATTTTCTACGTGATTTTTTGTGACGAATTTTTGTAAGATTACAATTTTTATAACTTGGAATTAATTTGGGTACATCAAATTGTCTTAAATTAAGTGGCAGCAGAAGAATTATCGTTGAACTTTTAAAAGCCAAGCTTAAATATTAATGCAATACTTAAATACAGCGATCAGTTTTGAATTTTGTAGTTTATTGTTGCCTATCGCATACGGCAGCAGTGTCCCTCGCAAAAAGAAATCTCCGACAACAGAGGAACAAATTGCAATCAAAAGAACCAAGGCTGCAGTGAGGAAAAGAAAGTCCCGTGTAAATGCAGCCAGAAGCGCTTTCAATACTGAGAATATGCAAAGACTTAGAGTCTCTCAAATTCGTGAACAAGTCGAAGGCCCAATAAAGAATCCTCCGCGGTAGCTAGCTTAAATGCCGCTCAATAGGGCAGCTTTTAAGCTAGTAATATATAAATATAAAAAGACTCCAAATACTTTAAACCTGAACATGAAATAGTAAATAAAATCTTGAAAGTTCTACCTTTTTAAATATATTTAATAATTAACATACTATTTAGCCAATGAAAAATATCACTTACCACATATCAAGGTGTGACGTCACCATGAAGTGTAACAACCAACGACAGTTTTTAAAGTAATTAAATATTAGAAGACATGTTTGCATAATTCTGAATCTTAAATTTACCAGAAATATGATTGAAAGCTCTCGATCACAAATATACAATCGAGTAATATCTTCACTTATTTGGCCTCAAAACAAAACAAATAAAATTAATTTTTTCAAGTAATCCTGGTCGGCCATCCTTAATGGAACATATACTAGAAAACCTGCTGAGGAGTCCCAAATAGTACGAACCGGCCGTCCAGTGCTTTCTGCATTCTGTTGAGGATTCTTATACATTCTATGAATGATTATTCAAATCCCCCAGAATTTCTATCAACTATATATATATATATATATATATATATATAAAAACCGAGTGTAATATCAAAATTGTTCAAATCGAGTAACAGCATGCGATAATTGTCCATCCCACAATATGCTTAATATCTAAAAACCACTAAACTAACCGAGTTTCTTTTTTTTACAGATTTTCAGATAAGATGTTCAGCTATCTTGACACCATTTGTCGGAAAATCACTGAAAAAATACTTTCAGCTAGAAAGAGAACAGTTTAAAATCGTTTTACGTCAGCCTCACTATGTCTTCCCAAATAAATGGTGAGAGGTAAAAGATCATTCATGTCTTCAGTAATGGTACCAACATTCATACTCTGGCTTCCGTCTTCAAAGTCCATTCAAGAACCATCAAGAGAACGGTGAATAAGTTTAAAAAGAGGGAACAGTAGAGAGGAAAACTGAGTCGCAACAAAAAGAGGGGTCATCAGTTAAACTCAGAGCTAAATACATTGTTATTGTTCAAAGTAGAGTCCAATAGTGTTGCAAAAACCTCGGAGAATTCCAGTAAGATATCTTTAATCATCTCTAAAAAAGTACAATGGTTCAAAGCTTAATCTAACAATTCGACAATTTTGCTGTTACACGATTTTGACAATTTGCTGTTACACCCGGTGTATATATATATATATATATATATATATATATATATATATATATATATACTAGAAAAATTATCATTTATTAGTGATTACCTATGTTGGAGCTAATCAAACACGTGTACCAACTAACATAACGTTCTAGCAATTAATAAATATAATCAATATCCCCTTTAGATTATATAGCTTTAGTTTAGCCAAAAGTGCTCGGAATCAACAAACTTTTATACAATATTTGCATTCATTAAATCTAGAAAAGAAAACATTTGTACGCATAGAGGGAAAGCATAATGAAAACTAAACGAACTTTGTCATTCTTATTCTAGGAAACTCTTATTAAAAGGAGGTTGGTAATTCGAATATATATATATATATATATATATATATATATATATATATATATATATATATATATATATTGATAAAACATTCTGATTTTATGACGATTGTCTACTCAATTAGCCAAATACTTTAATCTGTCAATTGATAATAAAAATAAATGAATATAATTATTTTATTTCCTTAATTATCAATAATTTATATAATGACCTGTGCATAAGTAATTGAACCACTCACCTAATACTTAGTTGAGGCTGTTTAAATCTCGATTGCAGTTAATAATGGCTATTGAAGCCTTTCATAAGCTTTATACATCCCCCGTCTGGTATTTTCGATGTAAAATCATTCCAGATACCTAGGAGACTATTTAAAAAGTTCCACTGGGAGTGACGCATTTTAATTTCGGTTTGGATTTGCGGTAGTTCCTTGCTGTAATCGGCTTAAAAAACTCTAAGAAGTTTTTGATTTTACACTTGGAATAACTTTAGCTTATTTAATTGAAGCCAGTTAAAGATTTGTTTTCTTTCCTTGCTATATGACTTGCTATATTATTCTATGTTTATTACAAAAAACATTTTCGTGCAAAATTCGCTAAAAATATGATTTATGAATCTTAATATTGTCACTTGCAAGTTTATTTAACATTTTTCATTTAAAGTTTATATTTTTTTAATTTTTTTCTTTAACAAATATACTCAAGATAAACTTTAATTTTTCTGCTCAGTCTGCATTTCTGTATCTATTAGGTAAAGAAGTATGTTGAATTATTACCACAGTTCTTATACAGTAATGCAACGGCAGAATTAAAGAAAAATAATTGTAGACCTAGACGCAATATACGCAAACCGAAAAATGCATTATTTTACCTGATTTAATCTCATTTCTTTCTAATCTCTATTATTGAAAATGTTATAAAGACACCCCCAAGAAACTTAATTTTAACAATGTTTTACTTTTTAACAGAGACTTTTCTGCCGAAGTCTTTTTTCCCAAAGACCTTTCTTCCGAACACATTTTCCATCGATTCTGTTTTTACACTGCAAAATTTATTTAAAAATGCTATTATGTATAGCATAAGATTAATCTAATATTTTTCTGATATTTTTATTCATAACAAATATATTGATAACAAAACTTTTTTTAATAATTTGTGTTTTGTTTCTGAGAGGTATTTTATAAAAAACTATATTAAATTTTAGTTTAGTTTAACATTAAAAATAGAAGTGAATGTTATATTTTTATACTATGAAAATAATGAAATCGTTATTTATTAAGAATGGGGTTTAACTTTTAATTTCAAAAATCTTGAAATTCAAACTTTTGAAATAAGCCTCTAGTTTTGGCCCTTATTTGCACCATGAGTCTGTATTATAGAACGCGCCATGTATTATTATTCTGAGATGGTTTTTGGAAATAAAGTAAAAGTTTTTTGAAAGAAAGGACTGAGATTATAACGAATTCAGCTAAATTTTCCCGCTATTTACCGCGGCAAATCATCTCCATTAAATGATGTATCTACCATTATGGTTCACTGAACAGAATTAATTTCTTTTTCAGTTTTTTGTAGTGCTCTTTGCCATTTATCATGATTTCAAATAGAAACGAATGTTTTCTTTGTAAAATAAATTCATATAAACCTTATTAAATAATATGTGAGCATTGAGAATTATTCAATAAGAGCTGCTTTATAACCTAGCTTTAAGTCCGAACAACAGATAAAACGATTTGACACCATTGGATATAGATATTGCTGATAACTCCTGACGAGTGGACCGAACGATTACAAAAAAAATGTTTGTCTACGAAACCCTGGAGTCAGGCTACTGAATATAACATCAATCAGCTAAGTGACAAATTTTATATTTGTATTAATCCTATACATACACATATACATATATATATTACCATTTATATACAGAAAAGAATTTAACGTGACTGTGTTCTTGGTTTTTATTATATATATATATATATATATATATATATATATATATATATATATATATATATATATATATATATAGGCCAAAAGTTTTGGAATGCCTACGAAGAATCGACTAAAAACGGAAGGTTGTGCGCTCTTTTCAAAACTAATTTACCAACACACTTCGGGCCAGAGGGATTTTCTGTTCTTGAAGGGTTTTATCACATATTCAATAATAATAATAATAATGAAAATAACCCAATATGATTTTATTATACACCGTTTAAACATATTGTAACATTGCCACTTCCTAGTTGTTACGGCACAAAATATAATCGGCTATCCCGGTCACCGTATGCCGAATGTAAACTTTAGCCGGTAATCATACCAGCTATCACAGTCCAGTGAAGGAGGCGCAAATTGGACATGGCTATTTTCGACGTTCGTCTCCTTCACTGATCTTGTGTCGTCTAGTGATATCTTTTATGCTGTGTACTCGCTCGGATGAATTATTCTGTGTATTCTTTTATACCCTCGCGTGGGCCGTAGATTTCTTGATCGAAGCAACGTCTCGATCCTAGCGACTTTCTTAGTACGGGCGACTTTCCTGAAAAACGGAGAATTTCTAACAGAACAAACAAAGTAATAAGTTTTATGAATTGCTGATAAAGTAGTGATTACAAGTCTGGTGATAATGCTATCAACAATTTTGAAAGATGATTGTTACTCCTTCACTCAGGATTACCAAGTCTCTCATTACCACAAGACACTAAACAACATTTCATGCACTAATATGACTCAGTTAGGGCCACTACCCTGTTACAAGATTCGCAAAGAGCAATTCAATACATCTCTATTTTTATTACTTGCTTTCTGTCTTACATAAGTCGCTCTTTTTTTTTTTTTTTCATTTTCATTATATTACTTTAACGTTATCAGCTGTCCGAAGCTTATGGATTTGGAGCCTATTGTTCTTCCTTTTCTATTTTTATAATCTTTTTGCAATTGAACATTACTTTTGCTTCATTGCTGTTCGTTTACACACTTTGGTTTCTCCTATTTAAGTCATTTAGCGGTTTTTGTCATTCATTCGTTTATTCAGATATTAAGAAAATGTCAACAGCGAATTGTACATGGTTTATTTTCTTTTTCTGCTTACTCCTATCCCTTCCTAGGTAATTTAAAGGAAGATATCTTTAAATCTTGTTTTGAATAGTTTAGGTGAAATCGATTCACCTTGCCAACACTCCTTTTCCAATCTTTATTTTATCCGTACCTTTGTGCAGTCGAATTATTACGGTTCTGTTATCGTATATGTTTCTTTGAATGTTCTGTTGTTGAGTACTCACTTCTAAATTTCGCCTGTTCTCGGAGCTGGTTTCATTTTAAAAGATAGAACAGTAAGCTTTGTATTTAGCATCACCTAAGAACATCAAAAGAGTTAAGTACGTCAGTAGTTGAGCTTAGACGCTAAGATGAAATCCACCTAATGCAAAATCGGGCCTAAAATGATTTCAGTGTAGAAAATTCTCCCTTTGCTCTTACTTTTGCATTGAAGTTGCCTATGAAAATGGTATTATTTGTTCTCTCTTTATTTATAATACTCCCGATATAATAGTAAAACCGTTCCATTTTCTCATCTGAACTTTTCAATATTGTTACATATACTTGGATAATTTTTAGGGTGCATCTTTTGCATAATCTGAGTTCTATCTTAGTTATTGTCTATTATATACCGTCGAAAATTTCTACGATGCCCACATTGTCACTATTCACTAAAAATCTAAACGTTTATCCGCTTTTCTCTTTAAGAAGATGTTTTCTTATTTTCAGTGGAAAAAGATTATCTCCCTTCTCTGTCATCTCTCTATTATCTACCATGTTGTTCAGTTGTCTCATTCGTTGGTCCAATTTGCAGTCTTCAATTATACTTTGAACATAATATGTATATATATATTCATGTTTTTGATTTTGTTTGGTGACTTGGAAGATTATATCATATTAGACAATATCTGCACACTGCAGACAAGTAATGCAATACAGCTGGATCTTTGTTAGACGATAGAAACGTCAAGTTATAGTTTTAATTTTGTCGCCCCTTTTTGGTTTTAGAAGAATACTGACTAATTGAGCCCAGCCGTCGCCACTAATTTCTGTCGAACCTGGTGGATTTGTAACCACTGATCATAATCATGGTGACCCCATAAAAAATCGATTGTCTCTTTAGAACCCATTTTTTATCACACATGGGTGAGTTGTGCGCATCTTTGAAATGGGCTGAATTAGAATGCCATATGAGGCTTAAAATGAATGCACGAGACCGTGAATCTACAGAAGAAGTCAGTAGACACTGTCGATAGGAATAATTGGCGTAGGGAGAGAAGAAGAATTTACAAGTCGAACTAGTTACAAGGATCTATGTTAAAATTAACCAGGATCGAGCCAAAGTTTCAAAAATAAAATTAAGGTTGATGTGGCGAATATTCGTATAAAAAGCGTAGTACAAGAAGAGAAACTGTTAGGAAGACGAGTTTTTTGAAACATAGTTTCTATATAATACTATATCCTTTTATCGATTACAATAGGTATTTATTTATATATATATATATATATATATATATATATATATATATATATATATATATATATATATATATATATATGCCATGTATATGTACCTACTAACATGACACATGACGCAATCATCACTAGCCATGATTACGTCTAAAGTATCATTTTGGATATTTTTATCTATAAGTTTATACTATAGAATAATATTGATTTTCTGCAATGTTTTATTATTAATTTCAACTTCAGAAATTTGTGTATCTTGCTTAGCTAAATCTTGAGATTCATTTACTATATTCTTTTCTTAAATAAATCAAATTATATAAATATACAGAATTTCTGAATATTTTATTGTTGCTTTCGTGTTTTCCCAGTTTTATGTTTTATTTTACTCCTTAGCTTTTTAAACATTTTTGACAATACATGTTTTATTTTTTTTGTGGGATTTAACAGCAAGCATCAAGTTTTATTTGTACAGTTATACTTATGGCCATGAACGACTCTATTTTTGCGAATTGTTTAATTTTTTATGTAGCTTGAGTTTTAATTGCTACGTGTTTAGCATCTTTATGGCTGTTTCTGTTCGTTCGTTTGTTGCTTTTATACACTTTTGTGACTTCCTTGTTAGCTAATTTATTATAGGTATTGGTTTCTATTTTACAATTTTTTTCTTCATTTAGCTGCTTAATATTTAAATCTTAAATATTTACTAAATACATTTTTGAATGCTGTAAGTTCGTTTTGTTCGGGTCGGTTTTTCATGATCTTGAATCCGTAATTACTTTTTCTATAGCTGGTATGTCTATTAAGAAAGAAGTAGATTTTCCATTTTAGTCATTTTATAAAATTTTCTATTTTTTATTCCATCAATTTAATTTTGCAAATATGAAGATTTCCCATAGGTATGATTTCTTCTTTTTTCTTTTAATAAATATTTAAAATTTGTTATTCCCATTTTAAACTAAGTTAATTACATTAATTTAATAAGATATGACAGTTGCAATAAATAGAAAATAAACAGAATATAAAACCTGCAAAAATGTGCTCAACTGATCAAATATACAGGAGCTATTAATAACAATAAAAAATGCCCCCCCCCATCACAATAAAAGGTCAACTAGTGTATTTTGAAGGGTAAAACTTTTGAGGCATTTTTTAAAAAGTTTTTTTTTTTTTAAAGCTACTTCTAGGTTACATCAACAAGGTAAGATCAGAATGCAGTTTGATCACGTACAAATATCATGATGCAGAGTTTAACCACATTGCCTCGATTTAGTCAGTATCATTGACTTAAAGACCTTTAGGGAAGAAATAGACTGAAATTGGCAACTATGTCTAACCGTTCTACTGTTGAAATAGCTTGATGCAACCATCAGTTCTATGCTAATAATGTCTTTTCTCGCACTTCTCCCCTGTTGAACAATTTAAATGCAACGTCAATCGCCATCTTGTGTCTTTCGGAATTCTATTGCTTTATTGTCCTTTCTTGTTACTTCTCCTTACTTATAAGTCTTTCATTCTCTTTCACTCCCTGTAACCGTCCCCACCCCTGCGCCGTAGTTGCACTATCGCCTTGTTTGGGGGTGAAATCATTAAAAACATATATAATTATATCTCTAGTTGATCACTACAAACCAGAACCATTACTGACGACGTACATTTGGCAGCCATCAGCGTCAGTAATTCTTTGAGATCAATACAGAACTAAAGGTCGTTCTCTCTGTTTACCTGACCATTTTTTCAGAAAATTGCTGTCCAAGTCACAATCTCTTCATTTCCTCTGTCAGGCTAGATTCTTCCATATTAATTTATTCTATATGTCTGAAAGAAAAACGAGAATGTAAAAATTTGACACATGTCGCGTAACATTACATTATGTTGTTTTTTTTTTATTCATGGTCCGTTAAATGTGTGTTCATAAATATTGCACAGGAAAAAAATTCGTAGCGGTTTTTAAGTGAATTTGCAAGACAATATTTAGATATTGGTACATATATTCATTCAACAACAACATTTAGATATTGGTACATATATTCATTCAACAACAATATTTAGATATTGGTACATATATTCATTCAACAACAATATTTAGATATTGGTACATATATTCATTCAACAACAATATTTAGATATTGGTACATAAATTCACCCAGCCACATATGCATCATTTCATTTCACTACCTTTCACCATCTTTGGGGCAGCTTCAGGATTCTTTCCTCCCAGAACCTGGCATGTTTTTGGGTGATGAACTGGTCTAAGTGGTTTTTACTGTCTCTCAGAGAGTTGAAGCTCTTCTCATTAAGAGTGGTGGCTCATTTCGCTTTCCCCGGAACCATTTTTCTCTCAACATTGTTGTTTCCATTTCCTGAGTCATTTCGTTGTGAGGCACACAAACATAAAAAGGATTTCTGTATCCAAGTATTTTCAAATGCCTTAAAACGTTCATACGTGGAGTGTCAATGCTACGTCGCGTATTGTTTGACTCTCGATTTGATTACCACCAACGACTGCATTTAAGTAGCAAACCGATCTTTTAGCATGTCTCTATCACTTCTCTATCACGTCTTGAGTTAAATGTGTAATGTCGAACATAGAACAAGAACTTTATAACTTGCTATTTATTTATAATATTCAGGGCCGGACTCATCTCAAAATGTCTGTCGATTTCAGTAACCTCCAAGGAATTTCAAACTGAACCCTTTATTCAGTCTATGAATCTATTCAATCTCTTGCTGTGTAATAATGCATTTCATTCCGAAAAGGGACTTCTTCAGACATAATAACAGTTTCATTGAAGGAACATAAAGAATAAAAAAGGAACGGGGAAAATGTGTGAGAAATACAATACTATATCTTTCATAATGTTAACTAGAAGAAAAAAAAAGACTCCAATTATTAGAAACATGAATAATGAAATAAATAAAAACTAAAACAAATCTAAATAGCATCGCCTATCTTCTTTATTTTATTTATTTTTATTTTATGTACCGCGTCCCTTCGAACGTTGACGATTACGACTCTCCACAATTTCCTGTCCTTTGTAGCTCCTAATAAATGTTGTCTTTTTGCTATCTCTCTCAAACCATGCCTCAAGCTCGCCAGGTAGGTTGTTTTTCCTCTCTCCCTTTTGCCTTCAATGTGTCCTAGAAATTTCTGCTGTGTTTTCATTATGTTAAGTATAAGTGTTCTTTTTGTTTCCATTTTCTTTAAAACTTCATTGCTCACATGTTCGGCCCATGGCATTCTCAGTACCCTTTTGTAGAACCACATTTCTGTTGCTTCAAGTCTCTTTTTCATCTGTGGGGAGATTTCCAGTATTCGCTGCCATATAGAAGGATAAATATTACATAACTGTTTAGTACTCTTTCTGTTTCTTATGTGACGTGGGCGATTTCACCCTTGAAATAATAATAGTGATAATAAAGGAGGATATAATGTAAAACAGAAAACACCAAGTGAAGAGAGGCGTTTTCGAATAACCAAGATGTTAATATGCTGTAAAGACTTTGAAATGTAAATGTTACAGAAAGTTAATTTAGAACACGAAATGCAATCTTTTTGTAAGTGTTCAAAGGATATCACATTACTAATAAAAAAATTACTGGGACAATAACAATTTGGAACTTTAAAAAAAGTAATGGATTTTGACACTATAAGAATCGAAGTTAAAATTAAGGATGTTTTGATCTAGAATTTATTTTTAAAACAAGAATCTCTGTAGTTTACAAAGAGCGGCAGAATAATTAATAGCGAGGTGATAAACAATAACGTCTTGTTGTGAACCTTGGAAATCAATCGATGAAAAAGTAAATTGCTTATTTTTGGAGGAGTGAAGTTGTACTTTGGTAGTATGTCAGTACGTTCGCACTAAAAAACAGATACGTCACTAGCCGGTTCTCTTAATAAAGAGGCGAGCCAACCGGAAGCGAGTGAGAGTTTTTGAGTTCGTCTGTCTTCGAATGCAGTCGATCTTAGTGGAGAGACGTCAGAGATTGAAAAGGAAGCGTCCGCTGTGTGTTGATGAAGCTGGGAGTGAAGAAGTGAAATACCGCCGCTAACATCTAAGTACCGCTACTCCTGCTACTACTGGAATAAGAACATTGAAGGTTGTAGTAGTTGCCCTAAGAACAGACCAAAAAGGGTTAAAACACAGGCCACATCTTTCTTTTACCGAAATTATTCGAAGTATTTGTGTTTGTTTGGTTATTGTTCACATACAAGAAACATTCAACCTTGCGCAACGGGAGTTATTTTTTTTATGTGTGTTTGCTTTTATATATAAAAAGAAACTTTTGTTCTTTCAAAATCGAATCGACTTGGTTATATTTATTTTTCTGTTAACCCGATTCTCACCCGACGAACTCGCAGGTGGACCAACAGAAAGCTTTCGGATTTCTACGATCTGATGACCACTCTCCAGGATCAAAACAATCACAACGTGGCTGGAGAGTGTCTTCGAATTGATATAGGGAACCGGAGACTCGTGTCTAACCTGTAATACTGGACCATACCGGACCAACGGCCGGTCTGGTGGAGTGCGTGGGTCCAGTAGGGTGAGGATACAGTGTTACATTAATATTTTGTGTAGCCTTTGGGAGACATTTTTCTCTAACCCAATGCGCCTTCGGGTTCAGTGTCACTTTCCGTCCTCTGCTAAAACACTAGCATACCTTTATAAAAAATCTAGTTTGCCAGTCATTTGCAGTTACGTAACGGTGCAGAATCACGCACATCTTAGTAGTATCAATATTCTAGGCATACTTTCTCCTGTAAACAGGACATGGTAACTATATGCGTAAAAACATCATTGTCTGTCTTGCTATCATGAAACACACACACACACACACACACACACACACATATATATATATATATATATATATATATATAAGTCTACCATTCATCCATGCTTAGAATATTGCTGCCACACATGACCCGGTGTCCCTGCTATTTACCTTGAGCTCCTTGATAAGATCCAAAGAATC
This sequence comes from Acanthosepion pharaonis, assembly GCA_903632075.3. Lineage (NCBI taxonomy): Eukaryota > Metazoa > Mollusca > Cephalopoda > Sepiida > Sepiidae > Acanthosepion > Acanthosepion pharaonis. The sequence goes on from CAHIKZ030001851.1 coordinate 83,128, forward strand.
AGCAATATTATTGGTCCTGATCTGGCGGCTCAGCTCCAGTCACTTTTCCACCGCCATAAAGTTGCTTCTCTATGTCCTTTCTATAAATACTTTCATGCTAATTGTTCGAATGAGCTCTTCACCTAGAGTCTTTGAATTTAATCTCAGCACTAGACTGGCGTCAAGATCTAATCATTTTGAACTTGTTAGATGTAGCCGTCAATTCTACGCTATCAGTTTCTTTCTCTCTCACTTCTCGCTTCTGGAAGCCCCTTCCCGTCTCCATGCTTCTAACCAACTTTAATCTGCAATAATTTAAATACAATGTCAATCGCTATCTACTGTCCACCTGATTACTCTCTTCTCTTTCTGCTCATCATTATTGTTTCTGTTCCTAATTCTTCCACAACCTGTAACCTCTTGTGTTTTAGTGGCATTACTACCTTCCTTGCGTGATTCCAATTATGTATATATATATATACATATATATATATATATATATGTGTGTGTGTGTGTGTGTGTGTGTGTGTGTGTGTAAATTTGTGAAAAAAAAATTACCAGCGATACATTTTTGATGGAAATATTACCAGCAATAAAAATTGTCGGCATTAAATAACCCATTGTGTTTGATATGATGTAAAACAAAAGAAACCAAACCAAACCAACAGGACACAATGCGACACGTGATTATATATAACATTTTATAACCACTATACCTTTTTAATCTGGGAAACCAACTTCAAACCAGACATATTTTACCATGAAGCTACAGGAAGCTGTTAGATCAAAGCAAGGCACAATTAACCTATTTAAGAAATGTACATTTCTTGTGATTTTGAGAAGTCTGTACCTGATAAATTTATTCTTGTACCCGAAACGTAAAGAAAGTAATTTTAAGCAACTAAATATTATATATCTTTAATCCAACATTTCTTACTTCTATAAACGTTATATTTAATGGGTACTATAGTGGGTCAGCCAATTTGTATTGGTTATAAATAGAAATAAAACTGACCCTCTACAATTTTTACAATATCAAATGTAACAAAAGACAACAACAAGAGAAATAATCAAAGTAGAAGAAAATGTGAATTTTGTTCAACAATAAATATTTTTATAAACACAACAAATACATAATATATAGTGCAAAAAGGACGAAGTGTGTTTGAATATTCTGTATGTGCGTGCATTATGAATGAATATTCTGTGTTGCGTGCGTATGTGGATATTCTGTATGTGCATGCGTGCATGTGTACTTAAATATTCTGTATGTGCGTGCGTGTATGTATATTGTTTTAGCATGTTTCACGCTATCCCTTATTAGCGTTTACATTTCGAGGTTGATAGCTGAAAATCCTCTAGGAATAAGAGAATTTTAAAAGGTGTCATTGCACAGGCCTGAAGGAAAAAGAAATAGAGGTGAAGAGTCAGCGGCTATTTATAGCCAGGGAAGAGAGACCCCTGGTGAAAGGGTTAACGGAGTGAAGGAGGAGTTAACTCCGACAGTACATATGTTTGCGTAGATATATTTGTTTTATTTTTTTTTTAAAGATTTTAGATATCTAGGTAGGTAAATATCTAATTACATTAATGAACAGCCGGCTAAAACAACCCTAGTAATATATAAATATTTTTATCTGTGTGTGTATCTGTGTCTGTTTGTGTGTATGCGCGGGCGCGCGTGTGTGTGCAAAAAGAGAAAGATTCAGAAATAGTTCCCCCGTTTGTCTGTCTGTCTGTGTTTCTCTCTCCCGTTAACAGATGAAGCGCTTCTTTCGAAAGCAACAGGGTACACTAGCAGTAAGTTCAAACTCTACTGAGTGTGCCATTATTGAGACAGTAAGTTGGTTAAATATCCAAACACAAGTAGACGAAGTATAGCAATGATTTACTTCAGATGACAGCCGATGCTCAATAAACGAGAATCGCACTCCACCCTAGAGTGTAGCGAATTAGAATCTCATTAGATGTTGTACTATTTTTCTGAAAAAATGGTCAGGTAAACAGAGAGAACGACCTTTGGTTTCTGTATTGATCTCAAAAGAATTACTGACGCTGATGTTTGCCAAACATACGTCGTCAGTAATGGTTCTGGTTTTTAGTGATCAACTAGAGATATAATTATATATGTTTTTTAATGATTTCACCCCCAAACAAAGGCGATAGTGCAACTACGGCGCAGGGAGTTTGGGGACAGTTACAGGAGTGAAAGAGAATGAAAGACTTATAAGTAAGGAGAATGACAAGAAAGGACAATAAAACAATAGAATTAAAAAAAGACACAAGATGGCGATTGACGTTGCATTTAAATTGTTCAACAGGGGAGAAGTGCGAGAAATTACATTATTTGCATAGAACTGATGGTTGCATCAAGTATTTCAACAGTAGAACGGTTGACATAGTTGAAAATTTCAGTCTATTTCTTCCTAAAGATCTTTAAGTCAATGATACTGACTAAATCGAGGCAATGTGGTTAAACTCTGCATCATGATATTTGTACGTGATCAAACTGCATTCTGATTTTACCTTGTTGATGTAACCTAGAAGTAGCTTTTAAAAAAAAAAAAAACTTTTTAAAAAATGCCTCAAAAAAGTATTTGCCCTTCAAAATACACTAGTTGACCTTTTTTATTTTGATGGGGGCATTTTTATTATTTATTAATAAACTCCTGTATATTTGATCAGTTGAGCACATTTTTGCAGGTTTTATATTCTGTTTATTTTTCTATTTATAGCAACTGTCATATCTTATTAAATTAATGTAATTAACTTAGTTTAAAATGGGAATAACAAATTTTAAATATTTAAAAAAAAAAAAAGAAGAAATCATACCTATGGGAAATCTTCATATTTGCAAAATTAAATTGATGGAATAAAAATAGAAAAATTTTATAAAATGACTAAAATGGAAAATCTACTTCTTTCTTAATAGACATACCAGCTATAGAAAAAGTAATTACGGATTCAAGATCATGAAAAACCGACCCGAACAAAACGAACTTACAGTATTCAAAAATGTATTTAGTAAATATTTAAGATTTAAATATTAAGCAGTTAAATGAAGAAAAAAATTGTAAAATAGAAACCAATACCTATAATAAATTAGCTAACAAGGAAGTCACAAAAGTGTATAAAAGCAACAAACGAACGAACAGAAACAGCCATAAAGATGCTAAACACGTAGCAATTAAAACTCAAGCTACATAAAAAATTAAAAAATTCGCAAAAATAGAGTCGTTCATGGCCATAAGTATAACTGTACAAATAAAACTTGATGCTTGCTGTTAAATCCCACAAAAATATAACTTAGGAAAATAATCAAACATGTATTGTCAAAAATGTTTAAAAAGCTAAGGAGTAAAATAAAACATAAAACTGGGAAAACACGAAAGCAACAATAAAATATTCAGAAATTCTGTATATTTATATAATTTGATTTATTTAAGAAAAGAATATAGTAAATGAAGCTCAAGATTTAGCTAAACAAAGACACAAATTTCTGAAGTTGAAATTAATAATAAAACATTGCAGAAAATCAATATTATTCTATAGTATAAACTTATAGATAAAAATATCAAAATGATACTTTAGACGTAATCATGGCTAGTGATGATTGCGTCATGTGTTTTGTTAGTAGGTACATATACATGGCATATATATATATATATATATATATATATATATATATATATATATATATATATATATATATATATATATATATATATATATTGCAACTGTCATAATGTAATTAACTTAGTTTAAAAATGGAATAACACATTTTAAATCGACTTGTGTCAGACTAAATGAATTTGAAGAAATATCTGCAAGTAGACGGACCAAACTGATGTAGAATATATATCAATAGGGATTAAATGAATAATTGATTGCTTACTAATCTATTAATTAAATTTATATAGTCTCTCGAAGCCATTGATTATTAATTTCTATAATCAGGGTTTTGAATTTGAAAATTCAATTATAACCTGATGAAAAAAGTGACTGTGACACCCTCAGATACATTGGCGAACCACTTGAATATAAAAATATTTTCTCTGATACACTTACTAGAAAACAAACTGACAGCTACTTGTCCAATTTCCCCTTCTATCTCTCCCTCTTCCTCTTTTTCCTTCTCTCGCTCTTTCACACACAGACACACACGCACAGACTCACACACAGAGACACCCACACACACACACAACACACACACATGTATATATATATATATATATATATATATATATAATAAACTAAGCCAAAATAGGTTATAGGTCGCAGTAAATGAAATAGGCAGGGCTAAATGATAACAATCAACAGAATTAATTAAAAAACAGAATAAAAATCAGAGGATCGCATGTTACGTGAAACTCGAGATTTTACAACTTTTGCTTGTTTTATATATGGAGAGAGTTGGCCCAAAAGTTCGTTGGCTTTATTAAGTAGAAAATTTAATAATCGAACGAATTTTTGAGCCTACCCAATATCAGATATAATCAGACTAAGTAAATAACTGAGTGATATAGGAAAACCCTATATTACGTGTTCCGTCCTTCGGAACGACTTCTTCAGACTAATGATGTTTTTATCAATAAAATCAACAAAATACAATAAACATTAGTTAAATTCTACGCCAAGAAACGTTGAAGATATAGTGACGCTTCACTTTTTAAGCTGTTTGGTGTCCGATGTAACTCAATGCGTAACGTATCCGACCGCATTCAGCTTTCTACCGAATTTGTTTTCGTTTTTAGCGCTATTGTTAGATATTCCACATGGTAATAACGCTATTGTTAAATATTCCACATGGTAATATATATATATATATATATATATATATATATATATTATAGATATGGTACTTATTATGAAGCGCTCAATATCAGAGATAGAGCTAACATATTTGGTTGGATTGATGTAAACCCAAGGTCACAAACTCACATCAATCCAACCAAATATATAATATATATATATATATATATATATATATATATATATATATAGTAAAATGAAAATAAATAATTTAGTCTAAACATATTTCGAGCGACACAAAAATGATGGCTTTAGAGATGAGATGAAGCATTAATAATTCTTTTCTAGTGCCTACTGTATTTGAGATAGGTTGAGTAGAAACACAATTTTAAGAGTTTTACTTAAAATTTGTTTCAGCACATTCAGCCACTCAGTTTTTATTTTGGGCATTGAAGATCAAGGAATGATATTGGTAATATTAGCCGTTTCCTTATAAGCAAATATCTGACATTCATTAACCAAGCATTTAGACTTGCTGTCGGTTGAAATTTATAAAATCTTTCTCTTAACTCAATTTTTCATGGAAAATAGAAACTAGTCGAGTAGCTGTTAATGTTCTTTCCAGTAATGAGAGTCTGGTGTTTCCTTCCTTGCCTTTTATTTGGGGTAGAGTGGAAAGTCAGCATCTTGTCTTCGAGTTAGATGTGCAATCCATTTTAGTTGTTGCTGCTGTTGAAAGTCCTCAAGTGATGTGGTTTCTCTTTTCTGTTACAGTTCTTTGCTTGTGATTCTGTAGCGCCAGACTATGAATTTCGATGAAGAGTGATCCTCGCCGAGGCCTACACGCTTCATTCGCTCGAAGACATTTTGTTGACCTTCGATCTGAGAAAGTGGTTCTATACAACTGACAGTTTAGATATTTCTGAACAAGTTTGGTGCCATGTATGGCGTCCATTATAAAAGTCTTGATCTGACGAGGTTATTTTAAGCACATGACGCGTTTTTAGGCTAATCGTTGTCTTCTATCGGTAAATTCGTTTGGGATGTGGTATGGAATGCTTAAATGATTGGTAACCATCTTTTGTCATCTGTATTTGTAAATGCGCAGGGCACAGTCTAGAAAAGGATTTGGTAGAGTGGGGCTCTCATTTCCTTCTTGTCGTATTTCTGATGAGGCTTGAAATTTTTCCTATGTGGTGTCCTCGCCAGACATGTAAGATTTTAATATATTTTCTGTTTATACGTTATTTTTTATAGATACAATTATTTAAGTAAATGCTCTGTTTATAATAAACAGTATTAATTACATTTACCGACCTGAATGTAGCTAAATAATAATAAATAAATGTAATTAATTTGTCAGAGATATTCGATTCTTAGGCTTCTATTTTTTTTAATTTTCTTCGTTAATTGTTTAATATTCTCCCTTTTACTTTTCTTCTTCTATTACTTGTTTCTTTCTAGTATCAATCTTTTCAAATTAGCGTTGTTATCCTACAGGAGGATCTTTTTTGTTTAGACATTTTAGGAACTGTCTCGTGTGAAGATGAAATAACATTATTTCATTCCTCTATGTTGTTATGGTCGAGATTTAGGGACATCAATTAGGATTTTACTTTATTACAAAATTCTAAATTTATATTTTCATTTTTTAGGGCTTAAATATTATGCCGACGTGTCATTGGTATTTTATATAAGCGGAAGCGAGCTATTTTGTTGGCTGGTGTTGTAAGTTCTGTCTCAAAATATCCGTTATCAAATTCAAAGAAAGAATTATAAACTCTGACATCTGTGACAAATTTCCTAAGCCAAGAGTCTGATATTCTGAAGTCTATTATTTTTTTGTTACTGCATTCGTGTTATGTCAACTGATTCGGGGTTTCATGGGGTTGTGAAACCATGTATTTAGGACGGAGTAACTTTTTGAGTAACAAAAAGATAACTAGAGCTCTCCATTGTTTTTTGAGGCTTCTGTTTCAAAGAGTGATGTCTTCTCCTCATCAAAGGCGTGATGGCGTTCAAAAATAGTAAAGGTGGCATTAAAGTTCCTATTAATGTACAGTTTCCTGCTTTTTTTTCTAAAACACAAAGCTTTGTTAACTTCCCTTTTCGGTGACAAGACTTTTTTTCAGTTGGGGCATCAAGACAATAAATTATATATATATATATATATATATATATATATATATATAACAAAGTGAAAAAATTTTCGTGTGACGCAATTCATCCTTTAGAATTTTATCGGATCAAGTTTATGCTTACGTTCATGTAACTACACATTCGCACGAACGAGAGATGCTGGGAATTTTAAAATCTAAATATGACTTTTTAATGTGCCAAGAATGGCGAAACATAGTAAAAGTCAGGACGCAAATTTACTGTGGTAAAATTTAGTGTCCACTGAAAATCAACTATCATTGCATTCTACTTAAGAATATGTAGCCCTCAATATTTATATTCATTGACCAAGCATTTAGACTGGCCAATACATCTGGCCACCTAATTAACCGACTTAAATATTTTTAAGCTCCAATATTCTATTTCATATTCAATGGAAACAAAAACAGAAAGAATCTAAATGAAATCGGATTGATTATATACCCAAAAGACATTAAAAAATCATTATATTTAAAATTCCGGGTGTCTCTCGTTCGTGTGCATATGTAGTTGCATCAACGTAAACATAAATTTTGTCCGAGGAAGTCCTAAAGGACGAAACGTGTCGTACAAAAACTATTTCCACATTGTTATATATATATATATATATATATATATATATATATTATCTGCGATGGGTGCATTGTCGCCATATTCTACTTTTAATTTCGCGCATGCGCGTTGTTTCTTTTTTTATTTTGTTGACTGCACTGTATAGAAGGATTAGTTCCAAATCTTCTGCAGTCCTCAGGTTGACATCTAAACACTCTGAAATGTTCGTATTGAAGCTTCCGGTGCGAATGCCAAGCAGTACAGTATGCCGTTTTCAAATTTCACAGTCTGCGAGAAAAAGAGCACCATGACGCAATACACTCCGCCAGAAATTTGGAAACAGCATACTGTACTGCTTGGCATTCGCGCCGGAAGCTCCAATACGAACATTTCAGAGAATTTGGGTGTCAACCTGAGGGCTGCAAAAGATTTGAAAAGACTTGGATGAGTCTAATGATGATTACGAAGGTACGGCAGCTCGAAAAACTGGCTATGATCGTTCTGATAAGAAAATAACTTTCGAAATTGGCGTTGAGGGCCTCAGATTCAACATAATGACCTACATCAAATGCCTTGAAGAGAGGTAGTGCTGCCCTGGATCAAGAAAGTGGCTGCTGGAAGACCCTACATCTCGCAACAGGACTCTGCACCATGCCATACAAGCAGGAGAATCCAGTCATGGCTGTCAGACAATTTCTGCGATCACATCACCCCTTACATCTGGCCACCTAAGTAACCGACTAAAACCCACTTGATGTGTGGGGTGCAGTTGAGCGTTGTGGAGATCACTAGCATCTAGATCTGTCCAGTGCAAATTGCTGGCTAGCGAATCTGTCTGATACAAATTGTTGGCATGCGAATCTGTCTAATAGAAGTGAATGGAATGTTGTAGGAACAGTTAAGTAACCTATTCGGATTATCGCTGTGCTTTCTGTGTGAGTGAATGGGAGAAACACGGCATTGAGCGAGAGACCAATAAAACACCAATGATGAACTGAAGGCAAGGATGAGGCCAACATTCGCCAACATAGACAAGGAGACCGCCCAAAAGAGTTGCAGGAGATTCCGAAGTCGTCTGGAGACCGTGATTGAAGCGAACGGCGATTTTATTGAATTTACTCTTTAGTATTTCAAGATTTTGTGTACTTTTGGTAAATATATCTGTTAAAATGAAATGTCAGTCTTATTTTCATTTTTGCATCATTTGCACGACAATTTATCCATCGCACCCTGCATATAAATTTGGATGCCCATCTTTGTCTATTATATGTTGCACCAGTTTTTTCAAATAAAGGAAGCCTGCATGTCATGAAACTCATCACCCTCAAAATGGCTTTTATGTCGGTTTTTTGATTAAGCCTAAAGTTTTTATGTCCCGACTTTTGTACATCTTTCACAGTTTCAAGATAACTTGATCGTGGTTGAACAACTCACCGAAATGGAAGATCAACAACGATATCTATAATCACTGGATAAATTTTTGTAGGCAATGAAACAGTTTCTTCGTCGTAATTAACCCGATTAAATGAGGTGAAGGGTAGAGAATTTCAGATTATCAGTGTCCTACGTTTACTACGTATTCCAAATCAGAAAACAATCAATACGCCGGACAAAAGTTACAAGAATGCACGTACAAAACAGAAAACAGTTAACCTTTGTAAACAGCGTAAATATTTTTGCATTTTAAGTAGATTAACTTTCATATTATTATATATATATATATATATATATATATATATATATATATATATATATATATATGTGTGTGTGTGTGTGTTAATCTACTTAACTTTCTATATATATATATATATATATATATATATATATATATATATATATATATATATATATACTAGCAGTAGAGCCCGGCGTTGCCTGGGAATGTAACAGTAAGAGATAGATCAAGTATCGACCATCATAAAGACACACACACACACACACACACACACACACACACACACAATTTGACAAAGATTATTGTTTAATGTTGACGGACACGCATGTCTTAATTAGTTTTTTTTTTGTTTGTTTTTTTTTACGGATTGGTCAAATCCAAACTCAAACAAAAACATTGTTTTCAATCGTTATGATGAGTCTATCGATTGAATAGAATTTTATTATAAACAATTGTCTTGTAAATGGAATTTTAAAGCATTCTGAATGTAAAAAAATAAAAGAAAAAAGTGTGCAAGACAATAAGAAACACTACCTGCCAAAAAAAAGTGAAGTTTTGTTGAAATCGGTTGAAAAATGTAGGAAATCCGATCCCATATATAAACACACACACACACACACACACACACACACACACACACACACACACACACACACACACAAACAACCTGGGTTTATAATAAGTATAACTCGATATGAGTTGTCCCCCTTTCATTCTCGCGTGAAAGCGATGCCTCTTAATCGTGTTTTCAAATTGATTTCGTGCAAAAACAATTGTGTTTTTCCCAATTTTTGGTGCTGTCAGAACCACCGCAAGGTAATTTTACGTAGTCCTGTGAAGTTTTGTTGAAATCAGTTGAAAAATTTAGGAAATCCGATCCAATATATAAACTTACACACACACACACACACACACACATAATAACCTGGGTTTTAATAATATATATATATGAAATATATTTATATATATATATATATATATATATATATATATATATATATATATATATATATATATATATATATATATATATAGAGAGAGAGAGAGAGAGAGAATGTCTCCTAAAAATGTATTCACTCATTAAATAACAATAAATGCAGTGTTCATTGATTTACAAACAATATTAATGGTTAGAATTAAGAAATATTAATGTTTGTTGACTTACGCTTTTATTAACGCTTTAAATTAAATATTAAATGAATTTAAATGCTTGTTTATAAATATTCAAACTAACGATGAAGTCAAAAGCTGAGTACATTTTTTGGGACACACTGTGTGTGTGTGTGTGTGTGTGTGTGTGTGTGTGTGTGTGTGTGTGTGTGTGTATATATATATATATATATATATGTTAATGTAATTGTGAAACGGTTTATATGTATACGAGGGGGTGTTGAAAAGTTCTCAGCTCAACCCATTTTCCAACTCTAACTAAATATGTTAAAAAATGAGATATTTTTGGAAAGGTCTTGGTTCTGCTGAGAATGTTTCACCTCCTTTCAAACTGACGCATAATATTTACTGTTATACGATATTGCATTAATAAGATCGTAGCCTAAAACAAATATAAGTTGATTTTTTCTGAAATTTTAACTGACTAATCTTTGAGCTAATGTGATTGAAACTCGCCTATTAATTATGTGCGTTGACAAGGAAGAACAGAAAAATAAATATTTCATGCGTATAATATAGGCTTTTTAACATATATATATATATATGTGTGTGTGTGTGTGTGTGTGTGCTTTTTTTTTCATCACTAGGTTACGGATTTACTAATTTACCTGCGTGTATGTTTGCATGTGTGTGTATGTGTAGGTTTGTATGTATATGTGTGTGATTAGGTATATAATGATTGCGTAAACACTTGTGGACATCTATAGAAAATTTTGAAACATGATAATGTTTGTGTTTACTTACAAATGATTTTACAGTGTCTATGCATACGGGTTTGTGGGAGTATAATATACAGTGCATTTTTAAAAATGTCTTTCCGCAAAACACGTGCATCTACACAAGTATAAGTCTGTATTTATATTTCAATGTATGCATTTACAAATCTTAAATATATATATTACCTGCGGACAAACTGATAGATAGATAGATAGATAGATAGATAGATAGATAGATAGATAGATAGATAGATTCTTTCGAGTGATATGAATAGTTTATATGTGCATGTCTTTTTGCATGTATTACAAGAAAGATGAAGGTGGTTGGAAGTTTCCAATAATCAGTTCACTTCAGGGATCAAAAAAATGGCGACCAGCATAATGGCGACGATGACTACGACAAGAGTAACGGCAGGAAAATGGAGTTAAAGTGAAATGGTTGAAGAAAGAGTAGGTGTGTGGTTGGGGAGGTGGAAATGTACGGAATGAAATGACAAAGACAGGAAGCGTGGTTGTGGAAAGAGTGATGCAAGGATGAAGCGGACAAATGATGAGATTAGAAATGGTGGTGAGGGGAGGGGAATGCAGAGTGGAAACAAAAAACAGTATGGTGACGGGGAAGGCAGAAAAGTGTCTGAAAGTAAAGAATGCAAAGAATATAAATGATATATTCACATTTAATAATAATCCGAGCCAGTATATCTTACGAGATCTCTCTCTTTTTCTCTTTTCATATATATATATATATATATATATATATATATATATATATATTGATCAGAAATATTCACTGTATAATTTTCCACCACTGTGATTAATGGGGATTCGTTGGCTAAGTGCATTGACAAAGAATGATAAATAAATATTTGTTGTGTAAAATGTTTTTTTTTTCATAATTATCTTACGGATTTAATCACGAACACATATACTGATAGAAAATAAATTTGCAATACTCCAAAGGACGATGCCGATTTTGACTTGGATACAGTATGTCTATTTTGTGACGTAGTAACACTCAGACCAGTGCACTGTCTGTGTCTGAGCTTTAAGCGGTGACGCATGCTGTGATAAGATTCAATATTGTGTACAGCCAGTGTCATGCCATAGTGGACGCCTTCTGTTCGATTAAGGCTGTACTGAGAGGGTTAGAATGGTGGGTCTTCAAGAGGCCGGCTTATCATTTCGGAAACGTGGCACGTCTTTGGTGATTTAATGTTAGCAACAGTGGTCAACTAAACATTGCTACACCCGTCGACAAGTTTCTTCTTGAAGATTGACGCATTGTCAGGGCAACAATAGAAAACGGCACCGGATCAACGGCGCAGACCAAAGATTGTTAAGAATCGTTAATTTGCAGCGGAGCTAGAGTCATGCGTGTCTCTAGAAGTATTTTAGACTACAGCGGCGATGTTTCAAGAGGGTCACCTGGGAGATTGAATGAAGTGTAAGGTTGCTTAGAGCAGGTTCTGCTTTCATGCAAGTGATGTTCATTTATGTAGACATGGGGAATGACTGTATCCCCCCCACAGCACACAAACTCAACCCTTGGCATCATGATGGTGGCGGTGGGGGTAGGTGTAGTGAAAAATTTACAACTCTCGCTCACCTATTAGTTTTTGCGGCGATAACGTTAAACAGCGCTATTTAACGTTCAGCCCATCCTGATACAATTTCTGCAACAGGAGGATGGTATGTTTTTTAGTAGGATAATGACAGTGTTACACAACATGTTCCGCCAGACATTCGACAACTTCTCTGACTGGTATGATCTACACACACACACACACACACACACACACACACACACACACACACATACACATGTATGTATGTGTGTGTGTGTGTATGTGTGTGTGTGTGTGTGTACCTAGAAAGAGAAAGCGAGATAAAAATAGGGAGAGGAAGATATCCCTAAAATATAAATGTACAGTGGCTTCATAATACATTAAGCTAGATTTTCTGTTTCCATTCAAAATCCAGTCTTGGTTGCCTCTCCATGCGTGCAAATATTAGGTAATATCAAATAAATACTGTTTTATGAATCATGCCGACCTGTATGTGTATCTTATATCTTGCCCAACTCATCGCTTCTTACTTGGTGGGTATAAACAATTTAATTACTTGTGTTTTGTTGCCCATTTATAACCAAGTCCTTGTATTCTTCATAGATAAGCAATTGTTTTTTTTATGTTGCTTTAATTGACAAGTTATTCAAATAGTGATTTTTCCACCTTGAAAGTGGTTACCACCTCAACCTTTTGATCACAGGGTAAAAGGAAGTAAGAAAGGTTGACGTTTTTAAAATAGTTTATTTGAAAAATCTACCATGAATTATAATATCATAAAATGCCGTTAATGAAATCAACAACCACGAAAATGTTTAAACCTACTGAATTGCTTTATTTACGCCATAAGGCATGTATTATAGAAACGACTGTGTATAAAAGCAAAAAGACTTGGCCCGCGCAATGTTCGGTACCATTGCTAGTAGAAATTAATGTGTTCGTTTCTTGTAATTGTGTGATTATTTTCTTAAATGGAATAAAATCTATTCGCATAAAATGCTTCCAGTTTAGGAAGAAGTTTGTAGCGGTCTGTTGTTTGGACATTTTCAAAACTTTAAATAAACTTTAACTCCTCATTTCAATATAAAAATCTTTTCATTTCGAGACTTTATTTTAATACCATATTTTAATGTGAAATTGAAACCGTATATTGAACGTTAGATAAGAATCCAAGCTGTCATTAAAAAACTGAGTACACATGCGTCCTCGCTGTAAAAATGACCTATCTGTTGAAAGAGAGCTACAAAGAGTTAGTGTCACTAATAAGTGACTATCAAATTCGACACACATATAATGAAGAAATTTAGATAGATTGTTTAAGTGAAAGATTTTATATAATTAATAATGTACCCATAATAAGGTGGAAGACAAATCACACTTATGCACACATAAAGTGATAATATAGGTGAATTTTACGCACACATACATACGCACATCGATATTCAATATACGAGCATCAGTATCGTACATACACATATAGATATGGATTCAACGCTACATCTATACATACAATACATAAATAGACATATATAAAAAAGCTGAGATAGATATCTTCATGGCGAGAAAAACAAAATTCACATGATGCAGTGTGAAGGAAGAAAGATGTGAATAAAGCTGGACAAAAGATGAAGACGAAGAAGAAAAACGGTTTTGAGTAACAAAAATGAAAAAAACAAAAAACAAAAAAAAACGTGGGAAGAAAGGAAGTAAGAAAAAAACGGTTTGATAAGTAAAGAGAAAGAATCAAGGAACAGAAAAACGGAAAAATAAATGAAAGTGACAAAAGAAAACAATAAAAGAAAAACAT
>CAHIKZ030001851.1:102500-310000 GCA_903632075.3 Acanthosepion pharaonis
AGGAAATCAAAGAAGATCTGTGGGAAGCAATATTACAAGTAATGTTAAATTCGAAACAAGGGGAAAACAAAATCACTGACTGAAATAATGACGAAAGTCAAAAGATGTAACGGGGCCCATATTATAAATAATGAAATGTTATAGATATCAATAGCTTTAATTTAAATGGCATTTTGAAGAGACTCAAAATGCTGACAACATTGATTAATACCAATTTTATTGTGAAAACACTGACTCAAATAATAATAATAATAATAATAATAATAATAATAATAATATATATATATATATATATATATATATATATATATATATGTATATATATATTGTCAAATATGGTTTCGTGTACATGCATGCAGACAAAGATTTAAAAAAATTCTTCCTCTTTTGTTCATATACATCTTAGCAATTTCATATATATATATATATATATATATATATATATATATATATATTATTAAGATATATATATTATTAATATATATATATATATATATATATATATATATATATATATATATATATATATTTATTTATTGTGAAAAAGAAAATACTTCTGTTAATAACTAGTTTACAACGTCGATTTGAAATTGTCTACATGGTTTGTAGTGTTCCTTATATATATATATATATATATGTGTGTGTGTGTGTGTGTGTGTGTGTGTGTGTGTGTGTGTGTGTGTGTGTGTGTGCATGTGTGTGTGTGCATGTATGTGAGTTTATTTAATCGTATACGGACTTACGCCTATGTTTACGAATATACATATAGTATTATTTTTTATTCTTAATTAATTCCGGCCTTGGCAATATCCTGAATGCAATGGGCCGGGTGAGTAACGGGACAGAGCTGAAGATGATGCATAGACGAAGCAAAGGAAAAAGATAAGAATATGAAAGATAGATAGACAGATAGAGAAAGAGAGAGTGTGAGAGAGAAAAAAGAGAGAAAATGAAAGAGAGGGAAAAGAAAAGAAGATAGGAAAAACTGACAAAAACGAAAAAGAAAAGTACTAAAGATTCGCTTATGAGGAAGCAGTGGCCGGTGGTGGTCGGGGTGGTGGTGGTGGGGGTGTTCTGTCGTTTGTTGTCAATGGTAACCGTAATAGAAATGGGTCCCGGGATGGTGGTGGCAATTATGATAGCAGTGCTTGTTATGACAGAACACTCCAAGAAAGTATTGTTATATAAGAAATCACGAGCGGCTTTTTAGCCAAAGTAGAACCTAACCGGACGCCAACTCAGGCCCGCGGGCTTGTTAGGACAGTGGTTAGTGAATGCATCTCGCAGAGCATTAAGATGGTGTTCGATCCTCACTCGCTGCTTCCCGATAGTGGTCTTAATTTCAGATTACATTATTTCACTATTCCAGATATAATATTCCAGACCTTAAACAAACACACGGACACATTTATTCAAGACTTTAGTTGTAAATTTTCGAATGCTAGCTAGCAAGTTCGAGTTTCAACCGTAGTGTCATTAAACCAGACTAATTTTTTGTAAATGTTTACAATCATTCAGTCATACAAACCGCTCCCACAACACAAAAATGGAAATGTACACAAGATAGATAGATAGATAGATAGATAGGTAGGTAGGTAGGTAGAGTGATACAAAAAAAAGAATATAATTTTTGTGGCCGGCAATTGATGAACACGTCTGAGTAAAAGCCAAACTTTGCACTCTGATATTTAAAGCGCTGAAAAATAAGCGCAACACAGTCTTGCTATTCTTTTTCTCTCTTCTTTTCTCTCTCTCTGTCTGTCTGTCTGTCTGTCTGTCTCTCTCTCTCTCTCTCTCTCTCTCTATATATATATATATATATATATATGTGCTATAAAAGTTAACAAGCTAGTTTTGCAAACTATTATTGTTGTAGTGAATTGATCTTGATTGTAATATATTTATGCTTATGAGCCAGCCAAACTTAACTTGAATAAAAACCTTTTCACCCGCGCACACACACATACACACATATTTATATGTGTAGATAGATACGTACATATTTATGCATGTATGTATGTATGTGTGTGTATATATATATATATATATACACGCTCTATCTCTGATATTGAGCACTTTATCCCATAAATATAGCACACCTTAAGACTATATTTCTTTATATATATATATATATATATATACATATATACACGCATACATTTGTATATGCCTATATTTGGTTTATTTAAATGTGTATATCCATGTGTGTATATATATTTGAAACTTTTGTACATACCTTATACATATGCACGTGTGTGGGTGAGTGTACGCGCGCATACAGCCACAATAAATTATGGTTAAAGGGGGCATTGGATACAAGGGATAGCCGCTTAGTCGGACCAACTATACACGAACAACGTCACACATTTGTAATCTCTTTTTCCTTTAATGCAAAACTATCTACATGAAACAGCCACTTGTAGGGCCCACATTTTCTAACGTCAATGTGTTCCGTTTAAACGTTGTCCATCTTTGGGTAAATTTTTCATTACTTTTATTATCTACAACTGTCTTCTTATAGAATCTCATCTGAATGAGTATGGCGGTAGAATAACGGTTATCGTACTGATCTTTCTTAACTTTTATAGTCATTTTAATCAGAAAACGTGGTCTTGTATCCCACTCGACAATTTAATATACCTGTAGAATACACACAAATAAAAACGCCCACCCACTTTCACGTGAACGCACTCGCGCGTACACACACTCACACACACACACACACAGATAGATAGATAGATAGATAGATAGATAGATAGATAGATAGATAGATAGATCGATCAAACAAACATAACAGATTTTAATATTACGCAAATGAACTTGGTATCATAAGGTAGAAAGATTGTGTAGTGCCTATTTACCGAATGGACGAAGTTCTTTTAGCTGAAAAATGATAATCTGAAAACGCCTGAGAGAGAGAGAGAGAGAGAGAGAGAGAAAGAAAGAGAGAGAGAATAGAGGAGGGGAAGATCGGGGAAAGTGGGAAAATGCATTATCTCTTTCAATTTTTTTCGTGTGCTTCAGCGGGCACGTCAGTTCGAATATTTATAAAGGCTGGGTTTTGATCCCTGAGAGTAATAGGATGTTTTGTTACCAGAAAGTTGGCGCTACATATTCATCAAACGGTAAAAATACACGTTGCCACATTTTTGTTGCTATCCGTCGCGCATCATAACGAGATCGGCTACTTTCACTCGGGTGGCTGTATTTTTGGCAACAGTTGAGAACGTCGTGGATTTTTGCGCCACGGATCAGAGTTCAATTTCAGGTAAGGTAGATTTTCGATTGCTTAGGCGATTTTCTTCAACTGAAATACCTTACATAGCAATACTTCTACAATCTGTAAATTTTATGAAACCAAATACTAAAGTCTCAGATTTTTTTTCACATGCTTGGCACAAGGCTATTTTCTCGTAGGTCTCATTTAATGGGACTTTATCATGGAATTCTCTCATAAAAAGCATGCATTAAGAAATTTTCAAAACTATTATTGGAATTTAAAAATAACTCTCTCCGATGATATACTCGACAATGAACTTCAGCAACTGTTTAAATATATACCAGGGGATGCTGAAAATTTATCGGCTGCATCCACTTCCCCAACTCACTATTCTGATGACCAGTCTATATATATATATATATATATATATATATATATATATATATATATATATATATATAATAAAGCAATCAGTAAAATATTTTGCATATCTAAATATTAAATTGCATATGTATGTTTATATATGTGCTTATCTTGATGTCTGTGTCTGTGTGTACTTGTACTTATGTGTGGTGATCGTGGTGGGTGAGTACAAGTAACACTATTTACACAATATGCTTCTGAGTAATTGTATGTTTTTATTTTTATTTTTATAATTAATCGCTGCCGTTACAATGAAGACCTTTCTAGTTACTTAATACATTAACTTAAGTGCTATCACCTTATACCAGACAAAAGTAACCATTATATGTCCGAAATATATGATTAAAACATTTTAAGAAACTCAGTTTTTTATCTATCAATATGACAGGTTAGATAGCTACTTAAAATTTAAATGTAATTCTGATTTTTAAAACCTTTTCACGACTTTCGGTATACGACATATATATATATATATATATATACTCTCTAACACACACACGTATATACACGCACATATTTTATTGAATTCGACTAAGTTTTGTCAATTTTTTACTTAATTTTTTTCTAGTCGGCGTATGAGCTGGCGTACATGTTAATTAAATCTATTAAGAAAAGTTCATAATAGTTTGGTTAATGCATGACTCAAAAGACGAAAGTTACACATTTTGCGTTTTAAAATGTAATTTAAAAATCATTTTCTAAAATATTAAGTTGAGATCTTTAAACATTTAAAAATTAAAATTAAGTTTTTTAAATATTTTCTTAACTTTTACAGTATGCTTATCTATCTATCTATCTATCTATGTAATGTATGTTTCTTTCAGTGTATTGTCATATAGGTTAATGTGCAGTTTTTATAGATGCAACTGAAACACGTTGACTTTTGCTACGCAATTTCAGCAGAACTGAAAAAAAAAAAAAAAAAGAAAAAAAGAAAAAAGAAAAAAGCTAATAGATTTTCCCTTCCAGAATTTTTCTTCTATTTCTCTCAATGTCAATGAGAGAAAAGAATTCGATCCCATGAAAAAAAAGAATGCTTTTTTACCACAAGAGGATGAAAAATATGCTTATTAAGTTCTCTTATACTTTCACAGTTCCTCTCTCTTTCTCTTTTCCCAACACTTATGCACACACACACACACACACACACACACACACACATACACGTACATCCACACGCACACACATATAGATATGAGCTGGAATTTCTCATGACTATAGCCTTGTGCCAGACTTGTTCTCATGACTATAGCCTTGTGCTAGACTTGTTGTAGAGCATTTATTAGGCATTTCTATTTGCACTTCGTGGGAGCTTACTTGTTGTGACCATCTACCAGACTACGTTAATTTTTGTGACTATACTATAACCTTCAGTTACATAGTTTTGGTTATGAAGTTTAAGAGTGGAGTGATAGAAAGCGAGTCTAAAAAGCCATTACTACTGTAGTGAGTTAGATCCCCACTTGCGAATTTCTCTCACATTAAGGTCGGAATGGATAATTTTAATTTAGGATCATTAATATGTTTAATGTTTTATGAATTGTTACTTTTATTTACTTTTAATGATTAAGCTTCACACGCACAGACATACATACATACACACACGCGCGCACACACACGCACGCGCGCGCGCACACACATTTATATATATGTGAGTGTACTGCATGCACGTACAGAAACAGGAGTACCTTCAAATCATAGTACCCTTCATTTATAATAGATATACATTATATTTATAAAGTATAGTGCACACAAAATATAACGGAATGATTTCCGCATGAACCATCACTTATCTCTAGGATCAGAGTATCCAAGCGTTCTATCTGGGATCAGTGTTGCTCCTCGGTTTTATTACCCAGTGGAAAGTATTAAACACACACACATACACAGATGGGGTGATGAAAAATCAGCCTGACTCAATTCCTAAAATGTAACGAAATAATCAAACATTATATATATATATATATATATATATATATATATATATATATATTGCCCAGTTTTTCTATAATCCTTTTCTCATTCTTTTTTCTGTATCTTTCTTTCCTTTTCTTCACATTTTTATTTCACATTATCTACGACTGAAAAATGAATCAGTGAGCATTGTAAATTGTCACGCCTGTCTCTTCTTAACAGTAAGTAAATGAATTCCATGTCTGTTATGCCGCATAATCTATCATCCTCATATCGTACATTTCAATCAATCACTCTTTGTCTTTTACTCTGTTCATATCACAGTCTTTTTATGTCCATCTATCTGTATATCTATCTCAATGGATTCATATCTATTTTGGTCTCTCTTTCTAGGTGTGTCAACTTATTCACCATTAAATGATGAAAAAGAGCATTTATTTTAACCAACAAATGTATTTTTCAACACAGTCTTTTCCCTTGACAATGCACGTAATCCAACACTTCTTCATAATTCTCACAAGTGGAGCACTTTACAATTAGAATATCAAATAAAATTAAACAAATAACATTGATCTACCATCGTATACAGTCATTCACTCATTCATTTCTTTCTTTCCTACTTTCTTTCTTTCTTTCCTTCTTTCTTTCTTTCTTTCTTTCTTTCTTTCTATGTCTGTTCATACTTATCTACGAAGAGCTGCTGAAAACTTCTCCACCAAGCCAGGGAGGAATTAAAAAAATTCTGATGTCATTTGGTTAGATTTGGGGGAAGAAAACTTTTCAGCACCCCGTATTTGTCTGTCTATACATATGAACTATCTCAGGCTGTTCATGTTTGACAATCTATCTTTTCGCATTCAAGTCTATCTGTACCTAGCTGTTCATTCGTACAGATTTGTTTCGCTCGTTTCTTTCTTTCTTTTTTCTTTCTTTCTTTCTCGACATATCACGTGACAAAGATTTAGGCCTCAGTAGAGGTAACAATAAATAATCACATACACACTCATGCACGCATACAGTGTTAATCAAACGCCAAGCCTCAAATTCACATCTCAAAAACAAGAAAAAACCGCGGGCGCACGTACACACACAAACGCACAAGCTTCTTTTCCATTTATGAAAACTCATTCGTACAAGCAGTTCAAAATGCACTGATATTTATCGTTACTTTGTGTATCTACTTAAACCACTGTCTCTCGATGTAATGTCGCTTAGAGTTAAGATGCTAGAGCATTGGACAGGATGCTCCCAATTTCAGTTTTAACTCTTAACTGTTGGAACTGTTAGGATAATCTTGATATATTTGGAAAGGATATTAGAATAACCCAGAATTTATACTGGGATCAAACCGTCTCCATATACGGATAGAAAATAAATTCAGTAAATATGCCAAAATAGAAAGGAATGCAAGACAAGGTTGCACCTTCTCACCGGAATTATTCAACCTTTACAGTGATGTGATTCTGAGAGATTTAGAATTTCTACCAGGATTCATTATTGGCGGCCACAATCTTAACAACATTAAATATGCAGATAAAACATTGTTGGTAGCAGACACAGAAAGGAAACTACAGGAACTTCTACAGAAAGTAGTAAAGGAAAGCGAGAAGAAAGGACTAAGCATTAATTGTAAGGAGACAGAATGTATAATTATCAGCAAAAAGAAGAGTCTAACATGCGAATTACAAATTGGAGATTCCGAAGTTAAGTGCTGAAAGTTAAATATCTAGGAAGTATTTTAACAGAGAACGGAATATGCGATACTGAAATCCGAATGCACATTGGAATAGTAAAAGATGTCTTCGAAAAGATAAGTAAAGTATTAAAGACAGAAAAATCTCGTTAGAAACAACGAAGAGAAGACTTAACTGTTATTGGTCATGAATACTGGACAATCTCATCACAGATAAAGAAGAGACTTTAGGCAACAAAAAATGTGACTCTGCATAAGGATGCTGAGAATACCATGGACTGAACATGTGATCAATGACGAAGTTTTATGGAAATGGTAAAAAAAAACCCACTTATACCTATGATCAGAAAGAGACAGTTGAAATTGCTACGGCCCATAATAAGAAAAGAGGGTTTAGAGAATTTGACACTGACAGGACATATAGAAGAAATCAGCGCATAAACTATCTAATGAGTTTGAGTAAATGGTTGTCAGAACAGAGATTACGAATTATAGCGAAAAGACAAAATTTACTAAGAGCTACAAAAGGCAGGAAATTGTATAGGGCTATTATCGTCCACGTGCCAAAGGGACTCAACACATTTTATTTTACCACCAGTGAGTCTGTTTTGAAGTAAGCTGTTATAGTGGAACACACCTATTCTATTGTTAATAGAGTCTCCCACCTATAATAAGTAGGAGTAGTAGCAGTCGCTCAGAGAGTTGGTCAGTCCGTTGACTGGCTGATCGGTTAAACTCTCTGTCTTCGGGCGGGGAGGAACCCGAAAGAGGCTACGCCGAAGGGCGGATTCTCTTTCGGGGAGGTAAACCGACCCTGAACCCGTTTATATGGGTTCAATGGGCATATTTTTGGCCGAGCCCACGGGCCCGGAGATCCCACGTTAAACCGGCCTTGTGCCACATGATGCCCTCGTGGGGGGGGGGACTAAATATCGTTGGTCCGTTATGTCGGATACTAAAAGCATCAGCGACCACCACTACATTTCTCTGCGTCATTACCTATTATATCAAGTTCCTAACGTTTTGTACGTCGAACCTATTTTAGGACCGACTTAGGACAAATACAAGCCTCCACTGTGAAACCACTCTACAACATAAGCAATGTTAAATAACAGTTATAGTAAATATATAAACGAGATGAATTTTAACAGGTAACGTGGCCATCTATAAACAGTATCAAATTATCTATCGATTTCAGCGTGTATCATGATAAACATGACAACGATAGTAACATTTAGGTTTTTGGTGTTTATATCACTGATATCACAGGCAAAATTATGGAATAAATGCATGAAATCTTCATTTACTCAAATGAATACATTTATAGGGAGACAACAAATTCTGGATGTTGGCCGAAAATGAAATAAAATCACAGATTTATTTTAGCACTGATTACGTTTAAACTTACTGTATATGAAAATGCCTCAGCCTTTCTTATATCTACCCAAATGTTTTCACTGTTTTCTACTTTTGGATTTTATTAATTTTCTGGTTCAACAGAATAAACATTTCTGGCGGTAAGGAGACATTGCTTTTATGATTAAACTTTGAATGTTTTTTTTTCTGCAGAAATCAGGAATGAATGCCAACATTAATGGCAGAATATAGGATTATATGGATAATGTTTCTTTGATATAAAAAGTGAAAATTCTTTTCTGACTCCATTCAGGACAGTTGAAACTTTATTTTCTTTTTGGTTTATAAAGTATTCTGAATTAAACCTTATGAAAGATGCGAACGGATTTATTTTCTATGGAGCCGGTAAAGATTAATTTTGTTGTCCAATAAAGAGACGTTGACGGCTGATGGTGAAAAAGAGAAACTATATTACTTTCTTTCTTATGTGTTTGCAAACAGCCGACCTCACCAATGATGATTGTTAAATAGTTTGTGTTATTTCACCGTCAATTTTTTCCACTTCGTACATATTGACACATTTGTTTCGCAAATCTATTCTCTCCTTAGAGAGGACTCTAAAGTCCACATGCATGGCCAATCTACGAACGTCTCCCCTGGCTAATGAACTCTCTCTTGAATCCCCAGATCATTCGTACATGTGTCTCCGCCTCTCTCTACTTAACTCAGTCAGCTATTTCTTCTTTCTCTATCGTTCCCCTTCCTCTTAAGACTTAAGGCATGTTAGATAGTATTTCCGATAATATAGACAAGGTCATTTACCTACACACGTTTGCAAACATATCTGTGTTCGGTGACTTTAATGCTCACCATGCCACTAAACACCCCATCATTGATCTCGCTGTCATTCAAACCCTTAACTTCTCAATCACTCAATCTCTCACGCAAGTGGACTTCCCCATATGTTTCCCCAGTAACCCTGACGAACACGCTTCTCTTCTCGGTCTCTTTTTTTTTTACCTCTATCCCTGACTCTTGTCGTACTACGCAGCTCTGCTCTCTTAGCAACTCTGATCGTGGGGTGGTAATGTCTGTAAACATCTCTTTCCACTCGCGAGCCAGTCAAGAACCTCCTAAGAACAGAATATCCTTCTGTTTTTCGAGCAGATTGAAACTCGTTGCGTGATTTCCTTCGTGATATCCCATCGAAAAATGCGAGTCTAAGGTGAAAGCCGACATCGATGCTTTCATTCCACCAAGTTAAACCGCGTACATCTCCTTTGTTCTCACCTGCATGCTCGGCAGCTATAGCCCACAGGAATCACTTCTTCCGTACCAGAGGGACACGAATGATTGCAACAGAAGTATCTTTGTTTCTACTCGTGACGAGTGCAAATGTATCCTCAATGAAACGATGTTACTGTTTGCAGATAGAATGAAATAACGTATAGCATTTTGCAAGTTCGGTTCCAGAGATCATTGGCGGCTCTGCAAGAGTGTGCTGAACAACAGCAAATCCTCAATCCCTCCCTTATAAGTAGGCATTTATGCAGATGACGCTACCATTTATTCCTGTCTCAATAGCAAATCCATCAGAGCTGAGTTAACCTGGCCACTTGAAAATCAGTGGTTAACTTGGGCAGGATATGGCTTGTAAATTTGAATGCCTCCAAAACTAAACTGCTCTCATTTAACCACCTTAGAGAATCTTCCCTGGCCGCCACCAGCATGGGTGATACTCGACTCTAGGTCGCAGTTTTTCAACTGACTTGAAGTAGAACAACTACATTGAATCTATTGCTGAATCTACTGCAAGGAAATTTGGTTCATTGTGTCGTACCAGAAGGTTTTTCTAGTTAAAGTTTATCTTGATATTTACAAATCTAACATTCGTCCGTGCATTGAATACTGTTGCCATATCTGGTCTGGTGCCCCTTTTGCTGTTCATCTCGAGGCTCTTAAAATCCAAAGAAGGATATGCAATGTAATCAATTCTGACTTGGCATCTCGACAGACGTGATCTGGCTTCCCTCTGTCTTTTCTACAAATATTTTCGTGGTAACTGCTCTGAAGAGCTTTTTTCCCTTTTGCCCCGACTACATGCATTTATGCGTGTTACTAGATTGGCATTTAAGTCCCACTCTTTTACTGCTGAAATAGTAAAATATAATCACCACTTCTACTCCAACAGTATCTTTTCTCACACTTACCGCCTGTGGAAATCCCTTCTGTTTACTCGCTTCCCTGACAATTACAATCTTCAAAAATTTAAATCTAATGTCAACCACCATCTTCTGTTGACTTGAAATCCCGTTCATCTTTTATCTTTTCCTCAATCCTCCCTGTACCTAGTTTTTTCTCTCACTTTCACACTCTGTAACCCCAGGCGTACTAGTGGAACTCCAGCCTTGCTTGGGGTGAAATGATTAAAAAAAAAGCCGTTGAAGAGATTTTGCTTGACGCGCCTTGCACTATTAGTCGAAGGTTTAGTTTTATATTTGACAGCATAGAAGACGTACGGGTGTATGAGTTGCGCGAGCATAAGTCGAGCCTCCATTTCAGCAGAGCATATTCTTTAAAACGGTTTTAATGTATTTAAGCATGAGATGCTTAAAATAAACTATCAGTCGATTAAAAAAATACAAAATCACTTTAGCTCAAGCAGAAAACATTAATATAAAAAGCAACTTAGCAGTAAAGCAACAAATGATAATGTAAACATACTCAACTCATTACCAATCATTCTTCTTTGGCCATCTCTTATGACGGACATATTTATCTGTGGGCTTAATGTTATGTTTTCATGGTTAGTGTTTTATCATAACTTACCTGTCTACGATGTATAAAATTCTCACATGAATTCTAATTATACATTCATACTCACATGTTGTTAAGCAGGAAAGGTGTAGCCGTGACTCTTATTGTTGTAAAGACTAACTGTTAAACAAAATAGGAATATCAGCTAAATATTCAAGTAGTCTTTTGAGGTTTCAGGTTGAATCTTGGAAGCAGCTCGTAAAACAAACTCAAAACATAATAATAATAATATCTCGTCTTAATTATTTATTCGCTCGTATATTACTCGCCTTGTTTCCACTGAGCCTAAGTCTGTACTATACAGAGATGAAACTCACAATTACTACGTCATCAAATTCCTGAACCAACGCTTTAATCAACTCGTCTACTGCCCGCCAGCCCACAACTTGGAGCCTTAAAACTAATGTCCTTTTTTGGCCTGCCTGCTGCTGTTTCTCCTGCTGCTGTTATGTTTGTCTGCATTCACGCGGCATCTCTTATTTTGTCTTCTGCTTACTAACTAAGCGTAATAAAATCATTAATTAATGTGCCATTTGAAATAAAATGTGTTTTAAATTCTTCACGCTATTTTATGACTTTATCCTAAAATCTGGTGACACAATTAGAAATTGTGGTTTCGATATCTTCTCACGTAATAAATAAGATTCGGCAGCTTCAAGTTCACGAATCTGCATTCTCACTGGCTTTACATGATCGAAGTAAAAGTTGTTTCTGTTGGACTCAATACAATAAAGAAATTAAATATTATCTGAACAGAAAACAAAAAAATTATAATCTGAATATCTCAACTTATTTCAATCAATATAAATCAAAGGGTGGCCCATCATCAAATTCCTTACATAAGATCGCTTTCCCTCGTACATAAACACAAATATATTTACATTATTCGGACTATTGTCCTCATCTTTGTCGCCATGTTTATCACAAAGTTTCGGCCGTTGTACACTCCGGACTTCTTCAGGTGGTTGGAATGTCGAACTGAACCCTAGACTGTTCTAGTTCCATGTGCCATCTAATGGATGTCAGTTATCTCCTGTTAACTCTCCTCTGAAAGTTCTCCACTGCCTTAACTCTTTGGGTCCTGTATTTAGATCTAACTAACTGCCATGTGTACTTGAGGACATCTGTGTATGAATTTCTGGGTATTATAAACCTAATGTCTTCAGCATCATTTTTTACCAGTGCTCATATTGCAATTTTTGCTGTTATCATTTATGTTTTTTACCAGAGCTCATATTGCAACTTTTGTTGTTATTATCGCTTTTCTCTGGCACTCTTTATTACTGGTTCCCATATTGTATTCATTTCTATACTTGGTCGGCTCAGGAGATTTTTGTGGCCTAGCATATGTGCTGATTCCTTAGGTTTACGAATTTTCCAATGATGTTCTTTGTCTATGATCTCAACTTGATTCCACAGAGGGCGGTAATCTCCCTTTTCTCTCCATATGTGGTCAGCCATGCCTGATTTTTCCACTTCCCCTCGTGTTACAGCTTTCTGATGTTCTTGAAGCCTTACCTTAAGGGGGCGGCCTGTCTCCCCTTTATATTTCTTTCCGCAGCTGCACGGGATAGCGTACACACAGTCTTTAGTCATGTTCTCCTCTGTGAAGGGGGGTCTTACTCGGGAGAGATATCTGCGAAGTGTCGTCAAGCTTTTAAAGTTTGTCCTGATGTTATATGAACCGCAGATCCTTTGTATTTTCTCCAATAACCCCTTCACATAAGGCAGGCAAACTGTTTTCTGAGTGTTGCTGTCCTCCTCTAGTACCCGCCTATCCCAGTTTTTTGGAGCTGCTGCTATGTACCCAAAAGAAGGCCGGAGCGGACAACGGCCGAAACGTTGTGATAAACATGGCGACAAAGACGAGGAAAATAGTCCGAATAATGTAAATAGTGTACATAATACCTCATCTCAGAAATATAGACACATTAGTTTAACAAGTTCATCAATGTTGGTCCAAAAATGAAAAGATACATAGCAACAGTTTACCAAATGTAAAGAAACTCA
The DNA here is from genome assembly GCA_903632075.3 of Acanthosepion pharaonis. Taxonomy (NCBI): domain Eukaryota; kingdom Metazoa; phylum Mollusca; class Cephalopoda; order Sepiida; family Sepiidae; genus Acanthosepion; species Acanthosepion pharaonis. The sequence goes on from CAHIKZ030001851.1 coordinate 115,934, forward strand.
AGACAGTGAGAAAATAAAGAGAATTTTCTCAATTTAAAAATACTATAACCATTAAGTGTTCACTTTTATTTTTATTCCATATTCGCTGCTAAATTGCATATTTTTGTTAGACTTACTTTTAGAAAATATCTATATAAAAACTTATGCTTTACGATGGTAAATAAAATTGAATTTGTTTAATATAAATAATAGCATTAATGTACATCCTTTTGGTAATCTTCTTTTATGTGATCTTTTCTTTCAGAATGTGGGCGATTATTATTCTCCCTAAATTTCTATCCTTTGTACCGTTAAGCAATGTTTTTCCACTCACTACACCTCCTAGTCCCTGTTCTGCTACCCATTTACACAAGCTCCCGAGGGAGGTTACTTGCTGTTTCCCTCAACTCCTCTTGCTTTCAATATATCGAGTGAGTGTCAAATTTTATAAGCCATCTATCCTCATTATATGCTCCAGGAATTTCTGATTCTAAGTACAAACGGCCTTTTTGTTTCTATTTTCCCTAAGCATTCTCAGCTTCCTTCTGTAGAAACAAATCTCTGTTGTTTCAAATCTCATCTTCATCTGTGAAGCAATTATCTCAAACATATAGGAAGATTGATATTAGATAGCAGTTCTGCACTTTTTTTTCTTTGCTTCTAGCGAAATTTTCTTCTTTCTTAATACTTTGTTTAGCTTTTGGAAGGCATCATTACTCCAATATGCCTTCGGATTTTTGTGCCACATTTATTCGTCGTCTCTTATGACCCTTCCCAGGTTGTTCAATATCTGGACTTGCTTGATTTTGACGACTCTCTGTTTCTTTTGCACACAACCATATATTCTCTCTTTTCACAATTGATGGTTAGTCTTTTCTTCTCGCTTTCCTTTACTACTTTGTCTAGGAGTCCCTGCAGTTCTGTGTCTGCTATCGACATGGTGTCATCTACGTACTTGCTTTATTTTCTAGACTCTGACAACATTTGTACACTTTTTACAAAATAAAAAATCAAGGCAAAGATAATAATTGTTTTTCACGCAATCTATATATATTAACTTAAATAAAACCATGGAATCGACTTACATATAATCCAGAGGCAATGCATAGTATGCCGATTGAGAAACATGTACGTCACATGGCACTAAACACTAATAAATTTTTAGTACAGTGTCACCAATTTTCGCAATTGCTGCTCTTATTAAACTTAGAACGATGGCGTTGCTAAACTAATCTGTCGACAAAGAACCGGTTATGAAATCATTTTAGAATAAAGCCATCCTCTTTGCCAAAGTGAAATACCTTTTCCTTTCTCTTGATTGACATGGTTGCCTGGCCATACACATATCGAATTGCATTAATTCTTGCGCTTGGAGAAAGCTAATGAAGGAGAATTACCAAAAGATATTTACTAAGTTTGACGTGGCAGAAAGGAAATATGGTGGAAGATTGTATTGGACTAAATATGGCAAGTGAAGTGAATCTACTTGCTTTGAAAATCAGTATTGAAAATCTGAGTTGTCACATGGTCTCGTATACCGACCACTAGTGCCACGGATTAATATACCAATTATCCCAACAAGTAGTCACACATATAATCTTGAAAAAAACTTGTTAACTATAACGCCCTTGATTGGGAAATGCTCACAGACTAAACTAGGTTTTAGTAAATACCATGCTATGAAAATTATAGGGTTTTTACTTTTAGTAAAGCAAAATTAACATAATTTTAATATTTTATATTTAAATAGAAAGCAATCAAAGCAAAAATTAGAATATAAGTACTAGGTCATTTTAATTTTAAAATACTTTTGTATGTCGAGACAGAAAATAAATGTGAAAATTTATTTCATATTTATTTTCTGTCTGGACATACGAAAGTATTTTTTTTTTTTTACCCTCTGTCCTATATAAGAATTTGGTATTGACTTTAGACGTGCATTCAACAAACACATCTCAACCAATTATGATGAGTAAAAGAATATAACACTTCGATGTTTAACAGTCACAGGTAAAAGGTCACGATAAAGAATATGGCGTTGCGCGTTTGAAATGAAATTCAAACTGAGAGTATTCTACTTCATTGGTTAAAAAATGTTAAATATTCCATTACCGTATAAAATGTCTACAATTCTTAGAACTGTCTTTTAAAATATTATTTCCTTTCAAGACTTAGGCGATCATTGTAATGGTAATAGTGAAAAAAGCCGTTTCCACACAGAAAACATTCAGCATTCATTTTTGGTTGAAATTTATAAAATTTATTTCTTAAAACAGTTTTTCAAGAAAAGAGATTCACTGTTTATCATTTCTTTCTGATAAGAGTTTCTTTCCAAATCTTTTTCTTTAATGTAGTGAAGAAATTGAACATCTTCATTATATCTTTATTTTCCTTTCTTATTATTTGATTATTATTCTTATTATTTGATAAAGCTCTTTGTTTATGATTTTGTAGAACCCGTCTACAGACTCTTATTATAGGCATTGTCTTCCTTAGGACATAAACGATACATTCACTTAGCAAAAATAACCAGTTGAATACAGATGATAGTTTAGACATTTCTGAACGAGTTGGATGACATCTCTGCAGACAACTTTGGAAAATTAATGGTGTGGTTTCCCGTTGCCTTCTGCACAATTTGGTCCAATTTGGTCTTCTCCAAGACTGAGTGTCATCCAAAGCCAGAATCTATTCTACTATTTACCTATAAATTCTCACGTTTTCTCAACAGTATTAATGCGAAGTGAACACAAGTCTAGGACCGAACTTGAACTCATCGATTACACTTTCCAATCGGATAACTGACACACTGCTCTCACATCCCTCTGTTATTCGAGATGTAAACAGGTGACCTTGATGGATTAATACATTTCAGTATATACAATATATACTTGTCATTAGCGATTGTATAGACATCAAGTAGGAGGCTGACTGGGAGTGTTGGTGTGATTAAATTGCACCAAGCCTTCAACCTGGACATTCACAAACCACCTAAGCTGGCTTTCTAAAATCACAAGTGACCAAATCCTCATAAAAAATACGCCAATAAACTCTGTCTTGTTATAGACCATTCCTCTTGGTGCCTAGCAAAGGAAGGAATGATGCGGAGAGAGAGAAAGAGAGAGAGAGAGAAAGAGAGTGTGTGTGTGTGTGTGTGTGTGTGTGTGTGTGTGTGTGTGTGTGTGTGTGTGTGTGGAAAATAAAAAGGTGGAAATCACACATGCACAACGAATCAGCAGCAGCAGCAGCTCATAAAAGACATCTCCAACCGATATTTTCGCCGCAACTCTTTACTTTTCACTGGTTTTTGTTATTTTACTATTACTTGTAGTGTCTGTCCGTTGCTCATCTGGTTTGAACCGCTTGTTTGAGCGTAGCATTAGGCGCTCTGATTTCTTTCATGTAACGCTTCGTGTTATCAATCTATTTACATACTTGTAAAATCTGTGGTTATTTTATGAAGCAAATAATAGTGGAAGAGATGTGAGTGTCGTGACTCACTGAGGAATGAATAAGTACTTTAACATTTAGATTTGGGTTTGAGCCAAGAAAAACGTTGAAGTATTTCCTGGTTTGAAATTTGCAGCAATCAATTTATATTTATACTTGTAAAATCTGCAATTTCTGGAAAAATTAAGAAGCCTCAATATTAAGTCTGTTGGATGTTCGGGGTTTATTGTAAAATCGTTTTAAAACAAGTGGCTCATCTAGTAAAGAAACCTTTTTAGTATGTTACTCCTGCTCTTTCCACCTTTACCAAAATTACAGACTAATTCTCTAGAGGGTTCGAGATCCCCACTTGGTGGTCCACACTTCTGACCTTGTGGCAGATTTAGCAAAGCTTAGCTTAGTGAGACAGCAGGCGAATTTGACAAATCGTTACCCGTTGAATTTTACTGGTGGCACATTTTTGTAACCTTGTGACAGAAGTTTAGAAATTATTCATAAAAACACGAGATGGCAAGATTTCAATGAACACGTATTAAAATCTTCTTCTACTGATATTAATCTCTTTTCACCATAAGATTTTGCATATTTGTATTTTGACAAGATTCAAGCAATAGGAAGCGATCAGGTCCGTCGACACTGTGTTCTGAATTGGGAGTGAGGAACCCTCAGGATACTTGTACACTAAAATTAGTTCACATCATTTTCACATTGGGCACACCCCACAATTGACGACGGGCCTGAAAGCGACTCATCCGATTAAATTATTAAATCAAATATTTCTTTTTTATTTATTATTCTGTAATCCTTGAGATAAGACGTATGACTATTTCTCTGCTTTTTTGTAGGCATGGTGGATTTTACAAGTATATATTGGCCTCTCGAGGTTTAACTCCTTAATAAGGAATAAAGATCATGTTTTTTTTATATGAATTATATTAATTGACCAAGAACAATTTAATTTTAAAAGTTATTGCTTATAGAAATAATAGATTGAATGTGAGGAGCGGATGATGAAGTCTGTTCTTCTATAAACATAAATGTTGTGGTACGATCCACCTAATTTACATAGTGGAGTACCGACCATATAAATATGGGTTGGGGTACCGGGAAGACGGGGGGAAGTAGTAAGAGATCCAATCGAGAGACTCTGCCCGACTGCGATTAAGTCAACCCATTCTGCAGGAACAGTCTTCCCAAGAATATACCACAACTAACTGTAAATATTGTGTACCTTTTCCTTGTTTCAATACATGTTGTTTACGTACATTTTGTGTTGTATTATTATTATTCCATGCTTATCCAAGCTTCAACAATAAATATTAACAGAATAACAGTTGTCTGATTCTCTTAAGAGGACTTAGGCATAACATGAACACAACATGAACACAACATGAACACAACAAAGATACTAAAGAAAAGAAGAATCTTCCAAGCAAATCGTGAGATAGATGTCCCTCGCTTTTCGAAAGTTTACCTTACATCATTTCGCTTTTACGAAATAATAACTAACTTTCTACTACTTTCCAAAATACTGTAAAACGAATAACACAATTGTTACTCATTTATGTGGGTCAATCTTTTCGCGTTCTCTGATTCCTAAAACATCTTTTTCTATGTCCACCCGTTTCGATGTCGACAGTCGAAGTTCGTCTTCTGCCGTGGCTAATAAGGAAGGCTTCAAATGCGACAATACGCTTAGCAGCTTAGACATATGCATTTTTCTCATGCCATTCTTTGTAGGCATTCAAAACATTTTGCTAATCATCTCTAATCATCCCCATGACTTTTCTAAATTAAAAACATATGCTTATATAATCATTGCAACGCTCAGTCGAAGCAAAAAAATTAACGCAAAGATATTCTGGGGCCTGGGAACGCTCAAAAATGTTTCCCATATAAAACCAATGCTAATTATTTCTTCTGTTTACGACATTTCGACCTGTGAAAGGTTTTATAGGAACGCACTATTTTGGGATAGAGGAAAAAACGTGAAACTTGTAATCAGTTGCTAAGGAAATAAATACCTCCAACAATCGATAGTTTATTTCCTTGGGCAACTCTCAGTAGAAAAATGAAACTTGAAATATTATGTTGCGACTTCAATGGTGAGATTACATAGGACAAAAACAGAAGATTATAATAAGTTTAGCTAAATCTGGCATAGGGCTACAGAAGTGGAACACCCAATAAATATCAACGATTATCCAAGCTAATCATCACCGTCTGGTCAATTACGCTATATGAGGGAGAGAAAGAGAGAGAGAGAGAGAGAGATTATTTGGCTAATCTACTCTCTCCCAAAACTACTTTACTTGCACAAACAGTAGCAGCAAACAGCTGTTACACTCAGTATTAGCCTTGACTAAATATAGTCTCTCGCATACACATATATGGAATCTTGCTGATCGCTATTTAGTACTGGCGCCCCTGGTTAGCACTTGAGCCAAAAAGGAGGATTTTAAAGGCTAATTTTTATGGTTTTCCTCAACTGGAATATTGGCGCAACGCAGTTTTCCGCTTTCCCATTTATATCCACTTTGCTTTGAGTCAACCGAAGCTAAGGAAATATACTTAGCACATACTTAATATTCAGCAATACGAAAATAATAAATTTATGAATAAATAATATGGCAAATATAACTCTGATATCAATAGAAAAATGTCTTATTTTCACAAAATTTCTAAATAAATAACACATTCATTGTGCTGTAAGACGTAGCTTTTCCATGGGGGAATTCTGTATATATGGCACAAGTACTATGGATGGGAAGTTGATTTGCATACAACAACGAGGGCCAGATACGATGTAGAATGAACAAGAACCGAAAAGGTATTTATCAAGTTTTTATAGAAAGGAAGGTAGGAAGGATGGAAGTTACATATATACATACGAATATATAGTGTTTGTGGTCTTCCGTGGTAGCTAATGTAGTTACGTATTTCCGACCTTTGCCAGAGGTTGGTGTTTCAGCCCAGGTGTAAAAAACAACAACAACAACAAAAAAAAAAAAAAAAAAAAAAAAACAATATTTCAAATGCTGTTTCTCAAGGAAAGCAGAAAGCCCCATTACACATCCTCACGTTTAATATGTGTCTGACAGATAAAATTAAAATTAAAATAATTCTATACAATCACTGCAGGGAAAACAGAAGTTGTACCTGCAAGAAATCCTTTATCAGATAATGAAACTGGGATCAGGCATTACCGTTAACTTTGGTCACTTCAGTAGTATCTAATAATGTCACCAGCCTTTATTGGATTTCGTCATAATGTGGAAATGCTAAATACAGATACCAAACTTTGTCCAAGACTAGCATTGCTTTTATAGTTTCTTTTATATTTTTCTCACAGATCTTCATAACTTTCCAGTTTAATGTCCATGATTCCAGTTGTCACTATCATCAAAAGGAAATATGAATTCAGTGATGTTAGTTCATTTTTTTTAAACAAATGACCAGATGACAAGTGAATGTGATCTCAGCTGGAAAGGCGAGACGACGTCTTACATTTACTATGATACTCCAATCAAACATGGGTTTTCAAATCTGGTAGCTTGTGTCAACATAAAAAGGAACGGCGTGCGCTGCTGCGGTATTTGCATCGACATTAGTTTCCTTTATTCGATTCATTCATCTCAGTTCGAGATTTCACACACACACACACACATACAATATATACATTTATATATACATTACATACATACATACATACATACATATATATATATATATATATATATATATATATATATATATATATATATATATATATATATGTGTGTGTGTGTGTGTGTCTGTGTTTTGTGTTTGTTTGTGTGTGTGTATTATTTGAAATATAACTACAATATATCTGTAAAAAAGACAATATAAACAAAAGGAAAACGTATCTTAGCCGACGCGTTTCTGCGTCCTGGACTTTTTCAAATCTCTTCATTCCTAAAAGAATTACTTTTATCCCAAGGCAACATTTTTTAATCTCTCTATTATAAGATGAATCTTTTTAGTATCCGATTGGAATTCAAACAAATACGCAAACATTAGCACCATTATAGTTGCTTTGAAAAGTAGTGTCAGATAATAATATGTCATGCTAGTAGGGATGGCAAAGTGTAGGCATAGAAATCAGTGTTGCATTGTGAATATCAGTTTCAGGCCTCAGTGACCATCAGACTAGTTTCATGCCAATTTTAGTTGACTATTCGCTAATAGAGTTTGTTCAATCCTTAATAGACGCTCCATTACTGTGGCCTTGTTCCAGACTAAGCTAAGCTTGATTAAAAAAAAGAACTTTGTTTTGAGCAGGTGCAGGACTGACTATTTCTCGGCTCAGAATTAGTCTTCTACAGACAGAAATACGAGCGTAGGTAATTGTCAACGCTGCCATACATATAGGTTTCTTCCAATGTTACTTATTCCGATAAACATTGGCATTTTTCTTGTTCCGATCAGCACATTGCATCAGGTGCGTTCTTCGGCCTTCCCAATATTGTTTGGAGTTCTAAGCTCGTCATTATTCGAAGAAGCATTAAGACTAATATCCTCATCTTGGAGTCTTCATGAGTTGACTATGATTTCACATCATTACCGGTTGAAACTTATTTTTAAAAAATAATAATTTACTCATGCATTCAAAATCTTGCAAATGTATTGTTTTTTAGTGTAATAGGATGATGCTTCAAAAATACGGAGATCTGTTCAACTAATGGCTTTTCATATCAAATATGAAAAGGAATTTAAGCCTAAAAATCTGGAATAAAGACAACAAAGGGCAATTTTGAGGCAATATTCCCAGTGGACACGGTTTGCCTTGAAAATCAGAATTCGAAATTCTAAATGAAGTCGGCTTAAGCACCAACCATGTGGAGATAGGAAATATAAAACATTCTCAGACACGAACCAAATATTAATTAGGAAAAGGTGTTACAGTAAACGTCACCAGAGAATCTGTATTAAAAATAAAAACAAAAACAAAAACAAAAAAAAACAAAAATCTATTACATTCTCTCTCTAAAAAAAAATTGCAGACGTTCTCTAAAAAAAAAAAATGCAGATTTCTTCTTCTTCTTTGTGCCCCTTCGGGATGTTGCCGATCATGACTCTCCACAATTTTCTGTCCTTTGTAGCTCTTAAATGTTTTGTTATCTCTCCTAAACCTTTCTACGTCATCCATTTATTCAAGCTCGCTATGGAGGTTATCTGTTGTTTTACTATGTTCCTTTTGCCTTCAATTTGTCTTGTGAGTATCAAAATTTTCAAGCCCTCTTTCCTAATTATGTACCCTAGAAATTTCAACTGTCTCTTCCTGATGTTATGTATAAATGTTCTCCATGTTTCTCTAAAACTCAGTCGTTGCTTAAATGTCCAGTCCATTATATTTTTATTATTCTACTGTAGAACCACATCTCTGTTACTTCAAGTCTCTTCACCCTCTGTGACGAGATTGTCCAGCTTTCACTGACATGCAGGAGAACTGATATTATGTAAAATGCAATACTCTTTTCTTTGTTTCTAACTCGATATTTTTTTCTTATTTATTCTTTCTCTCTCTTTCTAAGTTGGTTGATAATAATTTCAATATTTAAAAATTCAGAGATGTCTACTCAAATACGTGTACTCATTAAATAAAATGTTAATAGTAAAAAGAAATATATATGTGTGTGCGCGCGCGTACTCGCGTGCGCACAGCAAGAGATGTCTTAATACAGGTCTATACAGACATTAACACTATTCAAAATGATTTCAAGCCGCCGTCGATATCAATTCATTATAACTATACAATTCTTTTTAATTAAAAATTCTTCAATCCTACAATTTGGCTATTTGAAAACATTTTAAAAAGCATACAAATTGCAAGCTTAAAGTATTTTATAATAAGCTTTCTATAAGTATTTTATAATCTTTATCATTCGGGTCGAAACCATATCAGTCATTGAAAAGACTCGAGCCGCGACTTTGAAACATTCTCGGAGTCACTAACACTTACTGATATTTACTAGATTTAGCTTAGTCTGACACAGGGTCATAACTGTAGAGCGTCCCATAAAAATGGAATTTTTTACTCAGTAAAAAGGATCTGTGCTAATCTTCGTGCGATAAAGTAACTGGCTGTATAGTTTTATATGAATTAGCCTCCAACTCATTTCATATTGCTGCTTAACTTTTCCAGAAAACACAGATTTTACGATTACACATATCGAACCAGTAAATACGACAACGTTCTCCTGGCTCAAACCCAAAGCTAGATGTTAAAGTATCTACATTTTCCGCAGTGGGTTACGGCACTCTCTCTCATTTACTTCGTAGAATTTTCACAGAGTTTACAAGTTTCTAAATAGATTGATAATAAGGAAAATAGTATGAAAGAAATCCTAGCGCCTCGTGGTACATTCAGGCCAGAGAAAAGTAGTTAAAGAAAGAGCGGTCCTACCAGATGAGCCACGGACGGACACGACAAGTAATTGTAAAATGACAAATACAGTGTAAAGAAAAAGGAGTTGTGGTGGAGGTGGCGGCTGAAGATATCTCCTACCAACTGCTGCTATGGCGTTGTGCATGTGCAACTTCCACCTGCCTTACACACACACACACGCACACACGCACACACACATACACATACACACCGCCTCTCTCCGCATCATTCCTTCCTTTGCTAGGCACCAAGAGGAATGGTCTATAACAAGACAGAGTTTATTGGCGTACTTTTTGCGAGGATTTGGTCACTTGTGATAGAAAGCCAGCTTAGGTGGTTTGTGAATGTCCAGGTTGAAGGCTTGGTGCAATTTAATCACACCAACACTCCCAGTCAGCCTCCTACTTGATGTCTATACAATCGCTAATGACAAGTATATATTGTATATACTGAAATGTATTAATCCATCAAGGTCATCTGTTTACATCTCGAGCTAATAAAGCTTATGCAAACGTTAAACATTACAAATAATTTTTTAGATTAAATAATAAAGAATAAATATTTATATATAAATTCGATGTAATACAAGTTTAATTTAATTTGATGTAATACAGATTTAATTTAATTTTGAAAGAGGGCTACTTTTTTTACATACAATTAACCGAGGACGTGTCTTCATTTGACAGAATTTAATATTTATTAATTCAATAAAAATCGATGACCACACACATGCACACACACACGCGCGCACACACACGCGCACACACAAAATAACTTATATATATATATATATATATATATATATATATGTAGTGCCTACTTATCCCATCGCTTTCTATACAAATGCATTGCCAAAATCCCGCGTTAGAAATGCTTATTAATCCTAGGATTCTTTTCAAATGATAGATTTCAATTTCTTTTGGTTTTTTCAATATTGTGCAGTTTGGGATATCCGTAGACATTTTGAATTTACATCAGGTGGTTCGATGTGATTTGGCTGGGTTCGAACAAGACTTCCTATTCCAAAATAACACCGATTTCTTGGAGAGGAGAAAAGAATATGACTGTCATAAATATTGTTCAAGAAGAAACGAACATCAACATTCACCAGACGAAATTCTACACTGAGAGAAACACGGAATTGGTACCTTAGAATTCACCAGACACTTTCACTGGAAAAAAATTGGTATATAAGAATTCATCGTTCAAGAAATGGTATAATCATGAGTAGATTTTTTTTTTTTTATCTAAGGTGTTTCAAATAACCAAACTCAACTTCGGCCTCCCTGCCTCCAGATAGATCAGATCAACGTTCAAATAAAGCTTCGTTGCAAAGGACGGTCTTCATCCGCTTCACCAGATATGTATGACCCAGCGATTTGAAGAAGAGATCGACGACTCTAGTTTCCAATGGGATTAGTGAAATGTAGACACAAAAATTTTACTGAAATTTGTATAAGAAATATTTTAATTAACCATATTAATATTATTAACACAAATGATTTAATATAATTTACGACAACAAATTCGTTTTTACTTAGAGTTAAAAAAGAATTGTAATAATCTCTGATATATTTTCTCTCGAAAGGTTTTCAGCCTTCTTCAAGTAACTGCTGGAACTAGTAATTTTTTACTATTTGATTATTTCCAGTCAACTTGTAACTTTAAAACCTGGATCTGTGAACTGTCTCAGTTGAGGGACTGGCGAAGTTTATTTGTGCAAAAACGATTAAAACACAGTCATATACACCTGAGGAAGGCCGGAGAGTAGATAAGCAATGTTCAAATCAGGAAAGCTGAAAATGGTTGTTTTAATAATTCATTGAATAAAGTCAATACATCGTTTCACTATTTCAAAGAATATTCAACCAATGGAATCAGATTTGCAAGTGCTAAAAGTGGTTCTATCGAAATCAATATAAATCAGGACAAATGTTTTTATCACACAGATTATTACGTCTCGTCAGTGTCTCCCACGAATCCCTGAACATTGCCCGATGATTTTTCAGCAGATTATACTGGCATGCTATACTTAATTGTGACTAAGAAATGGAACGGTGTCGTGTTTTCATATTGGAAGCTAGATATTAAAGCTATTTTGAAACTATTAACGGTAATGACAAAACGATGGCAAAATAATTATCGATGCATTAGAGAATCAAGAGAGAGTTGGATATATGCTTTTCCTAAGGTCATTAATGTAAAAGTGTTATGTTCATCACAAGCGTAAACTAAATCCCATTCGTTAAGTAGTGAGCAATGACAAATTTGCAGTTTAAAAACAGGTGATAAGAGAATGATAAGTGATAAGTAAAAAGTTCTGAAGACCAAGGAGTCAGCACATATAATATCATCAAACAATTAGATCAGCAACAGAAGTAGAACATTATATAAGGGAGCCATTACTAAGAAAAGCTACACTATCAGATCAAGGCTCCCAATGTAATAGATTTGAAGCTTCAATAAGTCTTCATTAATGTTTCTCGAAAGTCAATAACCACGCTTAAAATGTTTGTTGTCAGTTGTGTTCGGGCCTTGAAAGTTTGATGTACTGTTAGTTCAATTCCTTGGCAAATTTTACTCATTCTTTCATCGACAAGCTTCTCATAGGCAGAGCATTTTAACTTCAACTCAGCTTCTAGGCTAAGACCAGCGTCTTTGAAGTGTAAAAATAAGAGAAGATAAGCAGCAATAATCAGAGACATTCACCCGCTGAGAAGACCAACTAAAAACTTAAAAGTAACAACGATAATAAAGATAATTGTTTGATAAACAACTAAATTGTTTAATTACTAGACTCACCATATTTTGTCATAAGTAAAATTTCAAATATCACGAAGAGTATTTGATAGAGAGGTAAAGTTCCCAACTCGTTCAATGTTATTTGACAGATCATAAGTCAAAATGGAACTCGAAACGGTGTCCTGATAGCCGACAGGTGAGAAAATATTAAAAAGAAGGAATGAATCTCATTTACGATTTTTATTTTATTATTTCTCTATAAATGTTACTTAGTGTTGGCACCAGGCCACAAGTATGAGGCACTCAGTGTGGATAGAACTCACAATTTATAGCAAACTGCGAGACCAGTCTGCTGAACATTAGTCCAAGATAAGACACCCCGCTCTCTGTGTTTGTCTCTCATTCATACATATATATATATATATATATATATGTGTGTGTGTGTGTGCGCGCGCACGCGCGCGAGCGCGCGCGTGTGTGTGTGATGTTTGTCGACTAAAATAAGTATGACTATTGACAGTTTACACTCGTAGACAATTTTACACAAAATCTACACGTGCATCAAGAAAATACATGGATTTGATTAAAAATACATACAGAAGAAATTGTGTACAAATTTAAATACGCTAAAAAATTTAAAATCCATATATAATTATCTATTAGAGGGTAACAAATTTGAATAAAAAATTAAAATCAGTTAAATATTCAGTAGAATACTGAATTAAAAATTTGGTTTGTGACATAGTAATTTTGAGTTCAATCACTGGGACGGGAATATTTTAACTTGGACTCAGTGGAAACGAGGCGGACAATAACTGAGCAGTACTAAAAATAAGAATTGGATGAGATCTCGCTAGTCATAAGCAGTGGAACGAGAGCAGTCCAGATTAAAGAAAAGGTTCAGTTCGTTACTCTTATCAACATGATGAATGCCGGAGGACACAAAGACCGGGACGTTGTGATAAAAACAAAGATGAGGACAATAGTCCGGATGTAAATAATGATAACTCTTCATCCCGGAAATTCAGATAGAATTAAACAGAATAAACAAACAGTAAAATATTTGTTAAGATCGTACGCATTAAAAGTGCTTAATATCAAGTTGGAAGACCAGACTTCCAGAGCTGTTTAATGTTTTTAAAAAAATATGAATGCTGACCTGCAAACTGCTAAGGGTGGCAACCCAAGCCGGCTAGTGGAAAAGCACGACAGAGTGCATTTCGTGGTTCAAGAATATCTCTAACAAAGTGTTCATAAAATATGATACTAAAGATTTCTGTTCGTCTAACACCGAAAAGATTTTATTAGATGCATTGATGTTTGCAAAAACCTTTGTATGTTTAAATCCTGATCACATTCGATTAATCTGGCATTGCCGTAAGTCTATTTTGTTTCATGGGGGTGAGGCATGGGTTAAGAAATCAGACACGGGTAATTTTGATGTTTCCTAAGGATCGTCCGACGGAGAAGAGGTGGCTGAGCTAATTGGAATCTTCATATTAAATAAAATAAATAAGATCGTCCATATTGACGACCATGGAATATACAGAATGATGCACTGATGGTGGTACCGGAAAATAAAGAAGCAGTGATTCCATCCGAAAAAAAAAAAAAAAAAAACTACATAGAATATTCAAAGACTTGAAATTTAATATTACTGTAGAAATCAACAAGAAAGTTGTCCAGTTTTTGGACACAGAGTTAAACTTGTCGAACGGAACCATCTCACATTTTATGAAACTGAATGCGGTTTCAAGACATATAAATATGGCGTCTAACCACCTATCAAATATAATTAAACAAATCTCATTAGGAGTGCAATGCAAGCTGTCGCAAAATTCTTCTAATGAAAAATGATATTTAACGAAAAAGAAAGTATACGTATCTGCATTAAGAGAGGAAGGACATAACGCTAATCTGCATTTCAAAGAACAGACGAACCTAAGAAATGATATTAAAAAAAAAGAGGAACATAATCTGGTTCAACTCACCTTTCAACACATAGGTAAAAACAAACATAGGAAGTATACGTCCGGACTGTATAAGTTATTTAAACGCAATTCGGTCAGATTAAGTTATAGTTGCACCAGCAATATGGGCAACATCATAAAAAGAATGAATAACAATAATTTAAAGATAAAAAATGACGTGATAGGTGATGGTGATATGGTCTTATGTAATTGCTGGGCAAAAGGTAACTGTCCTTTAAATGTATTATATTGTATGTGTTGTATATTTTGTCTGAATTGGAAGTTGAAAATAGTAGCACAAAAATACATAGGTTGCACTGAGAGCCAGTTCAAGAAGAGATGGTATAATCATACCTCATCTTTTAGAATCCCGGAACTTAGGTACAACACGAAGCAAGCAAGCTACTATTGGAACTTTAGGGAGAAGCATAACAAAAGCCTAAGCATTAAATGGAGTATATTATGGAATCTAAAAACTAACATAATAATCGGGAATACATATAAGCTATGTCAAGAAGAGAAACTAGCTATAGCAACGTTTAAAGAGAGCACTGAATTATTGAATAGGAGGTCAGAGATCATGACCAAGTGTCGACACGTTAAGAAGTTCAGTTTGGGGTTATTTGAATCCGGATAAAGGTGGATTTATTTTTTCTACATCCCCCACTATTTCCGGTTTCGAACGAAAGTACTTAAGTTGTTGAGCTCCATTTGATTGATTTGCTGAACAAACCACCTGAAGAGACCGTAGTGGTCGAAACAACGCCAGTGTCCTGGTCAGCATTCATATTTTTTAAAACATTACACACACACACACACACCTATATATATATATATATATATATAGTAAGTAGCCTTAAAAATTTGTAATAAAATCCATATTCCTATTATAAATTTATTGAAACAAATTATATTATATGGGAAAATGGAAGTAAATCAACGTAAAAACTGGTGGCGTCAACCAGCTTCCTCAAACTGCCAGGAATGAAATGAACAAATTTCAGAAAGTTGTCGTGTAGGATACCATTGAGAACCTCCTGAATCCGTGTCTCTAAGTCTTCCAGTGTGAGGTTTTGTCTTGTACATCACCTCTTTTGGTTAATCCCACAGGTAAAAAAACATGGAGTTTTTGGAAGT
Source organism: Acanthosepion pharaonis (assembly GCA_903632075.3). Taxonomy (NCBI): domain Eukaryota; kingdom Metazoa; phylum Mollusca; class Cephalopoda; order Sepiida; family Sepiidae; genus Acanthosepion; species Acanthosepion pharaonis. The sequence goes on from CAHIKZ030001851.1 coordinate 131,621, forward strand.
CATTCATGAAGTCCGCGTCGTCCCATCCAACGTCTTGAAAAATGTTGGTTTAACCACGCACGCATAGTAAGACTAATATGGGATGGTGTACCATCCTGCATGAATATCAGCTCACCAATGTAATCCCAATATGGGATGGTGTACCATCCTGCACGAATATCAGCTCACCAATGTAATCCCAATATGGGATGGTGTACCATCCTGCACGAATATCAGCTCACCAATGTAATCCCAATATGGGATGGTGTACCATCCTGCACGAATATCAGCTCACCAATGTAATCCCAATATGGGATGGTGTACCATCCTGCACGAATATCAGCTCACCAATGTAATCCCAATATGGGATGGTGTACCATCCTGCACGAATATCAGCTCACCAATGTAATCCCACCCAGACACCGTGGGATACACGTAATTTTCGAGCATCTAAAGATAAGCGGTTCGTATTCATGGTGTCACGCAGAAGATATAGGTCGACAACTCTTGTTGACGGCATTCCGCACCCCGTGGTGACTTTTGGTTGAGCTTGCATCCTCTTAACCGTCATGTTCGGATCGTTATCACACAATGCCCGGTAATGGCAGTTATGACGATTGCTGAAACCAACAACATGGTATACAGTCTTGTCACTCCAGAGGATGTTTTCAAACAATTCCGGCTAATCTTCATGCCAACCTAGCATTAACTCTCCATATTCCATTCATGTCTTCATGTTTTAGCTCCTGCACGTAAATAAGAAATCCTCATCAGTGTTGTCTGTTTAAAAAATGTTTTTATCAAGACTTCAGTGACACTAAAAATTCTATAAAAAATTCTAATGCCTAGTTACTTCCCACCCAATATATATATATATGTGTGTGTGTGTGTGTGTGTGTGTGTGTGTGTGTGTGTGTGTGTTTTGGCAGCATATTTTCATTTCAACAGGTTTGGTTAAATAATTTAGACATATCCGGTCGATTTATCTAGGTTGTGATCCTTTGAAATTCATGGATTAATTTCTCGGTAACCTTAGAAAACTGATTAAGAAAAATACCCAAATTTTCTTTCAAATAGTTTTTATCTTCCCAAGTACTTTCAGTCTCATCTGAGATCATCTTCTGGGGGCTAAATTGTCTGTGAATGTTTATATGTATTTCTGTAAATTCAAAATATTTCAACCATTTTACTGCGTGATGCAGCATTCTAGGTTTCAAAATTCAAAATTCAAGTGTTTTTTCCACAGTATAAGGGAGGTAACTTTTTCATTTTTATTTATTTATTTATTATATATTATTATATATATATATATATATATATATATATAGTCTTAAGACGTGCTATATTTATGGGATATATATATATATATATATATATATATATATATAGTCTAGATATATATTTATGGGATGTGTAAATATGGGATGAACAACATAAAGTCAACAGTCAACTTAGAGGCGACAGTCTGTTTCATGCTAGACGCAATCGTCAGGCTACGAGTGGGGTTATTTTTTTATTTTCTCGGCTATTTATAAATAGCCGAGAAAAATAATAAAGCACTCGTGGCCTGACGATTGCGTCTAGCATGAAACAAACTGTCGCCTCTAAGTGTTGACTTTATGTTACTTTTATATATATATATATATATATATATATATATATATATATATATATATATATATATATATATATATATATATATATATATATATATATATGATGAACACAAGTCTTGTCTGAAAAGTATCCAGTTATTTCAAATAGAGAACCAATTTGATGTAACTTATCAACTCATCAGAAGATACCTTTTACAGCGTATGCTTGAACAAACAGTCTTCCGTGTGGTTATACATGATTCAAGCCTGAATGAATTTCTACTACTGATATTACAAACATGAGCAGGAATACACTGAAATTGATCCCCATTCGACGTTTTCAACAAGTAGAAAACCTGAAAATGTTGAAAGACGTGCAGACTGCCATTAAAGGAAATCAAAGACTGACAGGATGAATATTCCAAGTGAGTCTTGGAATGCCAAAGACTGCACGGAAACTATTCATCTATTTGGAATTTCTTTACTGCTCATTCTTCAATTTTCATTGTTTTGACAAAACATTACATCAGTCAAGTCAGTCTGTTAACTCCAATAAAGTCAAGATTTGTTTGCGGTGTGTAAATATTGTCCTCAAAATTGATGTTAGGAATTGTTGAGAGGATATGATGCTTGTTGGTTCTAAAAATCGGGATATCACATGGTTAACCAAAAATGTTTGTGGAACGAGTGTTATTTATTTGTTTTTGTCAGCGTAGCTAATCATTCAGCAAAGAATACATGACGTCATCGGTAGAGCACATTTAACTTAATTCGAGAGGAATTAAGTAAACTATATAGTCTTATAGCTTTTTTATCTTTGTTATATATATATATATATTTTTAGAGAGAGAGAGAGAGAGAGAGAGAGAGAGAGAGGAAATTGCCATCTTTTGTATGACACCTGCAATGATCGTTAAGCAAACAATTTGATATCTTCACGCAACGGTGGGGGGGGGGCTGTGCAGTTATTTTCAAAAACAGCTCCTGAAAATAAATTGACTACAGCTGGTTACGAAATTGCAGCAACAACAATGATTACGTCCCGTGCCCCACTTTCTCTCTTTCTCTCTCTCTCTCTCTCCTCCCTCCCCCTCTCTCTCTCTCTCTCTCTCTATATATATATATATATATATATATAAAGTCTGCTATTCGTCCATGCTTAGAATATTGCTGCCATATGGTCCGATGTCCCCGTTATAAATCCTTGCTAAAAATCAAATAATAATCAGCAATATTATTGGTTCTAATCTGGCTGCTCGACTTCAGTCACTTTCCCACCGCCGTAAAGTTGCCTCTCTGTGTCTTCTATAAATACTTTCATGGTAATTGTTCGGATGAACTCTCGCTATAGTACCTAGGTCCTAGACTCTTTGAATTTAAGCGCAGTACTAGACTTGCGACAAGGTCTCATCAATTTGCAGTTCAGCTGACTAGATATAGCCGTAAATTCTATTTAACAGTTTTTTTCTCGTACTTCTCACTTGTGGAATTCCTTTCCGACTCCATGCTTTCCAGCTAATTTCAATCTGCAAAAATTTAAATGCAATGACAATCACTATCTATTGTCCTTTTGATTACTCTTTCCTCTTCCCACTCATTATTAATGTTTCTGTTCCTAATCCTTCCACACTCAGTAACCACTTGTCTTAGTTGTCAAAAAGGTACCGTGCACGCTGGTAGTGGTTCCATAATGGTGTGATTTGTGTCATACGCTGCGTGTTAGGTTTGCTGATCCTCGTAAACAGGTAAGTAACTAGTGACCGTTATGTTTCATTGCTTTGTGGCCATCCATAGGCTTTATATATTCTAACAATGGGTCAGTCGAGGAGAATAATGTACCGCGCAATGGGGCTCAATTTGTCCAGAATTGGATTGAACAGAATTCTGGAAATTTCTGATAAACGATGTAGCTACTACGTTCACCCGAAATGAATCCAATCGAGCATTTATCGTAAGTGGTGTAGATTTCTATTTACACGCAAGTTTCTGCACTTAAAAATATCAGTGTGTAGCGAACAGCTATTGAGGTGGTATATCTCAACATCTCTCCAAACATCTTCCAAGAACTTTCAGAGTCAATTCCATCTCGAGTTGCTGTACTTCTTTTGGGATAGATGTGATCATATACGCACCAACCTATCCTTTTTGACATGTCAGCGTACATATACACGAAACGCTACACACAAGGGGATATCCGAAATATTTAGAGTAATTTGACCAAGAACAAATATTGCTTAACTTAAAACTTAATTTTCACTGTCTCAGATGTACGTAGTTGCTTTGGTCTTGTATAAAGAGATTTTCATAAAAATATTCAGCTCATCATTTGCATGTTTGATTCTGTGACTGTCGCTTATGAAGTCCGCATTATTTATTCACCTAATTTCATCTGCTCCTAAAATGCTGATATTTAGCCTTTAGACCTCTTTTATATTTTATAATTTCCCACATTAATACAGAATCACACATTTTACGTGCCAATTATAATTTTTTTTGTTGCTGATGACAGTGAAATGACACCTGCTGTATATAATTCTGCTTACCAAGAGAAGAATCATTTTCAAAGGAAATGACCCTCTTTTATACCTATTTCTTTTTATTCTTTTACTTTGCGCATTGTCATGATTGTTCTTGCGTATTTTACCACTGCTTTCTCTGGGTAGATTTTAGTGAGACACCACCTCTTGTCAACTCTTCAAAGTTCACCCACCCTTTGATAGATATTCCTTTTCAACCTTCAATGTTTGATAATCACATTCCTCCCCATCCACAACCATCTAAAGAGGAGAGAATAAGCCAGTTTAGTCGCTGACAATCCGGCAAAAAATTATCATTCGCGTCCCTATTCTAATACCTCCAATTATGTATTTAAAAAAATACGTAGATTGGTCCGCAGGCAGACACAAGTGAGAATCCCTGTTGGTGCAAAGTGAACTACGTCCATAACTTACAAAACTAGAATACCCATCCTTTACTTTATTTCCTTAGGTTTTAAATTTGTTAAAACTTCTATGGTTTCTAGTATCGCTTACTTCAACCACTAAATTCTATCAAACTCATTTAGTTATTTAAAAGAAAATCTTAAATTTGACAATAGAAAAATATTCTCCTCTCTGACTTGACTGTAATAAGTCAACAGAAAAAAAATACGATTCCTTTTCGTCATATCGAGCTAGAAGTATAGAGGAAAGGCTATTGAATGTTCAATAATTTTATATTGATCTATTTTTCTAATTTGTCTGCAAGAGAAAAATAATTACAATCAAGAAATTCAGTGAGTGCAAGTAAAGATATTTCAATCGAAATCATGGCAATTTTTTACTTTAAATTTTACATCGTCAAAAGGAACCAATATATATATATATATATATATATATATATATATATATATATATATATATATATATATATATATATATATATATATATATCATATTTTTAGATACATATCCACCGACATATACAAATATGTCTCTTTATATATAATAATATCCCCTTCTCTACGGTGGAGGGACAAGATAACTGCATAATACTGTACTCTATATGGATACTATATTTTACTATACATCAAATCTATGATAAATTGTAATTTATCAATTAGGCAAAATAAGAGATTAACATCAATAATAATAAAAAAAAATGAAGTTGAACAATTGCGAGAAATTGCTTAAAAGTTCAGAGGACAGTCATGAAAGCCTGCCAAAAGAAAATCTAATGTGTTGAGCCAAAAAAATTTTAGCACCCCTTCTGATAACAATAAAAGTTAAACTGAAGTGACAAAAAAGTTGGGAGACAGCAATAGAATGGTTGGTTTCGCTATTCTCATACTTGTAGAAATGGACTCAGTCGGATCGTCGTCGGCAACTGCTCGCATCTAAACATCAGGATCGACATCCTCCCTCTTTGTCCGCATTCTTCCATCTAGTGGCGGAAATGGTCGTGGAGGTACAGCCTACTTCTGATAATGTATGTGTGACACAATAAGAAAAAAAAAGTTTAGCGTAGCTTTGGTAGTGTAGCAGTGGCAGCCATAGGATATGGATAGAAGTTAACTCCGAAATGATTATTAGGGAAATATTATACTAGAAAATATTATACTAGAAAATATTATACTAGAAATATGTGAATTCTTGGTAAACATCAGCATTACGTGAAAAGTGAAAACGCCTACAAGTCATGAAAGAATTGTACACCTGGCGACTGACAAGTACGTTAAGTCCTCAATAACTGGGACTATTGCATCAAATGTCATCCTAACGCAGCGATGTTGCTTTTCAACCCATCATATAACATGTACTGTTCTGGGATTTTGGAATGGTCGACCAACAAAAAGTGCCATTAATGATACCACAGAATTGGTTTCTGCGCTTAACCTAAAACGGAGAATATTGCCATTATGCCGTAAAAGACTGCTACCGTGTCACCTGCTCAGACGAGTCACGCTTTCAGCTCTTTTGTGAAGCAGAGTGTTTTGCAAGATGTTGGTGGCTCTGTAATAATGTAGGTGATTGTTGAATTTGTTTTTTTACGGTCTATCAACCTTTGTAATGGTATAGAGTGCTTCCTCTTGGGATTTGCCTGAATTACGAGTGAAACTGGAAACTCTATTTACAAATCATTTAGACCTTTTTATGTGTACCATTTTACAAAATTTCCTGCATCCACACTCAACAATCACGATTGAATTATGAACATATCTCGAATGTGCCTGGACATATATATATATATATATATATATATATATATATATATATATATATATATATATATCACAGATTTGCGATATCTAAGGTTTAAATTGTATTTTTATAAAATGAAAAATCTTTCCCGTGTAGAGTAGAAATGAAAGGTCTCAGATAATGGGAGACTTTCAAAGTTACATCGTTCAATGTTATATAAATACCTGAGTGTATTTGTATCTCGTTGGTACGAGAATAAAGTAACTGAGAATAACTACTGCTATTGTCAGTGTGGCTATTTTACATGGTGCTGTGAACAGGATTCTGGTGAATACATGAAACTATCTTAACAAAATAAGATATGGCATCTACACCAGGCGTAATTCTCGATTTCATTGCTCAACTCATGCAATGATAGAGCTACAAAGGGAAACTATCGTGCTTCGGAGGGACGGAACCCTTAACGCGACGCAAACGTCCAACACACACACACACACACAACGGACGACTAGGCATTATTCCTTGACGCTTGGACTCGGTATAAAGGAATATGTAAACTTACCAACCCAGTCGAAATACGCAACAAATTGCTCACCTGAAGTAAACAGGTTTCGACCTTATTTGGGCTGAAACCTTAAATTCGGATACGGAGGAAAAAACTTTTGTCACGCATCCGATTCGTTGTGGTAAAAGGCTTGCGCAAGGAAGTTCACCGGCGGACCTTTCATTCCACACGGAAGGCGCATCAGGCACTCACTTTTTAGCAAGGCTACGAGCTCAAGCCAAGTTTTGCTCGTTCACAGTTAATTGTCCCAACACAGAAGGATGCAGTCAGCGAGTCAATAGAACGACACACCTTTCAACAGATTACAGTAAAACAGGAATCGGCTGCTTTCTTTTTGAAAAACACTGTAATTGCTCTAGCGAAGCAAACCTAAATGTGGCGATGGTAAATGGAAAATTATTTTTGGCCATTTACACATACAACAGAAGAGTAGACAGTCATTCAACGAAGCGACTACAACTAATGCAGTCGTGCCAATCGACATTGCAATAAAGGTTGTACTCATGTCCACATATGAGCATGATCCTAGATTGAAGGGATAGGAGCATTGTCACGGCAGTCATTGATGAATAATGTCGGACTAATGGCATATTTACGGGCTGGTTTCCTCAAATCACGCCATGACATTACATCGGTGATCTCTCTGTTTTGGCCCATGCGCGAGGAATTGTACTGAGTCGAAGTAATAAGTATCAAGGAGAATAAATATACCTCGACAACTTCGTGCGGAAGTACTTGAATCCCTACATTTTGCACACCAGGGTGCAAATGGTATGCTAGTAAATGCGAGACAACGCTTATTTCGGCCTGGTTTGGATGCTAGCGTCCGATAGACCAGAGCCCAATGCCTAACATGCAACTCTATCGCCCCGTCATAGCCTAAGGAGCCCTTTATGAAACTGTCTAATTCTGAATTCCTATTCCAACAAACCGTGATTGACATTTTCGACGGTAGAAATTATGTTATATACACAGATCGGTAAACTGGTTGGGTGGAAATGGCCCTAATGTCATCTGGGAAGGCCAGGGCAGTATGCGACACCCTGATAACTTGGTTCTGCACATATGGTACACCTTAAGAACCTTGATTCCCAAGAATACGACTCTTACCTTAAGAATTGGGGAATACGGAAACGTACTTCGTCGGCTTACTACAAACAAAGCAATGTCTGGACAGAACTGATCGTCAAAATGACTAAGCGTATAGTCGCAGACAACACGGTGGTGGGCTATGTCATGATCGTGCTGACCTTGGAATGTTTCCTGATATGATGCTATACGGTCGTGTTATCAAAGACCACCCCCTGTCCTACAGGACAAACGCCAGTTACGTAAACAATGGAGGCAACGATGGCTAAAAGACACATGCGGAACGAAAACTTTTACAATGAACATTGTCACCCAATTCAGGAATTAAAAATTAGCGATTCTGTTCAGATCCAGAATCCTGAAAGTTTAATTAAAATCCGACAATTATTTGAATTTTGCAAAAAATTTCAAAATCTGTGTGTCTTTCAATGCAAAAAAAGACGCTAAAATTTGCTACACTATTTATAGTCCATCCGCTGACGCAGGGAAAAACAAAATTCTTAATAAAAAATTTCTAATGTTCTAAAAAGATTAAAAAAATATTTAATAAAATAATCAAAAATATTTTGGTCTTTCCTTTTAATAATAACAAAGATTTTGACGACTTTTCGGCACTTTTTTTCGGCAAATTCGTGAACATACCTATAATATCCACACAAAAAGTCCAGCACGTTGTAGATGTCATGCCACGTTTCGTAGCTGCCGTTATGCAGGTGAAGATTGGAACTACAAAAAATCTAAAAATAATTGGAATTGGCAGTCGTTGAGAGAAATTATTGTAAATTGATTTTTTTGTGTGTGGGGGGGGGTTGTTATCGTGATAAATCATTGGTGGTTGTATTCTTTGGCTTTCAAGTGCCTGTCGTATTCATTAACCCGAACCATTTATCCATTGTACAAGACTGTTTTCAATCTAATGCTCACATGAGGGGATAATCTCGTATTATTAGTTAATTCTTCTAACTCGTCCTTGTCATTTCAAAGTTCGTAATTAATCGTCAATTTCTCGTTCGTTGTATGGATGTACTGCTTGAGCCAAGATTAAACTTTATTCCTTCCAGGAGATGTGACAGATAACCAACTGACTTTAAGTGCATATCATATGCGGTAGCCTTTTGGGAATTTTGAGACAAAATCCTTATTCAATTCAGGAAGTAGACAATTCGCCTTCCAGAGTCTAAAATATATATATATATATATATATATATATATATATATATATATATATATATATATATATATATATATACCTACAGTGTTAATTATTCTGTTGTTTATTTAATACTACATAATATTTCCTGGCATTGAGAGCAGAATGAGAATATTCACGTTCTATTCCCGTTGATTGAATAAAGATTTCAGTTCGAAAATCTGAGAACATTGCAGAATACAACAGGCATTCAACGATGCTTGAACTCGCTACACTAGCAAATTGGTTTTATAACCAATGCTTTAAGGTGGACGTCCGTAATTAAGCAAAAAAAAAAAAAAAATGAGCAAAAAGAATGTCACATTAATATTGAAAGTGTTTTTCATGAAAAGTTACATTGGAAAAGGAAAATATCTTTCTTTAATGTCGGGAATTTGTTGAAAATCTTTTTGTGCCAGTTGGTGTATTCAAGAACTTGTTAATCAGAACAGATGTATGCCAGAAGTAGAGGTGATGATAATCCTAAAAATCTATATTCCGCCCAATTACAAACACTGATGTTATAATGGGCAAATATCGAATAGAAGGTGGGAAAATATAGATGTAAGTAATGTGCAGGTTGTTCCCGTTTTATGTGATCAATGTTATGCTTAAATTTTAATTTGAAATCCAATCTCTTGTTCAGCTATTCTGTGCAGACTAAATCTTTATGATTAATGCACAGAAATTGTAGAGACGTAGAATATCGATGAGCAGAGGACACTTGAAATAAAAAAGAATGGCTAATAATGGTAATCCTAAACAACAATCATTAAACTAATTACATCAAAGCAAAAAATAAGCCGAAAGAAAATAATGAATATTGCTAATCTGAAAGGAGAAATGAAACGGTTAGTGTAATAATAAGGCAAAGTCGATTTTGGAGGCTTGATATTGCGCTTTGTTTGAAAGTTTGAACTCGTTGGAGTTACTGAATTTACCTGCACATTTTCAAGGTGTGGAAAGTGCAGTTAAATTAACTACTGAAGCTTCACAAATTGTATATAGACAAGATGCAAAGTACAAACACATTATTAAGTGTGTGTCATCAAATTCATTTTCTTCAAACGGAAATTATACTGATCGATTTAGCTATATTATGATGTAATATGTTACCGTGCAGTAAATTTAGAGTGATTTTCAATAAACAATGCAAATTTAAAAAATTTTATCTCATAATTTCTTCCCAGCAGTATTGTGGTGTTATATACATTTCTATCTATTTTTTTGTTTTGTTTTATTAACAAATGGTGTAAAAATTTATTCATTGAACACCCTTTTTTGTAATCTTTTACAATTTTTACACTAATACAGTAAAATATTGCATATTTTTTGTGTTTAGTTTGATTCCTGGTTTGAATATAATTTCCATTCAATGTATCTAATATAAAAAATGAACTTTATTTGAACTTATTCTTAAAATGGTAAACTTTTGAAGTCAGAAAAAAACCTGCGGAAATTAGACATTTCTTTACATTTTTCAGGCGAACTTTAAAAATAAATACTCAAAAATTGGTAAAAGCTATGAATCTAATTTTTGGTGTTACTTCTTAGCACATCAAACTCCAGCTTTTGCATTGAATGCAATAATGATTTATTAAAAAAGTGAAAAATCAACCTGTCCTAATATAACAAAGCAGATCAAAAACAGTACAAAACAAACACAAATGAGTAGGAACAGTGATTCCTTTGAAACTGTGCAAAAGACTGGATTCAATCAACAAACAAATGGTATAAACAAATATCAGAAGCTTTTCTTAAGAATAAGAAACGCAGGACACTTTAATATTTTGAAATAGTGACGAATCTTATCGGCGTGTCCAAGCCTCATCTTTTGTAGACAAAAAAAAAGCTATCACATAGTAAATGTAACTGTTTCAGAAAGCAACAGAATAAAACTAGATGATGAGAATTAAAAAATGAAAATGGCAGTAGTGTCAATAATTATTGAAGCACTAGGAACAATCTCAAAGATCCTACACAAACAGATTAGAACAGTTGGAGAATTGGGGAAGAATTGAAACCTTAGTATAATTGAATTTGGCGAAAATACTGAGAATATTTGAGTTGAGAAAACGCGTGGTCACGTGATTTGTCAAAGTACCCACCAAATATTTCTGAGAAGAAAATCCAAGATCCACAAGACAGCTTTCGATTTTGGCCAGTGAAAAAAATACAACAGAACGTGGATATTTCAAAGTGGAGACGAAAAAAGAGAGAGGTGAAAAATAACTTGAAACCATAAATAAGATGGAAGACGCTTCCTAAAACCGGTTGTGAACAACTCAGATGAACAACCCTTTCCTTTTCATGTTTATTTTATAGACACAAAATCATGATAACGAAAAAAAAAATCAAAAATTGAGATATTGTATATACTCGTGTAAAATTTTAGTTTCTAAAGTTTGAGGTAAAACTTTGATGGTGTCAGCCTGTAAATGGGTAATAATTTTATTGACTGACGCTCAGACTAACATCTGAAAAATATTCCCAGCTACAAAAAGTTGAATTCCAACAAGATTCTATCCTAATCGATTTGAAAATCGAAACTATTTTTACTGAAACTTCATGCATTTCTATTTAAAATTCTCTCCACTGTTTCCTTTTATTTATTATCTGTGAATTACCATGAATTCTCGGTGAAAATAATAGAATCTCTTCCCGTTGTCTTCTTCATGGTTTGAATTCAGTTTTTATTCTCCGGGACAGGTTTCCACCCAAGGATAGAGAGGCCAGTCTACACTACTATTTAATCTATAGAGTAGACGAGGAAAAGACAGACATTAGTGCGAAAGTAAAAACAATAGGCTTCGTCATAATTAGAACTCGGATCGCTGATTTCCGTTACACTACTCGTGCATCATTTTTTAGATGGATAGGTTCCCATCCACCCCAAAAAATAATTCCATAGAAACTAATTCGTACAATAGACCCTCCAACTTTTAGCATTGTGTATGGGGAAAATTTCCAGTCAAAGGTTAACTTTTTCTGCTCGTCCAGACCGGGGAAATACACGTAAAGCTTTGTTATAAGTTCGTCTAGAAAATTACCACAAATGAGAATTTTATCCAAAAATTAAAGATCGACTTATGATGTGAACTGGGAGTGAGTAGAGGGTCTGTTAAATTTTGTTTTATTAATTATTGTTCAAATGCAAAGAGTTTCGAGTAATTCACACAGTTAAACCTAGTGTTTTTATTACACCTTCGCGTTTACTACAGCTTGTATCTCCTCAAACGACCACACCCTATCCTCTCTTTTTGATCGTCCCCATCCCTCCCGCATTGAATTCTTTTTCAAGCTTTAACCCCCCCACCACCACCGCTCTCTGTTCGCTCTCCTCGCTCGGAGACACAGGAAAATTTGCATCTATTATGATTATTTTAATGAAAATGTGTTTTAGGTTTCGTCATTGTAGCCTGTCTCCATTCTTTTCCGCCCACCATTTCCATTGCCAGTAAAAACTAGGGGATCATCGCTAGACAACACCTTTTTCAATATCAGCCTCCTTCCTTCCTATTTTCATTCATTGCATTTTTCATTTCTTCGTTTTTATTTCATTTGTTTCAGTTATTCTTCTTCATTGATTTATTTTTATTACCATAATCTCATTCATTTTTAATTTTTTTCTCTTTGTATTCTTTTTACCGCCATATTCCTTCTATTCATTCCTTTTTCTCCCATTTTCGTTTCTTTCTCCTTTACTTTTCTTCGATTCCCTTCTTTCTTTACTTAATTTTTCAATTCTTTTTGACCAGGAAGTTTTTCATTTTTTTTTCTTTCATTTTTCACGTCCTTTTGTGTATTTCCATTTCTTTCATATTTTACCCATTTTATCTTTCTTCTTGGATTGGTTTCTTTTCTCAATGTATCTGTTCTTCTTGGCCTTCCTCTCATTTCATTTCCTCCTCTTGCCACCCATTCCTTTTTTCTACATTTGTTTAGATGCAACAACAGAAAGGTTTACAGTCCGATCGGAATAACTATTTACAAGTTCCGTCCAGAAGACAATGGCGAGAGAGAAGGAGAGCGAAAGAGACAAAGAGAGGGTGAGAGAAATCTGAGTCAGTGCTTTACTACAATACATTTTTTTTCTCTATTGTCTATCTAACATTATTATTGCTATTCACGTAATTTAGCCTTGCAGGTTTTATCGTCAATAAATCGTAACATAAGGAATTCACTTCTTTCATCCCATTTAGGGGTTTTTTCCATGGCTGCTTATTCATTCACAGATTTTGTTTTCCTTTCGACTTTTTCTTTACTCCCTTCATTCTCTAGAGTCACTTTCATTCCTTCTTCTTCATTGACGACTTCTATTTTATTATGTTTTATTCTTTCAACACTTATTTTTTCTCATTAACAAAATATTTCAAGTTCTCGTTTCTTACTTTTCCTTCCTTCATTTCTTATACTCATTTCCTTAACGATTTCTTCATCTTTAAAGCTCTCATTTGTTTTGTTTTTTTCATGCGATCCTCTGCTTCATCAATCACCAAAGTCTGTGTGGCGAGATTTCTAACACACATGAAAATTTCAGAACAACATTATTATTATTATTATTATTATTATTATTATTATTATTATTATTATTATTCTGAGCAACAAAACATTTGAGTGGGCTTTCTTAATTGAGTTCGTCAGGATTTTGCGTTATGCGCTTGATTGGAGAGGTCTTATACATTCACACACACACACATACACACATGCACACACACATATATATATATCCATCCACTAAGCAACAATATCTATCTATCTATCTATATATATATATATATATATATATATATATATATATATATATCCACTAAGCAACAAAGACCGTTTTTATCTGCTACTCAGACAACTGATGCTATACTATTCTGAATTGACTGCGAAGATTTCGAATCTGCACCACTCATAATTGTACAAGCACCACAGTTTTTTTTAGCTATGCGCGTAGCATATTTACGTTAAATATAAAATATATCTTAATAATACGAATGGTGCTGAAATATTCTCGGATCGACCTACTTCCCAAAATCTCGCCCAATGACTAAATATCAGAATTTTTTTACGAAATTTCTTCTTGATTTGTCCGAGAAATTTTCAATAACCTTTTGTATATTAATTTCCATAGATAGAGTATGGGATCCATTTCCGATATTTACTCGTCGGTTACCACCCACCCACTTTGTGGCGGAATGTGATACGAGGTCATTTTAATATTGTGTTTTGCCCATATAGATGAACCAATCCACTAAAGATGGCGTATAGCATTCCTTATCGAGGAGAATTAAATCAATCTAAATATGTCTTGGGTCTCAAAGATCTGAAATCTATGTTAACAGTGAATCAAAGAATGTAATGTGGATATCTTTTTTACATTAACATCATTTTCTTCCCAACGGATTTGAGTAAGACATAAGTAGGGTGAGAGGTTGCACCAGGACATACTCGGCGTGGAATCAAGTGTATTAGAGGCGGATGATTACAGCAAGAGATCAACTTGATGAACAAGCGCAAGAGTTTCAAACAGTTACAAAGATATCCGAAATAAAGTGAACATTTTTTCGCTTTTTCCCATTGTCATCTATATATTCCTTGAACATTAATGTACTATTTACTAATATACTATTTGCCTTGCATATAAATACATACTATATACAATACCAACATACTATTAATCAAAATGAATATAATATTTATGTTGAACATGAATCGAATAAGCTCATATCTCAAATATGTAAGGACAATTCTGAGTACAGATCCAGAATTAGTCGCATACAGGATTATTTATTTAAGTAATAGGCATTATTTTTCTTTTTTGCCGGGTTTTATTATTAATATGAGAATTCTGCGTGATATTAGCAATTCTCCTCAGCCTCATTGTCTTATTATTATTGACATGCGAATTCTCTGCCCAGAACATTTTTGAATGGTTATTATTGTTGCTGCCTAAAATTATCATTATTTCTTGTAATGTGCTGTCACCTACAATCTGTTTTGCTTATAAAAAGTAAACGAACAAAAGTGACGGTAATTCTTTCCCCAGGCTCCCTCATAGTAAAGAAGCTTTGACAATTCTAACATTAAGGCTATCTAAAAGGAAATCACGGACCAGAAGATGGTTTTGAAAGGATCTGAATTTGAACTGTTTAGTACTGTTGTTATTCAGAACGACAAAGTTTTGGCATTAAGTGAATTAAAATTTGTCTTGAAAAGTTTGGAGAAGACAGATAAGTGTTCATCACGAGAACTATAAGGAAGACAATGTTATGAAAACTGGTTCAGAATGGCAATTGGTCAAGGACTTAAGTCAAGGAACAATAGAAATAGAGGTCATGTGATTTGACACGTGAAAAACCAAAACACAACTATTGATTGACTTGTCAAAAAATGTGCTATGAAATATACAAGAACAACTTTCAAAAGACGAAAAGGTTCAAGAAAAAGAAGGATTTCGAAAATTATTGATCATTCTCATAATCATTTTACATATGAATATTCTTTCGTATTCACAATTGGCCTAGATGATGATGATGATGAGGATGATGATGATGATGAACGAGATACCAGAAGTACAAGATGTAATAAATTTCTGATGTAAGAATTCATATCAAAACTGTTGAATTAAAATTGAATAATTTTGATGATAGATTCAACCTTGAGAATAATTTTATCAAAATGATAGATTGTAATAGAACTAGCAGCGTTGACTTAAAGATATACTCGTATTTCTTTATTTAGATTCCACTGGGAAAATACGACATTGCATTCTGAATTGTACCAACATGTAAGCAAGATATTTTTTTCAGTGGAAGCCGCTACTCATAAGGGCGCGTCTGTTAAGTACAATTTTAACGTATCTAAACGAATATAAACAAAAATTGTTGATAATATTTTCTCAAAGGTGCTATTTCTTCGGGAATGTATCCCGTGAAAGAATAGATTTAAATTATTGGTCACTGTAGTATGAGAGATGCAATCATATTTGTTGTCGCAAATATGGGGATTAATGAAAAGTTTTTAGAAGGTAAAATAACACAGTAAAGAAACATAGGGTCATATACGTGTTTCTTGTGGTTCTATGGAGCTTATTGTCAAACATCGCTTATGGTATAGATTTAGTTTTGTAGCTGATTATTTACGCCTAATTATGATATATTTTCTGAAAAAGAAGATGGAAATCTTGCTGACCAATGGGGGATTTTTAGCTGACTGTACACCATATGGTACAGTTAAGTGTATTATAAATGAACCTGCTACTAAATTAGGATCGCTTCTTTGTATTAAACAAGACAAATCTGATCCTTATTTGTCACATTAAATGATATTATAGAAGGTTTTGATGCTCCTTTTTGAGATGGCTACTCAAGTCTAAATTACTCAAAACATGACTTCTGCGTATATTCATAATCGATGTCCCAATTCGAAAAATAGGAAACATGAATTTGAAGTTTTCACAACTAGAGAACCAGCCACTCGTAATGCATGCCTTTGATACTGTTTATTGTACAAAGCAAGAAGAAACTTGATGAGTGAAGAAAGCTATTTTGTAGATGTGTGTGAAGTTGAATGTATTTAATGCATTAGTCCATTAGATGCAGTGTGATGATAAGTTAATTGTAAGAAAAGTCAACCACTGAACATAAACTCGTTGCTTATAACGAATGATAAGATTTGGGCAGAGTTTAAGACAAGTAGGAATCATGATTGACTGAAGTATGTTAAGGATTTGTTGGTGAAGATGAAGATAGTGTAAATTACACTATAGACTACATTAACTGTTATACGTGGGACATACTAGAAAGTCGTTGCTTCTACTAATTGAAACCATTAGTAGAAAGCCATAGAAAATGAGATGAGTAGACTAAAAGCGAATAATAACATTGAACTAATCTCTTACTGAGTGGTAGGATGGCAGCGGTGGGTATCGCTGTGGTTTTATTGTTAAATCTGATCAAAATATGAATGGAAATATAAGGCGCTCTTTTTTGTCGAAGTTTATTCTCAACACTTTCACAGAGTCACATTTTCTCATTCAACACACAATATATTAATCTAAACATTAATGTAATTAGCTATTCAATTTATTTGTTCATGAGGTAGGTATCAGAACTGTCTATTTAAATACCCCAATTAACTGTAAGTTCCTAGTAAAGTAACCTGGAGTTTTCGTAGTGTTAGAAGTGGTAAAAACTGTTGTAAACGCCGATGAAATTGTTGCATATCTTGAAACAAAATGAGCAAAAATGGAAAAGTGAATTACAATCTTACATGACTGTTCAAGATTTAATTTACTGACCCTTGTATCTACACTAGACGCACTGATAGTGAAATGGGTCATTATTGCTTGGATTGGGGTTATTATAAATACAATTTGAAATAATTAGTAATAGTATATTAATCAAAACAAAAAAACTTTGCCTGTTTCCTGTACAATGTCAGCGGCCAAAACACAGTAAAATAAAGTAAGGTTATATATATATTCCCTCTGAGAAAAATGTGGCTGATATATTCATTAATCATGTGGCTAGAATAAATAAATATATATCCGAATGTAATGAGAACGCAATAATATATAAATTCTAACGTTCACAGTATTAATTCAAACGAAGGTTTAATACTACAAGAGGCCTGCTTACAAACAGAATTAACATGTTCATAAACATTTTTGGTTCTCACCAGTCGAGGTGAAACTAAATGCACCGAAACAAAGTTGCTTCTTTGTATTGAGTAAACTGTTTTTTTCTATATGAAAAAATTATAATATATATATATATATATATATATATATATATATATGCTTATTTAAAAGTATGGTTCCATCGCTACACAGGAATTACCAGGTTTCAAAAACAGAAACTAAAACTAAAATGCCTGGACAAAATAGTGAAAAATATTAACGCAACAGATAAAATTTTAATGAATTCAGACAAAACTGGAAATTTCTATAAAATAGAAGCAAAGGACAACAACAATCTAATTAATAAGGATTTACATAAGAACTATAAAAAGGCAAATAATAAGAATTACCTCTGTGACACCAAGTCGTCGGCCCGTGGTCAACTCTCAGTCTCGGCGCGAAGCTGCAAAAGTTTCTTCTACCGGCGTTTTGGGGTTGACTCTTTGTCACTGCCACCAGGTCGATCGGTGGTCGTCGCTACTCGGCGAAATCCCCTGGTCCCGATACCAATATGTGACACTCAGCCGTCCAAGGTCGAATTCTGGTCGTCGATGTTAACGGCTTCACCAGCTGTACCGGTTCAATACCAACCCTATCGTTCTCAGCTCACTTGCAACGTCTGGTTACTGGAGTAACTGCTTCGATCTCAAGTCTAACCTACCCACGTTGTGACTTTGATCTTAGGTAGACGAGATCAATCAAGCGTCGGGCCATAGTGTAAGCTGGGTCCAGATTGAAGGTGGTATCGCACAAGTGCAAAGAAGAAAAAATAAATAAAGAAAACCCCAAGAGGTTCAAGTATGTTAAGAAATAACAATTCAACTTTATCCTTTTGTTATATACAGGAGTGTGTTTTTCTCCCAGTCCGTTTCGTACGAAATGTGACACTTCTATGTTTCAAGAAAGTTGGTATCGAAAGTCAACTAATTTAGTTTTTACGTGTTGGCTAGGCTTCGTTCCTTAGTATAACTCGCTATTGGTAGGATAGGCGAAGTCGGAGGTCGTGGAATCTTTCGGTCAGCTTCTGCGAAGCAACAATCTGGTTAGCTCTGAGTTTAACTCCAACTGCAACTGTCCGCACTAACTCGAACTCACCTGAAACTCAACTGCCGAACGACCACCGGACGTTCGTTTATATGGATACCGATCAAAACCCGGTTTGGGCCAGACGCGGCCTAGCGTTCTCGGTAAATCTCGATTTCTAACAAGAAATCTCTTTGTTGTCAAACCAGGAAAATTGATTACTTCCCATTTTTGGAAAATTAATGGCTTTCCATTTCGGGGGTTTCTCCGTCTTCCGTGAGGGAAGGTCGGAGGTGAGTTATGCTCCTAGACTCTTTCTCTCTCACATTGATATCTCATACCAATCACTTCAGTGGGCGTTATCAACGTCTCCGCCTTTCTCATCCATTCACCTCCGCAATCACCCATGCTACCACTTGACCAATAGCATTCCGGCAGTGTGGATGTGGCTAAGCTGGCCTCCTTAAAATCATAATCTAGAATTTTTGTTTACAAAATTCTCCTTTCCCATCGGCCACAATCTTTACGAATTCCACATTGCTAATTAAATTTTTATCATATCTTCACTTTTTCCTGGGCCACCTAAAATCACTTAGCCACCACTCTTTACCGACTCATCAATCACTGTCAAAGTTTGCCATCTGGTACTCACGTTAAGTTAGCTTTATAATGGAATCCTTAACTTGTTAAGAAATTAAATTCTTTTATCTCGCCAAATCTCAATTCTCCACTCTATTTTCTATCCCATGCCAAAATTTTACAATTGCCACATTGCTATTCAACGTCTTAGCGTCTATTGATAAAGTAAATGATAACAATCCACTCACCTATATCGCGACAATGCCAAAATTTTATAATTGCCACATTGTTTCTCTTCGCCTGTATCCAAGAAAAAAAACGATATCATGGAAAGATAATTAACATTGATTCCCCATGCCTATATCGGCATTCGTCTCAAGCCAAAATTTTTATGACCGCTATGGTCTGGCTGATAATTTAATATTTGCCTTTCTTTCTATCTCCCTCGGCGAGATATAAATCAACCTGACAAGACCTCACACGTGGCTTCTTCCACGGGTTTACTGTCTTTTTTAAAAAAAATATCTTTTTTCGTAAATAGAATTAAAATTTTTTTTTTTTTCATCAATCTATCGATCTTTCGAGATAGCTCTTTTTAGCTTTAAGAATGTCTGTTTTCTGTTTTAATTTCTTTGGTTAATTAGTTAGCCAATTACCATAGCTAAATAGTGTCACAATCTTCCCTTACCTACCTTGTCATTTACTTGTAAATGACACCTAAATCCCAGTACACTATTTAGCATGCATGATACATCTGTTTCATGTAATGCTATTTTCCTTTTCACGGTATGTTTCGTGATCAGTCTTTATTCTTCTTCCGTTCTATATGCAATGTAATGTTCATTTCCTTTTCTTTTTCATGCAAATTAAAGTTCTTGTCATCTTCTTTTTTCTGCATGCAATGTAATTTTCCTTTCATTTTCTTTTTCATGCAGTTTAAAGTGTATGTGTGCTTGTGGGTGTATGTGTGTGGCTATTATGGCTTGTTTTTCTTGGTCAATGTTTTTCTCGGTCAATGTTTTTCTCTCTGCTACAGGAGGTTTTTCCGCCGTACGCATCGATTCCACTTTAGCCTACTCCGTCGGCTTTCCTGCAATTTCTTCCTTGATTCTGTCTGGGTAAAGAACACTGCTCGGCATCTCCCTCTCGATTTGCTGCATGCTTATTTGATTACCACGAATTAATTCCCTCCAACTTCTAAATTTCTATACTGCCATTCCCCCTATGGCGATAATTATTAATGTACCCATCATTGCTGACCAATTTATCACAATCTGTTCATCATCCTCCCAAGCCATGCTTTCCTTTCCCAACACACTTAACTTGTCCTTCAACTGATTCATATCGTTCTTTCCTATCGATTTCATTAGCGCGGGCATTTTATCCAAGCTAACATTGGGGAATCCCCTCACTATTGGCCTCCACAGCTCTGTACAATTGACTAAGCTTCTGTCAATCAATTCTATAATTGAATCTCTCTGTTCATATTTTTCTTCTACCTAGTTATATGGGGGTAAAGAAATAGATGTTCCAAATGCCGAACATCCCAGGGGCTATTTTAACAGGGATAATAGTGGTTTCACTTTTAGTGTCCTTGTGGACCCTCTCCCATATACCCTAGACAAGCTGATTGGTTTCTGTGTGGCCACTGCCCACACCCCGTCTGAAACACTGATAGCTTGTGGTAATGCCGTATTTGCTAATACCCCCACTTGACAAGTTCTCTCAATTCCTTTCTTCCCTTCAAACAATTCAAGCACGCACATTTTGTGATTACCAGCTACATAGATGGGGCTCCATGATATACAGATTCCCAGAGCATCATTCCTAGACTTTTTATCTTCTTCTGCTGTTATCCACATGAACTTTGTTCTACCCGAATTTAAAGCTATGTATTCTGTTTCCACCTAGTATGTTGCCACCGTTCGTGTAGCTACCATCATCATCATCATCATCAACAATTCCTTCATTTTGGTCATTCTTGCCAGGCAACAAGATTCTTTTGTTTTTACTCTTCTTAACCATTCTGTCTTGTTCAATTCTTCACTCAATTATTCCATAATTTCTTTTCTAAGTTTGTAACACTTCAGCTCTTCCCTCCTCCAGCTAACTCTTAGTAGATCGATTGATCCAAACAGGCTCGCGGGGGCTCCCCCTCCAAAGGCCGTAACTCCATGACACTACTGCTGGCCAGTTAGCAATGCCAATAATCTTCTTCCGTCCTTCGTGAGGTGCAACTCGAGCCTCCATCCCCTCCATCCACATCAACACCGAACGCATCTATTCATCACAGCCTTCTTGGTTCTACTGAGATTTGGGCTTCCCCACCCTTCTCAATCTCATCTTCAGAGGTAGTTCCTGTTCGACCTCTAACCTTCTCTCAGTGTTCAATTCTTCTTCAGGAGTTGTTTCATCCTTTTCCTTCTCTCTTGCTCCTTCCTTCTGCTTCGAGTCTGTACTTTGGACTTCCTCATTACTTGTTAATTCAACGTCTAGATCTCCCTTGTTTCTTAGCCTTTCTCTGAGCTGGGAAAGGGGGTATCTGATCCTCCTCCTCCCACTCACTGAGCTCCTCTTCTTGTTTAGGGTGTTTCTCTTTAGAACCCTTGACTGGATTTCCTTGCTTTTTTCTTCTTTTTCTTTGGACATGGGTGC
Organism: Acanthosepion pharaonis; assembly: GCA_903632075.3. Lineage (NCBI taxonomy): Eukaryota > Metazoa > Mollusca > Cephalopoda > Sepiida > Sepiidae > Acanthosepion > Acanthosepion pharaonis. Next base: position 153,645 of record CAHIKZ030001851.1, read on the forward strand.
GAGACGGTGACACCACAGGGTCCCCTCTGCACTCGGATCGCTTTGTCCAGATGCCTAACTCGATCTATCTCCTCATCTTCTTCGGAATCCTCTTCCGTCTCCATTTCTTCTGGTTCAACTAAAGTTACCTTCCATGTTCTTACTTTTTTCAGCCTTGGCTTGCTCATTTCCTGGTTAGCTATTTCAGCTTTCTTCAGATCATTGGCATGGAGCCTCCTTGCCCAACCTGCCACTTGATCCCATATTACATATGATACTGGACCCGTCTGTTCTACTATCCGGTAGTACGGCTCCCATCTCTGGTCCAGCTTTCCTTCTCTGTGGTGAATTTTATAGTAGACAGGGTCTCCACCCTCCAATTCTACTACCTTTCTTTCAGCATTCACCCTCTCATTTCTTCTCTTCTGTGCCCTCTTTATTCTTCTTCTGGCCTGTACAAATATTTTATGTTGTTGTTCCAACAACAGCTGATGATGATCTTCTCCCATATACTTTCTTCGGGGCTTCAACAAGTTATCCACAGGTAGGACCACGTCTCTGCCAAATAACATAAAGTATGGCGAAAATCTGGAGGTTTCGTTAATCGTAAACCTCATGGCCGCCAGTGCCTGTGTCAAGTACAGATCCCAATTTTCTGTATTTTCTCTAGCCAGTTTAGCTAACTCATCTCCCAAGGTTCTATGAAACTTTTCCACTTTAGCGTTTTCTTGGGGGTGATATGGAAATGTTTTTATGTGTTCTATATTCAAACCTGTCAGCATTTCTCTTATTGTGCTGTTTTTAATTCTCTGTGCCATTATCAGTGACAAGTTGCACAGGGGCGCCATAACAAGAGAAAATTTCACTTATCAAATCGGCTACAGTTTTAGCTTTCTTGTCTGGTACTGCAAATACCTCAAGCCAATTTGTTAGCCAATCAATAAAACTCACTATATAGTTATTTCCTCGTGCAGTTTCCCCATATGGTCCTGATACATCCATACTCACTTTCTCGAAGGGGAAGCTCGGCACATCCATCCCTTCCAATGGTGCCATTTCCTGCCTTCTACTCTGCGACTGGCACACTACACAACTCCGAACATAATTAGTGACCTCTCCGTACAATTTGGGCCAATAGTACTTTCTCCCTATTAGGTCATATGTTCTATCAATTCCCATGTGCCCCAACCTCTCGTGGCACTGTTCTAATATCTCTGGCCTCAAACTTTTGGGCACATACAACTTGGCTTTAACTTCCTCATCTCTACCTGAGAGATAATACAGCCTTTCATCTATTATTGCATACTTGGTGGTCTCTCCTGCCTCCACCTTTTCTCTAAGAGCAGCTATCTCACTGTCTGCCTGCTCCTTCTCAATCCCTTCTGTCCAGTAAGGATCGGTCATCATCTGTGCGTTTCCTTCTTCGTCTGATTCTAACATAGGCGATCCTTTAACTTATTGGAGTTAATTTCTCCGATTCTATAAGCTTTTACAGATCTTTCTTCCAGTTGTTTCGGTATTTTTGAGAGTAAATCGGCACAGGTATTTTCTTTCCCTGCCAAATACTCTATCTTACAGTGGTAGCTACTTAACTTTAGCGCCTACTGTTGAATCTTCTTATTCACCCATTCTGCCTGTAGTAGGTACTGCAGGGGCCTATGGTCTGTCTTTATAGTAAAGACAGCACCATTCAAGTAGTAGTCCAGTTTTTGGAGAACATACATAACATATTCCTCTCTTTCTATTACTGGCCATCTCTGTTGTGTCTCTGAGGGTTTATGAGAGAGAAAGTATATCGGCACCTCCTCTGGTATACCTGGCACTGGTTCTTCTTTATCGGGGCACGGCTGGGTGAGAAGTGCTCCTACTCACTGCTCACTGGCATCAGTGTATAGCACCATGGCTTGTTGAGGTCTGGGTACGTCAGCAGCGGAACGGCTGTCAGCTGCCCCTTTAAGGTATCAAATGCTCTTTGGCAGACTTCTGTCCATTTGAACCTAGCGTATTTCTTCGTCTGTGCTACTAGGGGTATGGCAATTCTCGAGAATGCCGGGACGAATCGTCTGTAGTACCCTATAGCACCTATAAATCCTCTTACTTGTCTCACTGACTTAGGTTCTGGCATTTCCCTTATAACTTTCACTTTATCCATGTCGGGTTTAATACCTTCTCTGTTTATAACAAAGCCCAAATATCTAGTCTCATCCTTCAGAAACTGACATTTTGATAATTTTAATTTTAAACCATGCTTTCTTAGTCTTCCCAACACTTGTTTTAAATGGAAAAAGTGTTGTTCTGGTGTTTCTGAAAATATCAGAATATCGTCTAAATATGCCATGGCAAAACTCTCGCATCCCCCTAACACTATTGACATAAGTTGCTGGAAGATTCCCGGGGCATTAGCCAAACCGAATGGCATCACCCTGAACTGAAACAGTCCCAGGTGACACGCAAATGCGACCTTTTCCTTGTCAGCCTCATCAAGGGCTACCTGCCAATACCCGGACCTCAAGTCCAATGTGGAGAAGTACTTCACTTTTCCCCAATATGTCATCAATTATTGGCAATGCCACTGCCAAAGATGGGATTCAGTTTCCTAAAATCCACACAAAAATGGTGCCCGCCATCTTTCTTGTCTACTATCACGATTGGGAAGCTCCAAGGGAAATTGATCTTTCTATCATCCCAGCTTCCAACATCTCTTTCATTGCCTCTTCCACTAGGGGTCTCTTATGAACAGGTGGGGTTTCAGGGGGGGTGATCGCCGGTATCGATCTTCATTTTTTACTGTGTGGGTCTGGCCCTAATTCCTTATCTGATTTGGCCACCACATCCCGATTATTTCTTAGCAGACCTCCCACTCTGGCCCTAAATTTATCAGGTGCCAATATCTCTTCGTCTGCTATTTCTTCTGGTTGCTCTATGTATTTTTTTGCTTCTCATCGAATTTCACTCGATTCAGAGTTCGCAGGGGTAGTGCCTTTCCTACCTCCTCTCCTCTCTTAACATTTATTGTCTTGTGGGCCTGGTTCACCATCATAATGGGAACTAATTCAGCTGCCTCTACTACTGCCTCACACAGAGCTACCTCATTCTCTTCCGGGCCCTTTTCTTCTACAGGGACCAATTGCAGGGTTCCTTTTCTCATTCTCTTCCCTGTCACCAGTCTGCCTTTACCTGACACCGCTGTTGTTCTAGGGAGGGCCTTATATCTTCCTCCACCACTATTGCTATAACTTCCTCTGGTGGATCTCCCAATGGCGTTCTGTCGCCTTTTACTACCAACACAGTAGGGTTAAACTCTATATGAGCCTTCTGGCTCTGAAGCCAATCTTCTCCCAAGATTGCTTCCGTACACAGGTTAGGTGTTATGTAGAGGTTCTGGGTACTTCTCAATCTTCCAATTCTCAGAGGAAACCTCGCCATCCCTTTTATCTCCAGGGGGGGGGGCACCATCCACCTGTGTGATTTCTATGTCCGCTTCCTGCATCCCTTTCTTCTGTTTCACCCGTCTGTATTCTTTCTCTCTCAGCAATGAAACAGACGCTCCTCTGTCTATCAGAGCTTTCACTGCCATACCCCCTATTCTTGCCTTACAAGATAACTCCCTCTATTGCGTCGGCGAAGAGAACACCCTGATCTCTTGGGTTCCCACCTCTGGGTTATCCCAGCCATGGGTGCTGGCAGCAGTAATTTCCCGTCATCCTCTTCACATAAGGGAGTTCTTTGTTCGGGTGGTCCCCAGTCTCTTTCTGCCATTTCTGAAAGCACAATTCCTCTTCAGGTGTCCTGGTCTTCTACAAAATCAGCACCTTCTTGTTGGGCAGTTAACTGCAAAGTGGCCCACCTGACCACATATCCAACATTTCATGCTCCTTCTTTTTAACTGGGCCACCCTCCCTCTTATTTCCGGGGGGAACTGCCCTCTGCCGAAGTGGCTCTCCTGGCCACATGTCCAACGTTTCATGCTCCCTCTTTTTAACTGGGCCACCTTCCCTCTTATTTCGGGGGTGGCCCGCTGGCTTTTCCTTGGTCCTGTCTTCCACCTTTCCTTATCCCGCACCACTTAGCTAGGTGTCCCTTCTTTCCACACCTAGTACATCTGTCTTGCTCAAAGTCTGGGGGCAATCCCCACTTCGTCGGGCAGTCCGCTGCTCTGTGGTCCTCATACCGCAGACCAGCCCGTATCGACCAGGCGTGGGTTTATAAAACCCATTGTCGACCAAGCCTTTCTTTTGGGATTCTCTTCCCACACCTCAGGCTCCTCCACCTCCTGCTTGACCTTTCGATTCCACGCGGGGGCTCTCTTCCCTTCCCCTTTCTTCCTACCTCCCGACTTTGCTCTTGCGCCTTCCTACCTCCTCTTACTTTCTCCCAAACTCCCTGGCTCTCTTTAGCCAGCGCCACTGCCGCCGACAACCTTAGCGGTCCTTCCTTCATTACGTCATGGCGAATATACTCGTCACTGAGCGCCTCTATATATAAATCTGCCAACTGGGCCTGCATTACTGCGTTGTGTCTTACTTCCTCTGGGAAAGCTAATGAAGAGAGCTTCTCTGCTCGGGTTCCTAATTCTCCAGTGGTTTCGTCTTTCAGCTGTGTCATCTTCAGGAGGGCTATCATGGCCTCTATCGCTGTCCCCTCGTCAGCGAACTCCTGAGTCAGCAATACCTCTAGCCTTTCCCATGTCAAGTGGGGTTCACTGGCCAAGAAGCCCCTTTATGAACTCCGACGCTTTCCCTCTCGCGGCGTCATACGCCAAATACAGGATTTCTTGGTCTGATAGTTCATAGATTATGTGGCTCTTATCCAGAATTGCTAACCAATCCCCAAAATTTTTCGAATTACCGTCAAAGGTTGGAACCTTCGGTCCGCCCAACAATTTCTTCAGGTCTACTGGCAATCCCTGCTCAACCCCTCTTCCTCTATGTCTACTATCCGAATCGTGGTCAGACATATTTAAACAATTCAAAATAAAACAAAAACACACAACACACAGCACACAACAATCGAAAAACAATTGGGAGATTAACCGAAAAAAAATTGTCTCAGATTAACAGAAATTTCCAGTCGTTCTTCTCCGGACGATTTCCAGGAACTAGAGGGTCTGAAACCTTGTGATTACAGTTAACCAAAGTTCTTTGGTTACCACTCTAGCCTGTTTCCGTTTGTCTACTTGAGACGCCGCGCGTTGTCCTGGACGAAATTCTCCGCAACTCCTGTGGCAGTGGTTAGTTTAGGGTCGAATCCTGTGGTCACGGCACCAATATGTGACACCAAGGTCGAATCCAGTGGTCACGGCATCAATATGTGATACCAAGCCGTCGGCCCGTAGTCAACTTTCAGTCGCAGCGCGAAGCTGTAATGTTTCTTCTACCGGCGTTTTGGGGTTGACTCTTTGCCACTGCCACCAGTCTGTGTCCCGGTCGATCGGTGGTCGTCGCTACTCGGCGAAATCCCCTGGTCAGGATACCAATATGGGACACTGCCCGTCCAGAGGCCGAATTCTGGGGTCGATGTTAACGGCTTCACCAGTTGTACCGGTTCAATACCAGCTCTATCGTTACCAGCTCACTTGCAACGTCTGATTACTGGAGTAACTGCTTCAATCCCAAGTCTAACCTACCCACGTTGTGACTTTGATCTTAGGTAGACGAGATCAATCAAGCGTCGGGCCATAGTGTAAGCTGGGTCCAGATTGAAGGTGGTATCGCACAAGTGCAAAGAAGAAAAAAATAAAGAAAGAAAAACCCAAGAGGTTCAAGTATGTTAAGAAATAACAAATTAACTTTATCCTTCTGTTATATACAGGAGTGTGTTTTTCTCACAGCCTGTCTCCTAAGAAATGTGACAGTTTTATGTTTCAAGCAAGTAGGTATCATAAGTCAACTAATTTAGTTTTTACGTGTTGGCTAGGCTTCGTTCCTCAGTATAACTCGCTATTGGTAGGATAGGCGAAGTCGGAGGTCGTGGAATCTCTCGGTCAGCTTTCTGCGAGGCAAGCTCTGAGTCTAACTCCAACTGAAACTGTCAAAACCAGCTCTAACTCGACTGAAACTCAGAACTGCCGAACGACCACCGGACGTTCGTTTATATGGGTACCGACCAAAACCCGGTTTGGACCAGACGCGGCCCTGGGGGGGTAAATATCGATTTCTAACAAGAAATCTCTTTGTTGTCAGACCAGGAAAATTGATTACTTCCCATTTTTGGAAAATTAATCGGGGGTTTCTCCGTCATCCGTGAGAGAAGATCGGAGGAGAGTTATCCTCCTAGACTCTTTCTCTCTCACATTGATATCTCATACCAATCACTTCAGTGGGCGTTAACAACTTCTCCACCTTTCTCATCCATTCACCTCCGCCTATCACCCATACTACCACTCGACCAAAAGCATTCTGGCTAAGTGCCTTAAAAAATTCTAATCTTTTTTTTTGTTTCAAAATTTTCCTTTTTTTCCCATCGGGCAAAAATTTTAACGAATTCCAAATTGCCAATTAAATTTCTAACATAACTAGCAGAATTCTCTTAGCCACACGACTCATCAATCATGTCAAAGTTTGCCATCTGGTCCTTCGTGAAGTTAGCTTTATAATGGAATCCTTGACTTGTTAAAAAATTAAATTCTTTTATCTCGCCAAATCTCAATTCTCTACTCTATTTTCTATCTCATGCCAAAATTTTACAATTGCCACATTGCTATTCAATGTCTTAGCATTTGTTGGTAAAGTAAATGATAACAATCCTCTCACCTATATCGAGACAATGCCAAAATTTTATAATTACCACATTGCTTCTCTTCGCCTGTATCCAAGAAAAAAAATAACCGATATTTTGGAACGATAATTAACATTGATTCCCCATGCCTATATCGGCATTCGTCTCAAACCAAAATTTTTATGACTGCCATGGTCTGGCCGATATCTTAATATTTGCCTTTCTTTCTATCTCCCTCGGCGAGATATAAATCAACCTGACAAGACCTCACACATGGCTTCTTCCACGGCCTTTACTGTTTTTTGTGAAAAATATCTTTTTTTCGTAAATAGAATTAACATTTTTTTCATCAATCAGTCTGTCTTTCGAGATAGCTCTTTTCTCTGTAAGAATGTCTATTTTCTCTTTTAATTTCTATGGTTAGTTAACCAATTACCATGACTTAATAGTGGAAAACATTAACAGTAGCAGTAAAAAAATCACAGATTAACTGAAGATTAGTGATAGAGTAGGTAAACATACCGAAAAAGAGTGCTATATTACCATAAAGGACCACAAACCAAATTTCGAAGCTAATCCAACTACAAGGATAATAAACCCAACAAGACCTGAAATCGGCAAAATAAGTAAAAAAAAATCCTAGAAAGGGTTAATCAACAAATTAAAGAAAACATAGGATTAATACCAAAGAAGTAAAAAACTGGTTTACTGATATCAAAAATAAAACAAACTCTACTCTAATACAGTTTGATATTGAAAATTACTATCAATCAATATCAAAAGAACTGTTGATGAATGCGTTGGACTTTGCTACCCAGTATACAGACGTAATAGAAGGAGAAAAGAGTATTATTATCAATGCGAAAAAATCCGTACTAATGCATAAAAGTGAGCAATGGTAAAAAATTCTTATGACCACTTTGACATCACAATCGGATCACTACACTCAGCTGAGTCTTCTGACCTTATAGGTCTTTTTATATTATACAATCTCACAACATATCATGAAATCAATATAACTGATATTGGATTATACAGAGACGAGGACTTATGGTTATAAAGAACTCTACGAACCTTAAAATCGATAAAATTAGAAAGATATTATATAGAGAATTTAAATGCCTGAACTTAAAATTACGGTAAGCACTAAATTGAAAAAAGTGAACATCCTTGATATAACATTAGATTTAATGAAAATTTATACACACCTTATAAAAAACCCCAATACTAATCCTTTGTATATACACCCTAAATCTAATTATCCTCCATCTATAATTAAGCATATACCTTTATCTATCTAAAAGAGAATAAGTACAAATTCAGCAAATGAGAAGATTATCTATGAACGTATTAATAAAGCTCTAAAAGACAATGGCTACATAAAACTTACATAAAAAATGAAAATGGAAAGTTTAGAAAGAACAGAGGTAGAAAAATAATTTGGTATACACCCCCATACAACCAAATGGTAAAGAACAAATTAAGACCAAAATTCCTTGCATTTATCGTTAAATATTTTCCTAAAGATAGTAAACTCAGTACTATTTTCTTTAAAAATACCCAAAAATTAAGTTACAGCTGTACTGAAAACTTAGAAAAAATTATCAAGAAACATAGTATTGATATCTTGAATAAACACTTAGACCAAGACCAAAGAAATTTAGACAGTATAATAATAAAAAAGAGATGAAGATAAACAAAAATTATGTAACTGCAGAAATCCTCATAACTGTCCTCTTAATAATAAATGTCGAACTGAAACATTAGTATACCAATGCAATATCTCATCTATTGAGGATCCAGACAACGTAAAAGTCTACATTGGATGCACAAGAAATAAGTTCAAAAACGGTTCAACTAGCATCAAAGTTCTTTTAGGATAAATACCGAAATCAGACATCACTATCTAAATATTTCTGGCACCAATATAACACCTACTGAGAAATGGAAATTAATAAGAAAAGCTAGAATATGTAGGTCATTAAATGACCCATGACCTTTGTACATGCATGAGAAACTATATATTACCAGGCTTATAAAAAATAAAAATTTACTTAATCAAAGAAATGAAATAGCTATTCTTTGTCGACATTGTCAAAAATTTTCCTTAAGTAATGTGTAGTTAAAAAAAACTGATACATGAACTATACATATTTATATTTGATATTTAAATATAATTTTTAAATAATTTAAGTAAATCTATTACATTTATTTGTTTTAAAAGATGTATAGTGTATTAGTAATTAAAATTAAGAATAATATTTTAAAATTGTAGTTCAATATGACGTATTCATATACAAACAACGCTTTTCGAAAAAATCATTATGTATGCAAGTACAAATTCAACAGCGAACAAAAGCACTGAAAAACTTTTTGTTGTTGAAAAAGACCAGACGACATGAGTTGAACGGATGTCAACATTCGTTTGAAAAGACACCCCTACCCTACCTTGACCTAACCTCTTTTCGAAAGTAACTCATACTTTTTGATACAATAGTTGTCAGTGAAAAAAAATATCCTACCGCCCCTTGTTAAAATGATTGGGTTTCCTTATATCCATAGAAACTAATATTATGAATGTATGTGCTTATAAAACTCAGTAAATTTCAAAATAAGTTATTCCAAAATTCGCTTGAAAATCAAACAGAAGTAGGGACTTCAATTTAATTTAATTCTATAATTTTTAGCTTCGGTTTTTGAAACATGGTAATTCCTGTGTAGCGATGGAACAATATTTTTAAATATGTAAATTTATAATATTTATGCTCTGTAGAATTGCAGTGAGTACTGTTTTTATATATATATAAGCGAATTGGTAAATATAGGTAGGTTTACGAGCGAGCAAAAATTTAGATAAATATAATTCCAGCATTTGAAAATTGCCTCGGTATAAAACTAGGAGTTGTGCAATTAATATATTATGTATATTTCTTTATATATATATATATGTGTGTGTGTGTGCGTGTGTGTGTGTGTGTGTGTGTGTGTGTGTGTGTGTGTGTGTGTGTGTGTGTGTATTATATATATATATGTGCAGATATGTATAAAAATAGGAAAGAACACGTTAGGTAAATAATCCGGAGTTCTTTTTTGTTTTTATTTTAAAAAAAACACAAAAAAACGGTGCTCCACACAGAAGTAGAGCTTAAATTATAATTATTCTTTAAAGAATATGATTTCTTCGCTACATGAGAGTTCTCATGCTTCAAAAACAAGAGCCGAAACCCTCAGTATAATTATTAAAATTAAATTGAATTAAAATATCAAGTCCGGTTTCATCCCCAAGCGAAAATTTAGGAATAACCAATCTTGAACGCATCTTTATAAGCATGTTCATTCGAAAAATTAGTTACTATGGAAACGGCTAGAGCGACCATCTTGATAAGGAGCATAAGATTTAATTTGTATCCACACTTTCGGAAAGAGGTCAAGCCGAGGTAGGGGTGGGGTGTTCATTTCAAAGCGAATGATGGCATTCATTACGCACATCGTCTGGTCCGTCACAGCGAAAGATAGCTGTTGGCACCATAATACGTCGTGAAGTGTCTAAAGAATTTTATTGTATTTATTAATTTATTTATTGATTTTTTTTCTCTTAAAGGTCTGTTTCGTACATAAACGCGTCGCACTGAACTACAATTTGTTTTTTTGACGACTTCATAAAGGGTTTTTCTATCTTATGATTGGGTTAAGCTTTTAAGCCTTTTATTAGACTATGAAATTTGATTATTTTTTATGCTAATTATTTAATGCGAAAATTTGTTGATGTCGATAAAAAACTGTTAACTCATGTCTATGGTTTAATAAATTTTCATTATTTAGAAACTTAATAATGTCTAGTTTTTCATGTAGGCATAAAGGGCATGGGTCATCCCAGGTTCTACAAGTTCTTGTTCTATTTATTATTTTCCATTTTACTTTTGGTATTTTATTCATTTCTTTTAAATAGCAAAAATATTTGGATAGGGATGTCTGATTTCTATTTCTAATATTATTGAAGAAGCTTTTATGATGTCTCCATCTAATTTTAAATTCATTCTTCGTTGAACCAATGTATATCCTATCAGTGTTAGGACTTTCAATGGATGAGATAGTGCATTGGTATACCACAGATTTTGTGCGGCATTTATTTTTCCAACGGGCAGTATTCAGGATTTCTACAATCACATAATTTTTCATTATTTTTGTCTAATTTTAGTTTAGGATTTTTATTAATAATGTTTTGGCATGCGTGTTTTTCCAGGATTTTATTATTATGTTTTTTTATGATTCTTTCTAGATTTTCAGTGCAGCTGTAACTTAGTTTTAAGGTGTTTTTATTAAAGATCTTGCTCAGTCTGCTATTAGTAGGAAAGTGTTTTTCAATTAAAGCTAGGAACTTATGTCTTAGCTTAATACTAACCATTTGGTTGAACTGAGGAGTATACCAAATGATTTTTCTTTTCCTGTTTTTCTTCTGGTTAGTACTATTGTTTCTATAATTTATGTTAGCGTTTTTGTATCCGCTATTTTTAGGGCTGTGTTACAAAAATTACTATGTTGGAATATTTCCTTATTAGCGGAGTTCATGCTGATTCTTTTCTCTATTGATGTGGGTATAGATGGAGGGTATTTGACTAAGTGTGTACATACAAGGGATTAGCGTTAGGTTTGCTGTAAGGTGTCGTTCATTAAGTCTAGAGTTACGTCGAGGAAGTTTAACCTTTTTAATTTAGTATTGACTTTAGTTTTTAATTTAAATTAATAAATTAAAAAGGATAAATAAATGTTTTTGAAACATCAGAACTTTTATGTAGCGAAGGAATCATATTCTTTAAAAAAATAATTATATATATAAATATATATTTGATATATTTATATATTACATATATATATTTGATATATATATATATATATATATATATATATATATATATATATATATATATATATATATATATATACACACACACACACACATTTGATCAATAGACAATTCTGAATCCAAACAATAATGATCCATTTCATTATTTGTGTAGATACAAGAGTCATTAAATTAAATATCGCTATGATATCTGTTACAGTTATTATTAATATTTTGAATATAAAAATTCTGTGTCAGGCTTACCAACTTTTCACGGAGAACCAGTACCTTTATTAATATTTATACCCTATTCTTTAGTCTTAAATTTTTTCCTCATTTTTTATTTTTGTTTGACATTTCATGTTGCTATTATTATTATTATTATTATTATTATTATTAAAGGCGGTCTTTCTTATAATATTATTGTTTTTTTGTTGTTGTTCATTTTCTTTTTTTTTTTCAACCGCTTTTCCATTTGTGTCGTCATCGCTTAAGGAACGATGGAATGTTTAAGTGAAACAAAGAAATGTTCTCTCCTTACTACAACGACGACTACTACGACGACTACTCTAAACAAAACTTACAAAAAAAAAAAAAGAAAAAAAAGAAAATATAATAGAGAATGATTTTTCCAAAGATAATTATGATGATGATCCACAGTCTCCAGGCCCCTCCATCCCTAACTTATTTGTTGTACCCACTTTAATCCTAGTCCACCCCGCCCCGCGCTTCTTTCATTCGTGTGTCGATTGAATTATTATTCAATTTAACAATAACACTTTGAGCGCCATTATTGGCGCCCGACTCTTCAATGTCTTTTCATTCTCATCTTCTTCAAAATATCATGCCCTCTCTCTATTTTTTCTCTTTCTTTTCTTTCGTTGTTCTTTTAACTCTTCACCACTCATCTCTTCTTCCCACTCTCTAGTTTCTCTTTTTAAATAATTTTACTGTTTTATTTTATTTAAGTCTTCCTCCCTCCCCCCTCTCTCTCTCTCTCTCTCTCTCTCTCTCTCTCTCTCTCTATATATATATATATATATATATATATATATATATATATATATATATATATATTATTCCTCTCAAATATTGCCTCTTTCTTTATGCATCATTTTAACTCCATTTCTGAGCTCTTCCTATTCTCCCTTTTTCTCAAATCTCTTTCTTTTTTTTCAGTACCAACCATGTCGAACTCGAAAAAATGACGGCCAGCCCCAAGAAACATTTAAGTTTATGCCTTTCCTAAAAAACAAAAAAAAACAAACAAACAAACAAACGCTGAATTACATTTGTCGCTGATATAAAGTTGAAATTCATTTATAATTCCAGTTTCCAATGCTTCTACCCATTAAGCCATTTCTTCTTTTCTATGTCTGACATCAAAATTTGTTCTCCCTCCACCATGTGATATGACTCAATCGTTAGTTAATTATACTAAACAAAGCATAGTCTATAGTTTCAACTCGACAACTGCGAGATTACTTTCGTTGCCACGATTCAATTTTAGGAAATTTATAGAATGCCAAGTTTTTACATTGTAAGTCTGCTGGAGTAAAATCTTCAATAATCTAAAGTTTTCAATTCCAAAAGATGTTACATTGGTAGATCACAATACTATAGGTTGTGAGATTTCTAGTTCATTACCTCAAATCGTTAAACCGATCAAACTTTATGGAAATAATATTCTTTTGAAATAGCCGTCTCTTCAACAGTCAATACGAATCAAATGAGAAATAGCAAAATGTGGAAAACTAAATCAGGTTCATAGTTCAATTTTGGTCGGCACCGGTGGAGTAATGGATAGCAGATTGGCTTGAAGAATCGGAGAGCCGAGTTCGAATTCCAGTTGAATCCATTACATTCACTTACGTGCTATACTCTTGGGAAAGGTATGAATCCCTTCTTCTCTCCCCCAGCTATGGATAAATAGCAGGACAGATCGGGTTCTATAGCCTTGGATTGTAACTGGTCTACCGCAGAAAGAAATGGTAACCTAGTGCGGGAAAAAATCTGCTTCGTCAGTCATGTATCTTTCGATACATGATCGTCTAAGCGTGTATCACGCATGGCACATAACTGCCTGACATTGAAACAACTTGTTTAAATGCCGAGAATGGTAGCTCAAAAGTAATATAAATAACATTATAACATTAAGAGTTATGTTGCATTTGATCTACCATGTGAAAATGTAAAGATTTGATCTACCTAAGAAAATGTAAAGATTTATCTAGGTGAGCTAAGTCTGGAACAGGGCCACAATAATAAAGCATATTCCTGTGAAGAGAATTTGAGAGTAATGGCTTGCGTCATTGTTATCAGTATACCATCTGGGAGATGGTATACTGATAACGTCAATAGTCACTGAGATCAATACAAAGAAATCTACGAGTACTAAGAATTAATGTAGAAAGATCATGTTGCGCCAATTTTGAACAGGGAAGGGTCTACTTTGAATATAAGTAATTGTAATTCTGCTTTTTGTTTCGACTCGAATATTGGCCATTGGTATGGGTGAGAAGAACACAACTCTTTCAACAACTAAGCAAGTTGTTCCCCATCCATATATGAAGATATTTATTTACTGCGCACATTTTAACTTACCAGATGGAACCTAGTGAGGATCGAACTTAAAGGTAATAGTTTTCGACCCGAACTTCGTTTCCTTCGTCCTACAACAAAAGTGACATTGACTTTGCTTATTTTCGGAGAAGACCGTTACTACTGAACAACCTTTCAGTAATTGCTTTCTTATACAACGAAAGCCGCCCTACAAAGTGGATGTATATTATGAAATAGAGATTTCTGTTTACAGTTTGTGCAAATGCATAGGTGGTGGTCATGGAAAACATTAACTCGTACGGACTGTTTCAGTTTCGCCTTTAAAATCATAGTGGATGATTAGTTGGCTTTCCAACCGTATTTTATTGGAGCAAATATAGGGGAGGGGATGGTAGCCATGATTAGCATCATGACTTTTGTGTTTAGATGAAGATGACTTTGGATAATGTTTGGAAACAACTGATCGTAAAATATGAGAAAACCATGTTTGAATGGCAAAGGTCAAAAATAACACGAATCAGAGGCCTATGAGAAAGAGATCATAAGCTTGGACAGATTAAAGCTAACAACAAGCACCCCTTTCTTTGGGGCATCAGTCTAGTGCTATAGTATAAAAATAAAGAAAATTATTTTAAGTTGTATACGCAGATATTTACTCATTTGATCTTTGTCTGGTGCAAGGCCACAATAATGTATTATCTAGTGACAATCGAACACAGTAATGACCAGTGAGACTAGCTATCACTCTACTACGCTCACCCATAGTAAATAATATATGTAGCTGCTCCTGTGGGCACATCAGGTTAATTCTGGGACTGTGTCGAAATTGTTCTCTTTCGAAAAAAAAAAATCATCTTCTTGCGTGCGAAACAATGTAACAACAACAAATTCCTCAGCAACACATATCGGGCTCATGGTCAAGAACTGATAGGTTGCAATAAAATTAAACGACTGATGAGATTAGTTTCAGAGAAGTAAAGGCCTGTATCACAACTTAAGAAGCAAATACACCTTTTAACCTGATGCCTGTCAAGCGTTTATACAATTCTTAATAAATCCGTGATTCAACTGGCCATAACGTCGATATAGAAACCAATATGGAAAAAAAATCTTTGAGGCAAAAAAATAAATAAATAAATAAATAAAACAGTCCCCTTCCCTTTAACAGCAGAAAATATATTCTGTTTAACTATTCTATTTTAACTGTCCCTCGCTAATTTATGTACACGTTATTTCCCCTCCCCTCGTTACAAGTATATACACTTGTTTGTTATTTTAGCGTGTTTCCCCCTTTTTTTTTTGCTCTTTATTTTCGTTACTGTTCTTTTCGTTAATTAATGATCCAACGATTGTCTCCTGATGAGATGTTGGTTGAAAGGACCTTAGAGACTAATAAAATTAAAATCAATAAATTCCTAGTTTTTAAAACTGTGTATATATTTGGTACCTCTAAACATTTGTTTATATATATATATATATAGTAATTGATCGTGTCTAGAAGAACACACACATATAACACTCAGCAAACAGAGTTCAATATTGCAAGTCTTATATGCCTATGTTTAATCGCCGATTATCCCTGATCATTTAGATTTAAGCTTATTTTTATCGGATAAATTGACATCAATTTCATCACTAGGATGTCAAATACAAAAAAAATTGTAATGCGTATGGGATTTTTATAGATATATAGTCGACATCTACTTTTACTGTAACTGGAATATATATATATATATATATATATATATATATATATATATATATATATATATATATATATATATATATATATATATAAGGCTGACAAGCTTAAAAGGTACAGTACCGAATTCAAATTCAATAACTTTTGCTTAATGACACCAGGGAATTGTCTGTCGCTAGTCTTGTGTTTTAATATCTTCCACTCTTTCTTTCTTAATAATTTAGTCACTCTTTTTTATAGTCTTCTTATTTATATTCATTCATTGTGTCTATTCATTTTATAAGTGTAAATTTGTATTTAATAGGCATATCATCGCCCTATTCTTGTCAGAAATATTTGTAAGAATAAAGAAGCTATCTTGTCAACACTTATTGAATCTAAAAAGTCTTACTTATATTTTGAAATTATATAATGAATATAAAGAAAGTCTCTGATTTAAGTTACTTGAATTTAAAACGTAGGCAATTTCTACACAATTTCGTATTAAATTTGTTTTCAAAATTTCACAAAACAAACTCGTTAGCTTTTTGACAATCACGATCTCATGCGTAGATGAAAGACTATGTTTAGGTTTCGGCGTCGGGATTTTTCTTCTGTTTATATCCCCGTTTCTATTTTGATCGACCAAATCGATTGTTAAACAGTAATCTTCCATTATATCTCTTCCATAAGTGCCAACATCATGGCGTCCAACTAAAAGGCCAAGCTCAAGGATATACTGAGATGAAGCATTCAAAATGAAAAATGAAAGAAAATAGACTTCCGCGTCCATCATCAACCACCGTAATAAAAATTCGTTAGGAGGAAGACAACAAGCAATCATTTCTGTTATTGTGAGTCTTTGGTGAGTAGCATTCATTGTTACACGACATACAAATTGTGTGAAGTCATTTCTGTGCTTTTGACCATTATGGAATATGACAAGAAAGAAATTCTTTTGGCAAAATAAGTCTTGTTTTTTTTTTTTTTTTCAAAATAAAAAGTTGTATACACCTCCTTTCTAGTCATGATATCGAATCGTCCAGACAAATTTTATCATCGTATAAATTATATATTTGTGACGATCTATGAACAACTCGGGCAAATAGACTTGACTGCCGCCAACAAAAACAGTTAAATATAGAAACTGCAGGTTTTATGCTATTAAACCGAAAAATGAACGTGTGAGGATGATTGTTTTTAATGAGTACTGAAGTTAAAGGTGGAAAATGAATTTATTAAAGGCGTTAACTAGTTTTGAAAACATGTTGGAGATAACATAGTAAATGAGTACGGTCCTGTGCCCAGCCGCTCCACTCACAAATTTATGACAAGTGATAAATTACTTCCGAGGCCGGAATCGAAATTTATCGTTAAAATCTCTGAAGATTAATTTGTTCACATAAAGATCTAACTATCGTATTTGCGTGGGTTCTTAGGCAAAATAGTTTTGGCGAAAGTATTCTCGAAAAATTCTGCCAAGATGATCAAAAGGCCGTGTGGCTTTTTTCCCCAGTGATTACCAGTTGTTTTAAAAGAAGAATACTTCATAAAAAGAATAAGGTAATTAGAACTCGGCCAAGATGGAACCTGACTTTAACGAAAATTAATAGTTAAATTGTAATAATACATCATTGCTGATTGGAAAATAACTCTATATATATATGGTGCGCGGCATTATTTTGTGATTTCCGCGGAGTTAAACGGTGATGAGACACGTGCGAGATGCAAGCAGAACATAGACTCGAGAAGTGCATATCGTGGTAGCAGCCGTCAGTGAGCAGAATCAGTCTTTGAAAAGGAGAACGCGCAAATATTGGGAAGCCATCAAATTTAATTTTGTGCTATAGGTGTTTGACTCGTGCTTACGATGTTTCAACCGAGTTTGGACCTCAACGTGAATGAAGAAGTTTCCTGTCTAGGGCGTTGACGGATCAGTGTCCGGGATAATGGGACAACGCCCTCGGCCATAGTGTTATATCTGGTGCCGTGACCAAAGATTCTACATTCTGAGGTTGCTACTGAAAGGCACACTGTGTGTAGTGCTACATTTAACAACTGGAATAAAGTTCGCTCTCGTAGTATTACATATTGAGCGGAATTCTCTGTTAAAATTTATGTTGACTTTAACAACTGGTGAAAGAAATGGTTTCCTGAAATGTGGCTTTAGATATCTCGACAGATTCTGGCTTGCTGACATTCTCCACAATGTCAAGGGCTACGGTGTCGCTGGACGAATATTTGGCTTTATTCCAATCCTTCATAACAAATCGTGTAATGAGGTCGTGTTGAACGAACGTGCATTAATGTGGGAAGCGGGGGGGGGACAGAGTCCCCTATCCTTGAACCTACGTTGTTTCTCTTCTTCCTCAATCACTTTTCCGATGTCATCAGTTCCCAACAAGATATTTTTTGCTGATGACACAAGTATTTACCCCTGCTTTAGTAGGAAGTCCGATAAAGTAAAATTGACAGCGACTCTCAAAAAAGACACCCAATCAGTGGTTAAATGAGGCAAGGAATGACTTGTAGATGTTAACACCTTCAAAGCAAAACTACTTTCATTTAATCACCACAAAGAACTTATTTCTGTCTATCATCAGCATGGCTGATGACAACCTCCAGGAGAACTACTCTTTATGCCGTCTTGGCCTCACATTTTCTACTGATACGAAGTGAACATAAAGTTTACTGCTAGGAAAGTTGGTTTGCTGTATTATGCCAGACACTTTTTTCTCGTCAGAATCCAACTTGCATATTTATAAATCTACCATTCGCCCGTGCTTGGAATATTGCTGCTAATTTGGTTTGGTGACCCTACTATATATCTCGAGAAAATTCAAAGAAGTGTCTGTAATGTAATCGTTCCTGACCTGGCATCTCAACTTGGCTTACACCTTTTTTTGCTACAAATGGCAATTATTCTGATGAGCTTTCGTCTTTGGTGCCTCGACTGCATGAATTTAAGCATACTATTAGATTGTCTACTAGGTCTCACTGTTAAACTAGCAAGATGCAACTGTATCTTCTATTCTAATGCTTTCATTTCTAGCCGGTGGAACACACGTCCGATTTCTTTCTTCCCTACAACATACAATCTTCAAAGATTTAAATGCAACTCCAATCGCCATCTTCTGTCTTCCCAGACCCTGTTCTTTTATTGTCATTTCTCCCCACTAAAGTCTTCTCATTCACTTTCACTCCCAGTAACCCCTTGCCTACTAGTGACATTACCGCACTGCTTGATGTGAAATAATTTTAAAAAATGACTGTTAAATAGCATTGTCAGAATGAGTTCCTGATCGGTTTTGATACATTATGATTGAGAGATAATTATGGGCAACTATTAATCAGTTTTTTTCTCATTCCTTAAATTTAACCAATTTTTAAATTGTAAAATAATTAATGCAATTATTTACATTGATCGAATTGCTGTCTTTATCTTTGTTCCCATATCCACGACGTTTCGAGAGATTGAGTAATAATTTGACTTGTTTTGAAGGCAGCAAAATTATGGGTTCCTTCGAAGTTGATGACGTCATGATAAATGAAGAAAATTAGTATGAGTTCTTGCACAAAACATTTTTGAACTGTACAGGTCACAATAAAGAAGGCTTTTATATTATTCTTTTCTGAGTTATATTAATATTCATCATAATTATTAAGAAACTCTTTTCTATTATTAATATTGCAGTGTGCCTTGAAGCAATCAATGGAATCGTTATTGTAATTGTCATAAAAAATCATTTTTACGCCTGGGAATTATTGCTGCTATTTTGTTTTAATATGATTACCAATGCGATTTTTTTTTAAATTTTACAAGTCCCTTCACATTCTACAATGCTGACTATTTCCCACCTTAACAATAAAGCTTTCAAAGACACCACATAATGGAATTGCTCTCAGCTTCTACAGATATTAATTTGAAAACCTGATACATCATTTAAACGGATGTTCATGAGAATGTAAAATAAGCATCATTCATTTATATTTTTAGCGAATTCTGCACCGCTGTGGTTATCACGCGCCTCTTCATCTCCCAGTTTTGGTTCATAGTTACATTCAAGGTAGAACAATGCAATGGCTTACTGGTTCCTTTTGCACCGGAGATGTTGATGTTACCCCGTCTTTTCTCTCAGAAGTTAAAAAGGCAAGGCCTACAAGGCAGAAGGTGATTTCAATTCAGAATTTTCCCGCTCCTGGACTGGCGATGGGATATGGAGGCCGACAAGATCCAAACAAATACAGGTCATTACATTTGGGACGGCTTGGCAGCAGAAGTTGCTGGAAAGTTGACAGTGTTGACCTTTGTGACTCTTGGATTTCTGTCTGGATTTACTTCCATAGCCTTTTCCGTATTCTTGATATGACTGCAAAACAGCCGAGCTTTAAAATCAAGCTCTTTTCCTTCCCCTAGATGGCCTGCCTTCCTGATCACTTGAGCTCCATCTAACCGCATCTATCCATTTTCCTGATTGGAGTTGAATTTAGTTGTCAGAGACTATTTGAAGCATTTTATAGACAGCGGGAGCTTGATTCTACTATCACTCCGGCTATGATAACATAATGTACGTATATAAACATTTATATACATTACGTTTTTTTAAATATATAAAATGTTAGATAGATACAAACACTAGAAACCAAGATAAATTACGAAATAGTACATACATCATCATCATCATCATCATCATCATCATCATCATCATCATCCGCTTGACTTTTGTAATCGTAGTGGTGGGGAGGACCGAATGCAGAAGCTAAATCTCCTCCACAACGGTCTACCAACGACAGCCATCAGCAATTCTAGTATAGTCATACTTGTCCATTGTTTGACATTGTCCAACCAGTTTTAATATACATACATGAACAAACACAAATGTCGATGAAAAGTTTATTCATTTTAGAAAATGATAGCAGAATCAAAGAATGAAAATATATATCGGAATTTAAGCCTAATACTCAGAGATTATGAAGTCATTATTTAACATACAATAAAATCATTTATACAGCCTTTTTGACAGTACAAACAGCTGAACTATCAAAAAATGAACGAGAGTAAAAAGCGCAAAGTTGATAAATAAATCTTTAGGAAAGCAGAAACATAAAAGTAAAAATAAAAAAAAAGGAATTTCAGGTTAGATGCACAAAAACAAATAAATACAGAAAAAACTCGGTAACTGTGGAATAAGATGAAAGAAATAATAATAAACAATATAAATATATAACTTCAAATAAATATAATAATAATAATAATAATGTATATAATAAATGGAATAATAATAATATTATTAAATTATCATATTACTTTAAAAAAAAGCAATATTTACATTTTTCAGTTAAACATAAACTCCGTTAATTTTGGAGGGCGTTATCTTTCATCAAATCTAAAAGATCTCTGGTAAGCAAGAAACTACTACATGTCGAAAGAGTAGAAAAGTTAATGAAACCAATGAATGAAAATTGAAAAATAAATGAAAGTTATAGAATATTATGAAGCGCTTATTTGCGTGAGAAAAAAAATTATTCAACATAATGACATAATTTGTTAACGAAATACATTTTTACGACCATTTACAAAAAAAAAAAAGTTGAACTTTGTTCGCAAAATTAACTTAACCACAGTCAAAACAAGTTATTAGCGATATTTTTTAATAAGAATAAATATTAGAACTAACACGATAGCAAAAATATATGCGAAAAATGTCACCAATATCAATTGGTTAATACTAATTTTTTTGTGACTTGCATAATGACGTCTGCTATAGTATAGAGTACCAAATAGAAAGGAATAGCTGAAAATATGTGAACTTTAAAAAAAGTGATGAAAAATGGTAAAATTTAAAGGTACCGGGTGTACTCATCATTACTCGCATGCTTGGAATACAAGAATACGAGTGATTGGGATATTAAAAAACTTGTGGTCAAATGATCTCAACTACTAAATGCTATTCGTATAAAAGCTTAAAAAACCTCGTCTATAGCAATGACAATGGGGTAACTGTGGTATTAAGACACTCCAGGTAATCACATGGAGAGGATGGAGAAAGTAGGAAGATCTGAGAAGTGATACTCAGAAGACTAAGTAGGATGCTGGAAGTGGGTACTGAAAGGAAAAAGTATTAAACATTCTCTCTCTCTCTCTCTCTCTCTCTCTCTCTCTCTCTCTCTCTCTCTCTCTCACACACACACACACACACACACACAGAGTTTAACTGGTGGTGGGTCACCCAGTATAGCTCAAACTCACTATTGCATTCTATCCTCGCTGATTCCCCCATAACGAAGCTAAACATAGTAAATAACGATTTATTGTCTGTGGTAACAAGACTCATCAACAAAGTGAACTGTCGACGAGGCATTTCTTCTACAATCGTAAATAATTCAGATTTTCATAATTATGCCTCTAGCATAAAATAGAATTATTAAAGAGAATTATCATAAACTGAAATTTTAAAATGATGATATTAGTAATGACTTTAGAACAAAATAGCACCAATAATTCTCAGGCGTAAAAATGATTTTATGACAGTTACAATAACGATTCCATTGATTGCATCAAGACACACTGCAATATTAATAATAGTAAAGATTTTCTTAATAATTATGATGAATATTAATATACCTCAGAAAAGAATAGTATAAAACAATTTCAATATTACATAACTGAATGAACATATTTTTATAATAATCTTTTTACTATTATTATTATTAGCCGTCGAATTACTGGCTGTAGAAACAAACGTTGACGACTGTAAAATTAACAGACTCGGCAGAATCACATCTATTTATTAATTCATTGCGTTGAATTTAAAATCCTGAATTAAAAATGGGGTAAAAAGGATGGGAAAGGGATTGCGTTCCAGTTTACATAAAAAAGAGGGAGGAAGGAAGTACTGACTGGAAGTGTGAAAATAAATTAAATTTTCTGTTGAAAAAGTCAAGGTCGCAAATAAAGAAAAAAAATATCAGTAATAAATAAATAAAAAATAAATAGAATAAATAAATAAACCAAGTCGTAAAAAGGAAAAGCAACGTGGAAACATTGGGGAAAATATTTTGTTTGGGAAAATATCAACAACGAAAAAAAAATAATATTCTAAATAAATAAATCACATTTAAGAAATATAAAAAGGGAGAAAAGAAAAATCGAAAAGGAATAAAGAAATAATTATTTGAAAGAAAGAGAAACGATGAAAAATAAACAATAGAATCATTAAAATAACGAGAAACATAAAATGTAAAGAAACGAAAAACAAAATGAAATTAGAGAAAACAAATGAAAGGAAGAAGGCAGGAATGGGAAAGGCATGGAAACCAGAAAAAGAGAAAAAAAACTCGATAAAACCAATAAACAAACTGACGACAAAATGGTGGCAAAGGAAAGAAAAATCTAAAAAGGACAGACAAGCAGAAAACGGAATAAAGAATAGAGAAAGAAAAAAATGGGAAAATTATTATTATGCTTTGTGCCATGATTATAGCAGAAAGGCATCAAGTTTTAATAGAATTGACATTTTTAGTAACTAGTCTGGTAGTTTTATACATCTTTTATGAAAACCTGTTTGAAACACACTGGTCATTAGAGAAACCGTTGGTAAAATACTTGAAAAATATTAATCGTGCTTAATCTTGGATCAGACAGAAACAGAAAGTTAATGAATTAATTTTTTTTTCTCAGGCTAACGAAAAGATGAAAGAATTACGTTGGGTTCTTAATGTATTCTAATACTACTACAAAATGGCAATACAGATGAACGCTTTCAGCCTGTAAAATCATATGAACGAACAGGATCCCGGGAAATTCCACAATGCTTCCTGGAAGTTTAGAAATAAAACAAGAATTCATGAATTTTAATAACAAAAACGACAAATACGTAGAGTTTTGAATACTTACATATCGATATATATAAGACCTGTCGGCAACACTGTAGATTAGTGGTAAGCAAAGTAGATTCACAGACCATTACAACAGTTGTGAGTTTGCTCCTGACCGGGTGCCAAACAATTGTAGCTAAGCTGGGTAAAAAATTTAGTTTAGCTTAATTTAATCTAATATTAGACAAAATGTGGAAACATGGATTAAGAAGATGGTACTATATCAATATTCAAAGGAGTTATATGTTGCCTAACATGAAAATATTCGAAATCCTTCAGCACTGACCAATGAGGTGAGTGGGAAATGTACAAATTCTCTCAACCACCAAGCTGGACACTGAATACTGATTTATCAATTTTCTAATTGATATTCGACTTTAGTTCTATTATCCTTTATGTTTAACAGCTTTTCACAGATATTACTTGGGAAAATATTCCTTTTCCGCTTTACATATTTTTTATATTTTATAGTGTTGTACCAAGTTCTTTGTTTCCAAATGGTAACTGTATATAGTATTAGCAAATATAACGACAGGATTTCTTTTATTGTTTTTTTTTCCTTACAATCGGAGGGACAATAGAATAAATATAATTTGTGCAATAGTAAGTTTTCTGGTAAGTACTTAGAGGTCGAAAGAAATGCATAAAGAAGAGTCGAAATTGTTAATCACAGTTCAAAAGAAATGTCGGCTAACCTCAATGGAAATCTGAAGAAGTTCAGGAATGGTTAATGGCGTTATGCATAATCGAATGTATAAGCTTGATAATTTAGAGATTATATTAAAAAAACAATTTTTTTTCTTTCCAGTTCTTGTTTCTCTCTCCCAACAAAAATGAATTCATTTATGTTGAGCAATAAATATTCAAAATCAGAAAAAAATGAAGTTTTATTTCTTGAAATCAATGCTGTTCTTGTTACTTATGTACACTCACGCACTTCCTGTTCTCACGATTGCAGTCACAAATCTTACAAAATTCATTAACAAGAGAAACTGCCAGTCACACCCGCCATTGTGAATTTTCTTCACTTGTCTGTTTTCGTCGAAGCGGCGCTAAGTTTTACATAGGTAGAAAAAAGTGAGATTCTTTTTCGGAAGAAGAAAAGAGACAACTAACGTGAATTGATCTCGTCTCAGTTTTCATCTGTTCAGATGCTAATTCTCTTTCTTTTGCTGAAGATGTTCACTGCACACTTTTAGGTCGCAACAATGAGATTTATTTTAAATTTATCTGAGGTCCAAAAGGATTTTCATTCGATTTTCATTTTTCACAATTCGACAACAATTCCAAATTTGGAAAACCAACTAAAAAAATTATTTTACCTGAATTGAATGAGGAATCGTCATCATCATCATCAGCATTATTATTATTAGTAGTAGTAGTAGTCCTTTTGCTACCTGTACATACACATACATCACATCGGGTCCCAACCGGTGACCTGAGGTAAGATATGATTTCTCATTACAGTTTACTCAACAAGAAGTATACCAACTACTGTTTTTGGAAGATTTTAAAAATCGATAAATTTGTTTTGTTTACAAATTTCTAAAAATTAAGAAAATGGCCGCTTTTAAGAAATTTTTTTAAATTGCCAAAAAATTGAGATTCCAATCTATATAATTTTTATTTGAAATACACCAAAATATTTTACTTACTGAAAATAGTAAACTTATTCATTTAGCTTTTAACTAAAACTAAAATGAAACCTTGAAGAATGCTCTTTCATTTTTAAAAATTAATTTTAAACCTTAGGTATCGAAAATTCAGTCGTGGTCCCTATTATAATCACTACGTTTCGGCCGTTGCACTCCCGGTCTTCTTCAGGTTGTCGTAACCTCGGAATTTCGAACCGGCTACCTTATTCCGTGCACGGGGATAGATTACTCCGAGAATAATAGATAGAGAACGTCATCGGATGATAAAGCGATAGAAATAATTTACACAAATGCAAGGCTTCAATAAGCAAACCAAGTATAAAAATGTACGCAATACGGAAGAAAAAAAGACTCAAGAAATATAAAAGCTAAATACATTACAAGAGGTGTAAAATTCTTACTCTGGTTCAATTGAAAAGAGAGGCAAGTGATATTTAGTTTCTAAGTTTCCACTACCGAATCGTCTTTTGAGACACATGGCTCAGTGGATAAAAACGTTGGTTAAGTGGGTCTACTAACCCTCGGGTGTTCAATTCCTGTGTCTAGTTGGGTGAAAAGATACATCTACACTGTTTCGGTGAAAAAAGACAAGCGATTCAAAAGAATTAACTGACACGAGCACGGACAGAGGAATGAGACCCGGTCTGTCTCTATGAATTGAATAATTCCTGACAAATACTTAAAGAAGGCCGAAGGGTGCAACGACCGAAACTTTTGGATTATAATAACCAAAGTGAGAACACTGGATCAGGTAACTAAAAATACAGTTAAAGAAATAAAAGATTTCAGAAAAGACAATTCCGCCTATAAAATAGGTTCGAATAGAAAGAGAAAATAAATGTAATTCCGATAATAAGCTTTAAGAATAGTGGAGGTTGATTATTTCAATATTCATTTAGACCTCTTTCAAAATGTACACAACTGTGTCAAGAAGTCAGCTGAATTTTGATCTGAAATATTCACTCTCTAATGTTTGATATGTGTGTTTAATAGTGTTGTATGGAATGTCTTGAAAAGGGAGACTATGTTGAAAGATTATTTGGTTATGAACTTATTGATATAACTGCGTACATTGTTCCGTAAATGACGTCAACACAAATCGAAATATTAAGGAATCAGCTACAGTTTCTTGGTTGTACATGAAAGTTTATTACACTGAAATTCATTTCAGAAATTCGCTATTTATTTTACATTTGTCTTGTGACCAAATCACGTGTATATATCCACATTATAAAAATACACATGCGCACACACATTATATATATATATATATATATATATATATATATATATATATATATATGGCTTTTTAGGACGATGGCGACGGCAGAGGAAAATATTTTATCTTGAAACACAGCGCCGCTCATGGTTAAAACAACCAATATGCGATCGGCACTGTTTTTGATAACGACTACAGTAGTAGAATAGTGTGGAATTATCCACCGTGGGACATCTGCGCCTTTGTCTAGTCTCTATGGCGTGCTGGACTTTATTCTCTTCATCGACTTTATTCTCTCCACGCCACTCGATCAACTCCACACTATTTACATTATTCTGACTATTGTCCTCATCTTTGTCGCCATATTTATTACAACGTTTCGGCCACTGTTCAGATTGGAACTGAACCCTTTATTTTCGCTCACTGGCCATGTCTGTTAGTTACCAGTTATCTCCTGCTTAATTCCCTCTCCAAGTTCTCCACCGCCTTAACGAGGTATTGAACCTAATGTCTTCAGCAATTATTTTTTTTTACCAGTGCTCATATTGCAATTTTTACTGTTATCATTGCATGTTTTTTTTTTTTACCAGAGCTCATATTGCAATTTTTGTTGTTGTTATCTCTTTTCTCTGGCACTCCTTATTACTGGTTCTCATATTGTATTCATTTCTATGTTTGGTCCGCTCAGGAGATTTTTGTGGCCTAGAATGCCGAGACCGTAGGATGGGATATAGTGACTGCATGCAAGCTCTTTTGATCACTTCTGTATCCGGGACCCTATCTTGCCATTTCTTTTTTAAAATATTTAAAAATATTTCTTAAACATCTTATGTGAAAACTATTAAACCTCCTCTCCTGACCA
The DNA here is from genome assembly GCA_903632075.3 of Acanthosepion pharaonis. NCBI lineage: Eukaryota > Metazoa > Mollusca > Cephalopoda > Sepiida > Sepiidae > Acanthosepion > Acanthosepion pharaonis. The sequence continues at coordinate 181,041 of CAHIKZ030001851.1, forward strand.
GAATACAAGGTCTCACTCCTGTATAGGAGTGTTGAGAGGACGCATGTTTCGTAAATTAGTTTTGGTTTTTATCCAAGTTTATCACATTCTTATGCTTTTTTCCATAAGTTTCTTGAATGCAGCTGTGGCCTTTCCTATTCTGAAGCTCGAAAGAAGGGTATAGCACTACTCCAAGGTTTATGCTCAAGACATACCTGAACATCCAAGTATGGAAGGGGTCTTACCATCTTTCGGCGTATTTGCAGAATCGGATGAGGAGCCCACCGAAGGCGAGCTTTCTGAAGCAAAAAGTGCCCTGTTAAATGTGAGCGCGTAGGGCGAGGATGGTAAGCCTACTGAAATTTTAAAGGGAAATAAGGATGTTCTGTCGCAGTTGTATGCATTGTAAACTGCAATTCTGGTGACAATATGAAATACCGCACAAAATGCAGGACGCCAAAAGCGTTACCCTTTACAAAATTAAGGGTGACAAGGGCTACTGTAATAATTACAGGGGGATATCTCTTCTTTCCGTGTCGGGTAAGATCTTCCATTGGGTCTTTTTGAAACGCCTGCAAAGATGTGGGTTTAGGGCTGGTCGATCAACGATGCAGGAAAAATGCAGAGAACAAAAAATACACACTGTTCATCGCATTTGTTGATCTGATGAAGAGATTTGACACTGTGGCCCGGAAATCTCTCTATATGGACTGCGGCCCCCGCTGTTCAACTCGAGGTTCTAGACAAAATCCAAAGACAAATATGCAGTTTGATCGGTTCTGACTTGGGATCTCGACTCCAGTCACTTTCTCATAGACGTGATGTGGCTTCTCTCTGTCTTTTCTATAAATATTTTCATGGCATCTGCTCTGACGAGTTATTTTCACTGGTGCCCCGACGGCATGAATTTAAACGTGCTACTAGGTTGGCATCTTGGCCCCACCCTTTTACCGTCAAAATAGTTAAATGTAACCGCCTTTTCTACAAAAGCTTCTCCTCTTGCAGTTACTGACAGTGGATTTCCCTTCCTCTTACTTGCTTCCTTGATAACTATAATCTTCAAAAAATTAAATGTAATGTAAATCAACATCTTCTCATGCCTTGATCCCAGTTATTCCTTTTATACTTCTCCGTTCCTTTTTTATCCTTTCCTCAATCTCCCTCTATCTAGTCTTTTCCCTTACTTTCACTCTCTGTAGCTCCTTGCGTACTAGTGGCACTCTCGCCTTGCTTGGAGTGAAATGCTTAAAAAAATACTGAAAATTTATCGGTCGTTCACCTATTCTTTTGCAGTTGGTAATTTCCTTTCACGAGGACATGAATGCACGCATTGAATTCGATAGAAATACATCAGAGTCGTTTAAGATGAGGAGTGGCGTTAACAGGGTTGTGTCCTGGCACCAACTCTCTTTGCCATTTATTTTGCTGCTCTCCTGCAACATACTTTTGATGAGAGCGAGGGTGGGGTATACTTAAAACCAGGTTTGATGGATCTCTCTCTTTCTCCTTCTCTCCCTCTCTCTATATATATATGTAGATATAGGGTTAACGATATGCCAATTTTCGCCGACTATCGCTATGTCCTTATTGGGTACTTAACTTTCATGGCTTTGTGCCATACTAAACTAAGCTTAGTAAATACCTATAACATCGTGATGACGAGGACTATTTTTAAGAACAGTTAAAGGCCGCCATTTTTTTTTCTAAGTTCATCCTTCCATTTATTTGCCAAGTTGTTACCTTCAATAACTCAATCAATTTTAGTTCGATCTTTCTCTTCAGTCAAGTGACAAATTGTTTCAATAGTTGCTGGATATTTTCAGAGAAAATTTAACTAGCGTGAACGGTATTAATAGTAAAGTTTAGAACATATTTTTCGTCGAATTGTCCCCTCTCTCTCCCTCTCCATCTATCTATCTATCTATCTATTGATCAATTGATCGATCGAACTATCGAGATATCTATCTCTCCTTTTTACAAAATCGGAAAGTAAACGATCGTAACTTTCTTTATTTTAGAATGAATTCTCGTTCAGAGATATTTTTGACGTTTGCTTTTTTACTTATTTTTGCTTAGTTTTTCGTTAGAGAGAGAAAAGAGGGAAAGAAAGAGGGAGAAGAATACGGACAAAATTATTCATTTTTATTCTTCTTTCTCACAGTATCATTTTTTGTCATTCTGATTATATTGACTTTTTTTTCTCGATCTTATACTTCTTATAATACTTATGAGTTTATTTAATTTTTAATTCATTATATTCACATTTTATTATTATTATTATTATTAAATTCCTTTTCCCTTCATTTTATTGCTAAACTTCTCTTGCCCGTACAAATAGCCATAAGAGGATTTGCTGTAGATTAATATTTTTATAATGGAACTGAGGGGTATAAGTCTCCTAAACATTGATAAATTTGTAATAGATTAACAGAATACATATTTTGTTTTAAATACAATCCCAATCATTTGCTTTGATTAGAAGAATGGTTACTAATTTAGTCATCAAAATCAAGATTAGAAACTGTGGCTTCTGCCTGCATTAAAAACCCCAATATTAGCTTGTCACGAGTAAACAAGATATTTTGATATACTCATACTGAATAGTTATTTTGGTCAGAACACTTATTTTCAGTAAACGCCATCACGACAACAAAATAACCAATACAGTATTACCCGGTAATGGCGTGCCCATCATGTTCAAGATTATTCACTTGAGATTGACCTACAATCTGCCATTTCTAATGGTTAATGCACGGACAGTAAACTGATCAGTACGTTACCATCACACTTCAATGCGTTCTGAAAATGTCAATTCACATGTTTAGTTGTCATAAGCTGTCAGAATAATTGTCAATAAAAATAACTTTCCAACAACAGTTTGTGTATGTGTGTGTGTACGTATACATCAATAAGTCTGTAACCTAATTATGAAAAAGGTATTTGTTTTACTCAATAAATATTTATTTTTCAGTACATATCTCCTTTCTTGTCAATGCACTTAACCCAACATTTCTCCATTAATCAAGACTAAACATTATAAAGGTCTGTTCAGTTACTATGGCCTTATGGCATGCTATATGAAAGTTAAATCATGTATTATGCACTTGACTAAATCTAGAGAGTAGATGGTCTGTATATCTAAGAGACCTTGACAATGCGTAAATAGACTCTCCCATACGGTTACTCAAAATGTTGTGCCATCGCGTCTCATTCACGCGGAATATGAGCTTCAAGTTTTGCCTGTAAAAAGCACGTTCGTTCGCAGAATCTATTCGAATTATCATCAAGGAGGTGATTCGATGAGCGAAACCCAGATAAAATTGTGGCACGTACTCTTTAATCTTAGCTGGGAGTACGTCGGAATTGATCCACGTTCTAGAAGACCTTCAAGAAGCTGAACATCCGACATTTTTAACATATGCGAACTGCAATCAAAGGAAATTGGCGACTGACAGTGCGAAAATAAAATCTGGGATTCCCTCCGACTGCACGAAAAGTAAACCATCATAAATGTATCAGTTGACAATTCTTCAAGTCTCGTGTAGGACTTTCTTTTTTTTTACCAAACACTCATCATAGATGTCTGCCTGTCACCTAACAATCTACAATTCCCATTTGTCTTCATGAGACTCGTGGATCATCCCAAAGATAAAGTCTCTGTTGAAAAGAAGATTTCAGATATGGACGAGATTAAGGAGAACGTAAGAAATCATGAGAAATGTGCTTTACAGACTATTTTAAAACTGAGAGAGGTTGAGATAAATGTATGGCATCCAATGGACAGAATATTTGAACATTTTCACTCTTTCAAACACCTTTTAAGGATTGGTTACAAAAATAATCAGATGAAGTGCTGATAAGAGTGGAATTTATGTGCACTCAAATTCTTCAAAAATATCCATTGTCTTGCCGACACTGTGATCAGGTGCAATATCCTTCTCAATATAAACAACTTTCCGAAATTTCCTTCGTCTCTTTTAATCAACATAGAAAATTCTTTGGCACTTGTTTGGTTTGGTCTCTTTAAAAAAATTGGCCATGAACTTTCCTGCTAACTTTGGGGGTCTTTTGAAATGTGAATCGGTCGTTCACAACACTAGTATCTGTCTGCTCCTTCTTCCAGTTTTCAAAGGTTACGATAGTAACCTGGTGACCGTGTTCAATTACACTTTCTTATTCTATCTGCTAGTACCTCTGTTCTGTTCGCATTTAGTGAGTGTCTCTTTTTTCTGGAGATCTTAGCGAATTTCACACCTGTCTTTTCTCTCTGCTCGCCTTAGTCAATTTGCTTCGTTTATATGGGAACCCAACCCGTCGATTGGTCACCAATGATGCATTGGTACAATTTGGCCATTAATTTGCAGGTCTTCATGTAAAACAACTTAATCTCGAACTATTTTTATTTATTCATTTCTTGAGGAGATAATATTTTATTTGGTTCGATGAAGTAACGTATTACCTGTAATTTCCCATTTGGTGAGTGTAGCAGATAAGTACAGGGCCGTGTGTAGTTATCGTAATTTGTTCTCAATATTCTCAACCCCATTTAAATTCTCGAAACTAATTAATATTGTTCATTTGTTCTTTTTTCACATTTAATTCTAATAAACATTAAATGCAAGTCTTATATTTTATCCGGGTCCATAGCATAACACATTTCTACATTTAACTCTTTTTCTCGACCGCTGTTGACAGGGATTCTACTTATCCCCGTATGAACGGCTCACCAGTCACGCCGTGTTAAAAGGTCGGAGAACTTTTCACTACCAATTGTTTTGTTTACATTTTTATTAGGTTTTATTTATTTATAATTTTTCATGTAAATTATCGTATTTTAATTTTTTTATAATTACTTTCTATTGATTTCCCATTCATTTTTGTTTGTACTCTTTTGAAAATATGAATTTTAGAAAATATTCATAATGAAGTCGTTTAGGCAAACTTCTCCACTTGTTTACATTTTTTAACCGCCATATTGCTAAATCCCCGATTTTAAAAATATTTTTTCAAACTTAAAATACCGATTTATATATGGTGTACAAGACGGGTGAAATACCAGAACAAGTTTGATTTTTGAATAATGAAAATGCCCATGCATAATTTCTGCATGTGCCTCAATTTGTTTTTATGAAGAAAATAACATTTAACACACTCTCTCTCTCTCTCTCTCTCTCTCTCTCTCTCTCTCTCTCTCTCTCTCTCTGTATGTGTGTGGGTGAGTATGAACAGGTGTGCGCAGATTATAAGGGATGGAAGCAAAAAAAATCTTCGATTGGGAAAAATTGTATTTGGACATTTTTATTTTTATTTTCGATTTCTACTTGGGTTGCCCTGAAGAAGATATAAATAAATATCGAAATATTATTAAGTTTAGTAACACTTTATTTGTTAAAGAAATATTCCATTAAAATGCTAAACGGTATTTGTGCACTCAGCAAATATATGTATATGATCAATCCATAACTCTATCTTTTATTTTTCAGTTAAAAAAAATATGATCTATATTTTGTTTATTGTCCTCTATATCGATCCCCCGCCACAGTGCAATATTTATCACGATAGTCTTATGCAGAGAATTCGATCTTCTCTGGATATACCGCTATTAAAACTTTGGCGGGCTAAACTTATCGAATCCAAATCAAAATATGTTTGGTAATTAACGATTCTTATGAAAAATGACCGTTATTGATTATAAGCGTGAAAATAAAGGAAGACAAAGAGAGAAAATTCGAACGCTGCCTAAATATTTGCTAAGCATGTTCATAGTACGACTACTAGAGCAACGTTGTTGTTTTTTCGAGAGAGAGAACACAAGCTCAATAGAAAATTTTTACAAATTTGTAGAATTGAATTGATTGTTTAATTCCTTCGATACGCCACTGGACGTAACAAAAAATCACTGCAGTTTTGTGTAGGTTCGTCTCTCAAACTGATTTGAAAGTGTTATACGATCAATCTGTACTGGGTGCTCAGTTACTATGGCCTTATGGCATGCTATATGAAAGTTAAATGATGTATTATGCACTTGACTAAATCTAGAGAGTAGATGGTCTGAAATATCGAAGTAGATGACAAAACACTGAATCATTTAAGGACTGATTTGAGAAGATATTTCAATCGGCTCTTTAAGCTCGAATTAATTTCGAAAAGTCTTAGAATGATTTCATACCATTTTTCCTTTCAACGGAAGAAGTAGTTTGGTTGACTACATTCTTCAAAAGAAGCATTTTATCTATTTGACAATTAACAATAAAAGTCCATCCTGAGTGATGGGGCTCTCAAAGAGTTACCTACATATTACAATACTATAATTCTTTGTGACACGGTACGTGAACAATGTTTCATAGAATTATTATTGATTATTATCGATAAGAATTATTGACAGACGATTATCGATGTGTAACAGTCAAGGATTAGCTTTCCTGAAATAAATCGAATCCCATCCTTATTTTTTCTCTCTCTCTCTCTCTCTCTCTCTCTCTCTCTCTCTCTCTCTCTCTCTTCGTCTTTTCGTATTCATTCAAGCATTTCGATTTTTTGTAATGAGAAATTTCTTCCACAGTTACGAAGATCTTCACAATCAAGTAATGTTCTCTTTAAAGCATACTTTACTCGTTCAGAATTCCTCGAAAGTCATAACTGCTCAGTTTCGTATCCGAAACGTAAACAGATATGTGTATCCACTAAAAATAATGTTTAAAGTAAAACAAAAAAAAATATGTCGGATATATATATATATTGTTTATTGGTTAGTAATTTCCTTATGCCTTACAAATGAAACCTGACCAAACAGTAAGATTAAGAACTTATTTCAGTGCATATGTAAACATATGGTAATCAGAAATTTCTTTCTATCTGTCAGGGAGAGAGACAAGCAGATGAAATCTTTAGAAGCATACAGAGGAAAATGTCACTGTGACAACACAATTTGACCACTTGAAAAAAAATATCCAGTTTTTCACAACTTCGTGACGAAGAAAATATAGACGAACGAATTCAAATATATCTCTTTAATTTAATACGGAAACGAGAAAAGAAAGAAATGTTCAATTTCAAAATCAAGTTTTAAACTCGAGCAAACCAAGCCAAATCCGACGTACCAAAAAGATCCATACAATAAATAGATAAAATAAAACTGCAAACAAACATTCAGTATTTCAGTCTCTTTGTTTTTAAAAGAAAGGAAAATATTTCTCAATGAAAATGTTATTGAACCTTCAGTGTTCCTTTCGTTCCATATTTCCCACAACCACTTTTCCCTTTCTTTATATGGGCAACATTCTTAGTATCAATTATTTTAAAATAATTTTAATAAAATACTTTTCATAATTAACATTTTTGAAATATCGTAAAATCACTTGGTTCTTTTTGGTTCAGGTTTTCTTCAAAAGATTTTTTATTTTCATTCTTTCTTCCTCTACCTTAAACTACACTTCTCTCTATCCAAATTTTTGCTTTCGTTTACCTCTATTATCCATGTTTTCAAAAAAAAATCCAAATTTCCTTGTCTTCATCAACATAAAGCGTCAATTAAAACTGGAAAAAAGAAGCAAGAATGGACACTGGTGCTGATAAGTTATCAGCTCGAAACACTTCCCATGCATCAGAATTTGTTTTGTAAGGACTTAAAGGCCCTTATATATATATATATATATATATATATATATATATATGGTTTTGTGGATATGTGTGCGCGTGTGTGTGTGTGCGCGCACGAATGTATATGAGAGTGCACATATACATTTATGCTGCGTCGTGTGTGTGTGTGTGTGCGTGCGTGTGCATAGGTATATATTGATGGGCATGTATATGTATATGTAGAAGTATGAAAAATAAAAAAAATGGCTCTAATACATGTATATGCCCCGGTGGATGCATATGTATGTACACGTATGTAAGAATGTATGTATGTTTGTATTATTTGTGTGTATGTATATATGTGTGTGTATTTACGTGCGTATATGTATGCAGGTATATATGTGTATGCAAAAAATACTAAAAAGTCCCTGGATTAAAATCATACAATGCCAAACGGGTCACAGATATAGATTTAAAAAAAAGCGCAAATATATACAGACTCTTTTCAAGTCTAAAGCCGGGAAGTGATAAACTAGAGTAATTAATATCATTTACGACGACCAAATTATCCTCAGAGATCCCAAGATACTTACATAAGCTTTCTCCGGTGAAACGCGTCCACTTTGTCTCATTATCTTCACACACACACACACACACACACACACACACACACACACACACACACACACACACACACACACAATAAGTAGAATTTAAATTTTAGGAAAAATCATTTTCTCTAAAGTTATATGAACAAGTTATTTAGAATAATTCCGTATCGCATTCGAAGAAAGAACATCTTCTCACTGATAAGAACAGTAAATCGACATTTCACAGATAAATATTATCCTGTAGATAATAAACAAACGTAAGTAAAGTCATTTTCAATAAGAATTTAAGAAAGTAATTTTATCTAAAATATAATTTAAAAATCTGTCTACCATTTAGTCTGTATTTGACAATAACAGAATAATACAGATAAATAATACAGGTAAATAATACAGGTAAATAATACAGGTAAAAGCTCATTTTTTTAATTAGTTTTTAATTAGTTTCTACTAATGCTATGATACTTTTGATATAAATCGCTCAAAATCCATCGACGACTATTATAAAATTAAAATATGTCTTTTAGAAAAATATATACGTTAAGATTGGAATTTTATTTGCAATATGTAAGACTTCTTATTTCCAAATACATGACGTTGAATTGCTTGAAGCACTAAATACAGTTTTGTTACCACAACGCCATCCCCTCATCGTCAATCATGCATATGCATGATTGACGATCACTGTACATGTATGTCATTTTACAGACGTGTGTGTGCAGATTGGAACATTGATTGTATCCAGCCGCTCCTGCTATTTTTAGGAAAGGCAATGCAATGGCGGTGAAATCTGCAGAGACTTCGAAAAATAAATGAAACTAATAAATAAGTAAGCAAGAATATTAAAAACAAATAGAAAAATCGAAATCTAAATAAAAATTATATAAATCTCAAGTCTTAAAACAAAAGACAAGCTTAAAATTTTGAAATTTACTTTAAAACCCTGATCAAAACAAGCAAAATATTCATAAAGAATGACTGCCCACTTTTAAATTAATAAAGAAAAGTTTAGAAGAAAACCAAGCTTATATTCATAGTAAAAACAAATATTATTATAAGGTATAAAAAGTAAACATAAAACTAAATAAATATTTCAAAATCTAAAAAAGAAAACTGAATGAATTTAAAGAGAAGAATAGTTCTAAACTGAAAGTAAAAAAAAAAAATCGTAAAAACAGAATAAGTTTTAAAATGCAAATATCCTGAGATTAAAAAAAAATTCACAAATGAAAAATTATATTTAAAAAAAAAAAATTGAAAATTATTCTTTGAAGGATTTTCGGAAATTTTTCCCTCGTTTCTAATTCGCAAAGTTTTGGTCATGATTTTTAGATTTAATATTTTTTTTAGGTAAATGGCTTTCTGAGTTGAACAGATAATTGCATTTTGCGCCTGTTATAAAATGAAGGAAATAGGAAGTAGGAGGAGAGAGAAAAAGAGAAACGAGAGTGAAAAGCGAGGGAGAAAGATAGATAAGGCTTATGCGAGTGGGAAATAGTGCTTGGACAAACAAAACCACAAAACTATGTGGCTGGGTCAAGTCATTAGCATTTTGTTGAGGGTCCTCATCCGACAAAAGAGTTGTTTCGAAAGATTTATAATTAAACAGCTACCATTTAAAACTGATGTTGAAGTCATTTAGGGTATATATCGGCAGCCTAATGTGAAGTTCGGTGCAATTTTTTCATTGTCAGACCGTTAAAAATGTTTATGTATTAGATATATATATATTTCTACTATATATATATATATATATATATATATATATAGAGAGAGAGAGAGAGAGAGATACGCTGATACTGATGGACAACATAGACATTGACATCATTTGTGATGAGTCAAATATTATATATATCTGTTAGCTAACAATTTTACTAAAATGTCAAAATCGTTTTGAAAAATTAATTTAAAAAAAACATCATCAAAGCCCCAATAGTAGTGGATGCTGTAAAGTTATTGGCTCGACACACTTCCTCAAATTTGGCCAAATGATCAAACATCAGGGTTTTTTGTGATTTTTTTAAATCATTTCTTGGTCAGGTAGAGAACTTTTTAACACCCATGAGATTCTTAATTCCGTTCAAGGCTCCATATATGAAATGTCATGTCTTCGTAAATTTGTATACTTTACAAAAGTACTTAAGGCACACATCAAGCTTTTAGCGAAATAGAAAGTATATATAAGCTGTCTCTTGTTGATAATGTCTGTTATTTTTATAGAGAATTTGACACCTTATAAAACTTAGTATTATTCACTTTTCTCTGCAATGGACTGAATTTTATCACTTTAGATTGAACTTTCTTGTACCACATTTGACCTTCTGACAATAAATATTGTCTTTAATTGTATCAAATATAGAAACTAATTTTGTAAAATTAGCCGTAAGTTGAGATCAAATTAAATTATTCCAAGCAACAGAAACTCTAACATCAAAAAATACATATTATAAGCGATCATGGCGTAAAATCGAAATCTTGAATGCAGCCAGTCAATTGCTATTACTAAGAAGTAATTACATGATCACTATGCAGTCGAATTTGACCCAAATCAGCCTGTAATAAATGATGACGGAAAAATACTAACTTAACAGTTCCACCACAAATTACTGACTTCTCAATGGGTTTTTTTACCAAAAAGAAAGCAAAATAACTGAAGGAAGAAACAATTCGATGAAACTAAACCTAGTCTAAAGGAAATGGAGATAATTTAAATCCCATGCAAGTCCTTAAGAAATGTAAGTTAAAGAAATACAGACTTGAAGGCAGTGATGTGTACGTGCGCGCGTGTGTATAAAAAGCAAGGACTTTTGTGAACTGATGCTGCTTTTCAATGAAATTACAGACGATAATGATAAGACAAGAAACAAGGAGAAGAAAAATGAAAACAGGGCTAAAAACAAAATGGCGTTCATGAAAGTGAAAAATGTTGATATCTTTTCAATGGAAAATGATGGGCGGCGGTATTGGAAGGATGCTGGCATCTTAGCGGGGGAGAGATAAGAAGGAACTAATAGGGAAAAGATCAACCGTGAGACAAACAGACAGACGGCGGGAATAATGGCGGAGTGATAGACTTTAATAAACAGCAATAGAGAGGAAAAGCAAGCAAACAGATTATTTAATAATAAATATTTTTATATTATTGATGGAGTTACATTGATTATATGTAACGCGCATAATATCTGGACAAATATATATGAATGACTTCGTGTAGGGAGTGAGGGTGCTCAGCGCGAGATAATAGCAAAACGTAGCCTCGTTGGCCATGATTAATAAGGTCGATCCTCAATAGGTATCCATCTTTGCAGCCTTGTACCAAAATAAGCTTATTTTTTTTATTAAAAGAGAGTGGGTGAGTGATAATCCTTGGCACCTAAGGTGTCCCAAAAGCACCCATAGAACTGGATTACCTTATGGTTTAATCCCATATATATGAGACTGTGTTTGCTGGGCTACCTGCAGCGGAATGAGACGTGAAAAGAACCATGGTTATTACAGAGAGTTCAGGCTACACTGCATTTGAAATCTTGTGCTAAATCGAACTAAATTTAATAAATACGCATGCTGGTAAAGAGAGTTGTATATTTCTTACTGGCGCCAGTGGTCAATGAAAGCAATCATTTCAAAAGTGTATTCCTAACTTGGAAGAGTTATACAACATAGTCTTCATCCTATCAACTTCGAGGTTTCAGATTTTTTTTCTTCTTTTTCAAGTATTACAAATTCGGATGTTTGACGTTTTGAGCTCATTATTCGGCGAATTATTTGGACAACATCTTTATTTGTTGTATCGTTCTTTTCCCTTCGACTAGAGGGCTACTTGGCCTTCTTCAGAAGCACTTCTAATCAAATAATCTGTCAAACGGATCGTCATCGCTTCTTTTATTTGCTATGTCTCTTAGGGTGTGGGCGATCATGGCTTTCTACAAGTTACTGTCTTTTTGCTCTAAATAACTTTTGGTCTTTTACCCTCCCACCTTTATCAATTCATACAAATTCATTGACTAGGTTACTTGCTGTTTCTTCTTATTTCTCTTGCCTTCAATATGTCCGGTGAGTGTGAAATTCTCTAAGCCCTCTTTCCTCGTTAGGTGACCTAGAAATTTTAACTGTCTCTTTCATATCCTCTTTGTTGGAATTTTCCTTATAACTTCCTTGTTGTTAACATGTTCCGTTCATGCGATTCTCAATATCCTTCTGTAGAGCCAGATATTCGTTGTCTCAAGTCTCCACTTCATCTGTGAGGAAATTTTCCAACATTCTCTACCATATTGATTGTGCATAGCAGTTGAGCATTCTTATTTTTGTTTCCACTAAAATTTCCTTATTTTTGTTTCCTAAAATTTCTTAATATTGTGCTTAGTTTCTGGAAGACCTATTACGCATTTTCAACACGTCTTCGAATTTCTGTCAGGTTTTCTATCGTCTGCTTTAGCACTTCCCAGATAGTTATATTTCTGTACTGTCTTGATTTTGACATCTTCAATTCGTAGTTCACATTCTGTATTGTTAGAGTTGGCGGTTAGTCCTTTCTTCCCGTTTTCTCTACTACTTTGTCTATAAGTACCTGTAGTTTTATTTCTGTGTCATCTGCGTATCCTCTGTTGTTGAGGTTGTGCCTACATATAATAAATCCCGGCAGGACCTCTAGCTTTCTTAAGATCGCCTCGCTGTAGAGGTTAAATAAATCTGATTAGATAACGTCTCTTTATTTTACGCCCATTTCTGTTTTTGTGTGTTGGCTCCATTTTCTATTCATGTGTAAGTGGTTTGTTCCCAGTAAATGTTCTGAATTATTCTAATATCTTTCTCGAATAAATCAAATTTTCTTAACTGTTCAAATAGATCCTTGTGTTGTACCTTGTCAAATGCTTTTATATGACCTATGAAACACAAGTGTGCGTCCTTCTGCATTCGTGTTGTTCTCGCCTTTATCATGAAGATTGCATTCGTTGTTCCGCTCCCCTGAACGCAGCCACATTGCTCGTGCCCTAGTTCCGGTCTAATTCTGCTACTCACTCTATTAGTCAGAATCTGGATAATACTAAAAAGAAAATCATTTATTTTTTAAGGAGGTACTGGTCTCTATTCTGCGACACCGAAATATTTACAAAACTTGGCAACCCACACATATTGAGTTAGATTCAAAAATTGCTCATTTCTATCAGCATACTGTTGCAAGTATCAGGGCGTTTCCATTGTTAATGTAATGGGGAGATGTTTCCTAGGAAATGGATCATCGGGAACCAGACATGCCATAAAGAAATAGAACAGCAATAGCTTGAATAGCGACATTCGACGCTTTCTTAGACGTGTTCGACTCAATCAAGACATTGAGTACAAAACATTAATAATTGTTTTAGGAGGTGTGGCATTCAAACAGAATGTTATTAGGAGGTTCTAAAATGTTTTTGGCTGATTCTCTTCCCAAAATCTAAAGAAATGATTAAACATCAGGTTTATTTGTTTATTCTTTCTTTATCAGCACCACTCGACTATCAAAATATTTTCTTTAATTTTTCTATAAATTCCCTCCATCATTCCCAAACTTTTCAAATACTATCTTGATAAAACGAATTTTAGATTGGATCCAATAAATTTTTTGAAAATTTTGAACATCGAAGACATCTTTAAATTTTTGCATCATTGTTTGAGGCAAATGATAATTCAATGGCACTAAATCTGATATATAAGCCTCGTGAGGAAGAATTTCTCATCCTGTTATTTTGTCAATTGAAGCATTCAAACTTCTATGGTCAGAGCTCTAACGTCATCCATTCTCCTGCTTTGTTATTCTTCCTTATAATTTACTGTCATCTTACAAGTGATGAGTGAGCAACTTAATCAGCTAGTTTTAACATTGTCGAGGAGAGTCATACTTTAAAAGAACTGGCAAGTCACCATTTTAAAATTCGTGTGATTTACCTTACGTTGATGTCCTCCAAGTCAATTTTTTCTTTCTTGAGCTTCTTAAACTATTCAGGACATGCACTGCTTCCGACAGAATGATCTCCATCGGCTTCATCTGTCATTATGCACAACTTGAAAAGAAACATGATTTTTTGCTTGTGTATTTTATCCGTTGCTATTTTTCTCAATACAGGACGAATGAATACTAAATGCAGAAACTGAAAACCGGATTTCACCTGTGTCTTTAATTTTTGGTCTTCAAAAAAGATGACACTGAGAATTTCAGCAAAATCTTACATAACCTGACCAAAAAGCCTTTTACACCAAAATCTGATGTTTGCTAATTTAGTCAAATTTTTCGCAATGGTGAAACCGAGAGCTTTGTACACCTATATTATAAACGCAATTAAGCCACCAATAAAGACATGCGATGGTACGCATCTCCAGTTGAACACGATAAAGATATATGATTAATGATTTCACACGAAAATTAATAACATCTAACGTCATTATCCCTAACAACGTCAGTTCTCAAAAAACTTCACCTTCACCTGCACCAATGTCATGTGTGAATTTCCTTGCTTACTGGAGAATTGTATTCCTTATAATACGCAAGCATCACATTCGTATTTCGGACATGCAACAATCACTCTGTCACCTAGCAGATCATATTGCAATCCGCGCCCATATCAATATATTGTTGAACAATATCGACTAATATAATGTAAATATGATAATCTACACGTGTATCGTATAATATTAATTTAAAAAATCGAAATATTACATTCTCAAACCATAAAATTAAAAATAAACAAAATATTCAACATTATAACTGTAAATTTGAATGTATTCGACAATTGATGATACATTTAACCAATGAAAAATCTCTCTTGTCACTCATTTGCTTGTTACGTTACTATAAAATATAACGGCCAGCACCAAGTTCTAAAAGTATTCGAATATAGGAAAATCGACTCATCAACATAATCCTAATATTGAAACTGACCAGAATTATAGTTAAAAGATCACAAACATTCAAACAATATGCACGTTCATTGAAACCAAATATTTTTTCATGTACATAAACAAGAAAAGTAAACTAAACACGTAAAAAGAATAATTATTGTATGTTGTTTTAATAGAGCAAGTACCGATGAAAGGCTACTACGTTAATTACAAGATTTGGTTGGAGGTGAAACAAAATCAGAGTAGAAACAAGTGCCGATGGCTTGAATTCGTTTATGGTGAACCTCAACTTCCCAAAAAGTGACCCGCACATTTGATTTCATGACCTTCCTCTGCGGTACATATGTAATGGGACATGCAGCGTCCAGTCATGAAACTGTAACAGACTGTCGCTGACTCTGTTATAATTTCGAATGACACCTTCTGTAGCATATCCGTCATGCGTAGCCCTTTTCATCAACCGGTTCAACCGTTGAGATCGGTTGCAATCAACATCTGCTTGTTCCACCGTTCGGGTCTTTCAGACTGAAGATATAATAATTTTGTTTAAGATTTGCTAAACTTATGAGGGAAAATGCCCAATATCGGAGATAGGGCATTTTTTTTTTTAGATATAAACAGTGTGGATATAGAAGTCAACACAGATGGCGACATCCCCGTTTAAGCCTTAAGCAATCATCAAAACATTGTTGCTGCTCTTCGTATTGGCCCTTTTATGGGCCCCTTTATGGGCACTTTTATTAGCTCTTTTATAGGCTGTTGGCTGATTATGACAGATGGGAGGAGAAAGCCATTCTTCATTATTTAGGGCTTATGTTTTAAATCATTTATCGTTTTGACCTTGTGTTTATATTTTTTAATTACTTATGTATTTTTATTTTACTTTA
The DNA here is from genome assembly GCA_903632075.3 of Acanthosepion pharaonis. Classification (NCBI taxonomy): domain Eukaryota; kingdom Metazoa; phylum Mollusca; class Cephalopoda; order Sepiida; family Sepiidae; genus Acanthosepion; species Acanthosepion pharaonis. The sequence goes on from CAHIKZ030001851.1 coordinate 196,969, forward strand.
TTTTTTATTTTATTTATGTATTTATTATATAATTTAATTTATTTATTTGTTCATTGGATTTATAGATTATTAATTGTTTAGTCTTTTCAGCCGTGATGCAGTTATAAGTAGTTAGGAATCTTTTCGATTTGGAAAAGAGTTCTGATTGTTAAATAAATAAAATAAAAACCTCAAGGTCAATAATTTAAAACCTGTTTCTTCCGCTTTTTCTAGCATCTCTTTGTGTTGATTCTATAAGCACATAAATACTAGTAACATATAACCGGATAATTGCTTACGACGTAAAATTGACAGTCGCCATGCAGTGTTGATTTCTAGGTCCACCCTGTTTATATATAAGATATTGTAAGATTTAGTTATATGCTTTAAACCAAGTTTTCTAAATGATTCATTTCTATTTTTGACCTTTTCCTTTTTATTTTATTCTGGATTAAAATAAGATATGATGACTTTAATTAAAAGTTACTGATGAATTAAATATTTTCTTTTATTAAATTATTCAAAGTACTTTTTAAGCTGGAGTCGTTGAATTTCGAAAAGGTATTTTTCTTTGTAAGTAAATGAGGAGTTTAATTTAGGTATCGTCCCTGTTGCAATTCTTCAATAACCATCCTTAAGCCTTCTCGATATTTATAATTTATCATATCTTTCAGAAGGAAGCATTGGACCCAAACATTAATTACCATAGATCTATAAATTACTGTTTTACTCTTGATTGATAACGATTAATCATTACCAATCAACAGTAAAGTTATGGTATATAATTATTCATTTGAAAATACCTTGTTCGCGCTCTTATTTAAACCCTCAAATATCATATTTGCAGCTTCAACTATAATTACACATTTAAATGTCTGTACAGTTTATTCCAACTTTGCAACATAAAAAAAAGAAACATTTTTAAGATAAAGCATCATAAACAATAAACATGCAACCCTTTTTTCTAACCTTTATTCTGACATCTAATCCTATGAAAGCATTTCACTTTCTGGTAACATTGAGAGTAGATATTAACAAATAAAACATTGTAGATTTTAGTGCCATCTTGTACTGAGTTTTTTGTTTTTAATTTCTTTTTTTTTTAATCGGTGTCACCCCAAGAAAGACAGTACAGCCATTAGCACGCAACGGGTTACCAGTGTGGAGGAATTAGGAACAGAAACATTAGTAATAAGAAGAAAGAGAAAAGAACAATCAGGAGGACAGTAGATAACGATTGACATCTAAATTTTTGCAGATTAAAGTTGGTTGTAAAGCATGGAGTCGGGAGAGAGTTCCACAAGCAAGAGGTGCGAGATAAGAAACTGTCAGTTCAGAAGTTACGGCAACATCTAGCTGTAAATTGATGTAATCTTACTGCCAGTCTAGTATTGCGCTTAAATTCATACAGTTTAGGTACCATAGCGAAGAGCTTATCCAAACAATTACCATGAAAGTACTTATGAAAAAGGGACAGAGAAGCAACCGTATAGCGGTGGGCAAGTGGCTGAAGCCGAGCCGTCAGATCAGGACCTACTGCTGATTATTCTTTGGATCTTATCAAGGAGCTTCAGGTAAATCGCGGGGGCACCAGACCATATATGGACACAATAGTCTAAGCATGGACGAATGGTAGACATAAATATGCAAGATAAATTCTGGAGAGAAAAATTGTCTCACCCGATAGAGTGAAGCGACTTTCTTAGCAGCTGATCTAGCGATGGATTCAATGTAATCTTTCCATTTCATTTCAGCTTAGAAATAACGTAGAACGTTAACTCGAGAAGGCGCAACGAGTCACTTTCTTGGAGGATAGCATCAGCCATGTTGATGGCAGAGAGGTGATCTCTCTGAGGATTAATGGAGAGAAATTTAGTTTTGAAAGCGTTAGAATTGGCAAACCATCTTTTACCCCAGTTACTTTTGACTGGCTGATCAGCTTTACTATCGAAGCAGGTGTAAATGGCAATGTCGTCGGCGTAGATGCCAAGTTGAGAGATGATATCATCAGGAAAGTCATTAGTGAAGATTAAAAACAGCGTAGGACCAAGGATGGGTCGCTGGAGGACACCTACGTTAGTATGAAAGTATGTAGACGAGTGGCAGGACAACTTTCGTTTCACGATTGGAACGACTGGATCAACTCAAAAACGTGCCCGGAGATACCGTAGCTTTTCAGCTTGTGGAGAAGACCAGAATTCCAGACCCTGTCAAAGTCTTTCGAGATGTCCAATGCTACAGAAATCTCAGTGATGCAATTTTCAATTGGGAGGTTGAAGATGTCAGTCTAAGGGGCGTCACGAAGAAAATCCCGGAATGAGTCCCTATCAGCATGCTGGTATTGGAAAAAAGTCTTATGGATCGGGGGTTCCTGTTTAATGAATGCTTGGAAGGAGATATCACTAGCTACCACAGAGAGGTCTGAGTTATCAAGAGGACAGAATTGTGAAGCTTAGCAAGAGCGGGGAGAGGATATAAGAAATAGATCCAATAGAGAAGCAAGTTGCTCAAATTGGCTAGGGAAACGAGAAGGGAAGTCTCCCATTTGAGTGAAGGATTGGACAATGTTTTATCGGCAACATCAGCACCTTTAGAATGTTTCAGACACGTGTTGTGGTGAGCATTAAAATCACCGAAAACAAAGATATTCTCAGATAGAGATAAAGAGCCTTTTCTATACTGTCAGCTATTGTCACTATCTGTCGTCAATGGCATTACAGATACCCCGATATTATGCGAGTGTTGCCCGGAACAGTCTCTCTAAGCGCTACCAAAGAGTTCGGGTTCCTAACGACCAGTTGGAAGCAGCAACAAGCAAATTGCCAACCCGGTACCCTTTTAATGGAAAGTGACAGCCATTAGTTAATCTGATTACCAAATTGTTAAGACGGTTAAATCATTGTAATCCTGGTAGGAGAAAGAAAGAGAACTGGTAAACCATATCCTGAACAAGGAACTAGGGATGACCCTCTTCTCCTGTTCAAGAGACATTGAAGGAGTGCGAACCGGACGATAGGTGAATCTATCTACACTTATTATCTGTACAAAAAAATTGGAAAAGAATTCACATTAAGTAGTGACTTATCATATGTTCTGGTGTTTACTACAAACAAAAAAAATCTGGATGGTAAAACTTAATTTTTCAGCATCGATAAATAACAATCCCGTAAGCATATATATAATAAACACCAAAAATCAGTTTAAATACAAGAAAATTACAATAAATAATAATGAAACGTGTTCATTTCAACGATTCCAATATACAGTTAAGACTGGCAGAGTCAGACAGTATCGGTGGTATCTTAAATGAAGGTCAAGAAAGATTTGGTGACGTCAGCATTCGAAATAGGAGTGGATATATTTAACTGAAGCCGTACTGGTCTTTAGGAGAGGTGCATGATGGGATCACCAAATTAGGCACTTCCGTTTTCTTTTTACATTTTTTAAACCGGTTTTACATTTCTACATTTTTAAATGTTTGTCGCACTTATCCACTTTGTTGGAAAAACGTCAAGCCAAAATTTATTATCCAGTTTACCAACTCATGGTAGACACCCATTAAAATCTAATATTGGGAATTAACACTAAATTAATGTACACGCATTTTATGCAGATGTGTCTACATGTGCGCAAGCATAGTTGAATTTAACCAACATTTTTTTTGTTTTTACTTGTTATGAAGTTGCTTTCTTTTCTGTTACCTTCCACTTTTGTCACATGCGTGTTGTTGTGCCCGCGTCTCTAAACTTTATTTTGTCTTGCATTTGTACTGAAAGTCAGTTCAACCTAGATTGTGAGCAGACGATTTTCTCCAACCACTCCTTCACTCCCTGGACATGAGAACTGGGGCTTAGAAACCGCGACAACCACCCCAACCATTCTCTTGAATCTATCCGAGGTATTTCGATTGCAAGCTGTCAGCTTTTCAACGCAAGAGATCACAATGTTACCACTTCGATGTGTTTTCCCACCAAAGCCCTTCTTCTTCTTCTTCTTCTTCTTCTTCTTCTTGCTGTTGTTGTTGTTGCTGCTGCTGCTGCTGTTGTTGTTCCGTGTCTGCACAGGACGTAGGCGATCATGATTCTCCACTATGTCCTGTCATTTGTAGCTCTTAATAAATTTTCTCTTTTTGTTATTTCTCCTAAACCCTGTTCCACCATCCATTTACTTCATCATGTATGTTATGCACTGTTTTCCTCTGTCACACTTTCCCCCAATCTTTCCTGTGAATTTCAGATTTTCAACGCCCTTTTTCTTCATTATGTGTTCCGGAAATTTCAACTGTTTAATGTTAAGTATAAATTTCTTTTTTGTTTCCATTTTCTCTAAAACCTTATCGTCACACACATGTTCAGTCTCAGTATCCTTCTGTAAAACCACATTTATGTTGCCTGAAGTCTCTTCCACATCTTTCAGGAGATGTTCAGCATTGAGTGCCACAGACACCAAAGCCATAGTAGATGGGATTTACTTAAGTATTAAAGTTTTTATCAAATCGAAATAGATTGTAGTTTTCATTACAGAGATCGAAAAGTTTTAAGTTTTTTTCTTGAACGAACATATTACTTCGATCAAAATTCTATAAAACCAAATAATTAATTAATATAAACAGTAAAGCATTATATCTTTGTTGACGCGGTGATTAATTTTAATTAAAGCTTGTAATTAAATATAAGTCCCTAAAAAAGAAATTGAGCTAATTTATATATGTTTCTATATGGCATTTTGTTACTGAGTATTGTGAGAAAGGACGCTCTCGTGTTTCACTTCCTGCGTATTGGCCAAAACGCGGAACGAGCATTTCCAGTGAGTTATGAATAGAACATGGCAGAAAAACAGTGTTTCGTCAGGGGGAAAAAGTGGGATATTTTAAAATTCGCACGTAGAATCCTTCCCGGAAATGCAACAAGTTAGGATTTTAATTTTCAAGGCGTGCTGGCCCTCCCCACTTAAAAGGAGGTCGTTGTACAATTTTCGTAACTCTTATTTTGACTATGTGTTATTTTTGGTCTTTCTTTTTGAAAAAATCGAGGTATATATCTAGGGATTATATTACCCGATGTTTTTACCATTTTCTATGTAAGAAAAACGTTCTTGTTTCTAAGAAAACATCCATCAAAATCCTGACCTTCACCTTAGATTCAAATACCAACCAACCACAGTAAAAAAAGTACTTCAGAAACAAAACAAAAGAATTAAATAATTATTACAAGGATTTATCATTTTTGTCTTTGTTTCAATTTTTATTATTGTTTGAAAGTAAATTGAGGCATCCAATAAAGATTAAACTCATCAAACTATCAAAGTTAAGTATTATAACTTTCTGACAAGTATTTATTTCTTCTTATTTCTCTTTTTTTCTTCTTGTTGCAACTATCAGATCATCAACTGAATTGTGTCTATCAGATGTAAAGAATAAGCATCTCATATCCTAGCAATCCCATCTTTGAAGATCAACCCTTGCACCAGAAGGTCTTCTTCAAATAAACTGTATAGCTATATTCCTTACTTTTCTGATCACCAATATGTCGCCATATTGTTTATTTTCATTAATAGTATTAAATATGAAAATCTACGGATTCCTTAAGTGAAACATTATCATTATGAGTAATTTAGGATTAGTATGTTCTTCATCTTAAGCAAAATGAAAAGCATACTCGTCAAAAATGAATATTTATGACAGTGTTCGATTTAGGAAATTCGTCAGCTACTGCTAACGATGGTGTGTTAAATTTACTCTGGCAGATGCTAAATTTTTAAAGAGTATAAGTGTTATAAAGCAATTCAATCTCTGATCAATATTTTAATGTGTTGACAATATTATTTATGAGGACGTCCAAATAATTCAGAGATTCCAGAGCAAAAGACATTTCAAAATCATCTTTTGGTATTGTCTCATTTGAAAGATGCTTACTGTTTCTGTTTACTATGAATTGAAAAATATTTTTAAAAATGTAAAAAGCAGACGACTAGACTAGCGTCAAAACGCTAAATACTGAATATTCGTGACTGAAGGTGATAACTTCCTTTTTATTACAAATGTCGCTATTTTTCATAGCAACATTTGTAATAAAAAGGAAATTATCACATGAATTTATTGATTTACTGATATTTATTTCTGAAGAGTCTAAATTTTGTCTTATTTTGTCCAATTTGTGTGTTTAAACACGCTTTGAAGTCATTGATGAAATTCCATGGTTGAATATCTTAACCATTTATCTTGGTCAAAGAAATTGACCACATTTTGCTATTAGGGTGTATGGAAAGGAATTCCGTTTTTACAGTTCCTTACGTTTACTTAATGTAAGACGATCTATTACTCCACTACTACTACTAATAATAATAATACTAATAATAATAATAACAATAATATAATAATATTTTCTTTTGCTTTTTGTTTAATGCAATGCCTTACCCGAGTTCTGGTGTAAGTCAAAGTAGTAAATTTATGCATTTTGTTTGCACTAATTCTGATGTTAAGTCATACTTAACATTTCCAGTGTTTATATTTCCTTTACATTGATAATAGTCTATTCAATAGATGAACATTTTCACACAATTCATTTTTAAATCAATTTAGGGAAGTTGTTAATGCTCTTATCTATGGCTTTTATCGTACACAGTGCTCCATTTATTATAGGCATGACAGTACTTTTAAGATGCCATATTTTTCTGTTTCAATTTCAAAATCCTTTTGTTCATTTTGTGATATTTTCTAACATATATGTTTTATCTGGTGGTTTTGCTCATAGGATTTAATTACATTGTCTGAAATATTAAGTGCTAAGACTAGTAAAGTCCCAAAGAATGGCTTTTTGTCACTGTTACAGAATTATGTGCATATGATTTATTATTATTATTATTATTATTATTATTATTTAAAAAATATTCTTTTTGACCTGCATTTGTTTTATAAGCACATAACGAAGCGAAGTGTGTGATGTTTTGTTGTTTCCGCTTAAACTAAAGACAGCTATTAAGAAAAAAACTTAAATGATCGAACCTCTTTACAGGATGTGCCTTTGCTAGTTAGAACTTTTTTTTTACAATATTGGTATGAATAGCAGAGAAAGTGACAAGCTAGAAGTTTGGAATTGTGTCAATTCCTGCTGATTCCCTTTTGTTAGGCTTGATTAACGCACGTTTTATTTCATTTCTTGTAATATATTTGCCATTGTTATTCTCGGATTTTTCCCGTATTTCCATTCACATCTTTTAACCATTTAGCATTCTCATTGTGACATTTCCCATCTCTCCATATGTTATTTCAAAATTTCTCTTTCCATTTATGTTTTTCTATTGAACGTGTTTGGCTTCCGATTTCTCTATAAAATTTCTTTGCGTCTGTTTCAAATTTCTTGCTTTGTCTATAGAAGTTTTTGAGTTATTTGAGCCTAGGGAGACGTTGCGCTTTAGCTTGGTTTTCTAGTTTCAGTTCTTCTTCCAATTCCAATATATGTTCTTTCCTCTACAATTTCTCTTAACTTTACCCAATTTACCAGACCTTAGTTCATTATTCTTAGGAAGAAATTTTTCTGCTCTCATTGTTTTTATATTTTTCTCGGTGTTTAACTTCCATTTCGTTTATTATTTGGTGGATTTCATTTCTTATTTTCCTGGTTTATGCTTCACTTTGACTGAAGAACTTTTGCAGTTGCATATATCAGTTGGTTTAGTTCAGAAAAATTACGTTTTGTTACATTGCATATTTCTCTTAAAACCAAATTTTCAACATACATTGTATGCTTATCTTTATTTCTGATATTCAGAAGAGGCTCTCTTGCACACACGTCAATGTGGCCCACTTTCATTAGCTCTTCAATTATTTCTCCTTTCATATTCATATTTTTCTTCAAATTTGGTTGTTTCATTATCCCTTTTAGATATATTAAGAGTTTAAATAGAACAGGAGCCAGTTCAGGAGCACATTTCTTAAGGACTATTGCAAGGATACCTTCAAATCCACGTGTTTATGGGGACCAAGTTTAGAGATGACAGCCATGGACCGAGTTGTATATATATCACTCAATAGGGACTTAGTTTTAGATGGAAGGTCAGGCAAATATACTCCAGATGAGTCAAGAATCGAATTTGAAGATAATTTACAAGCAAAACATTCTGCTTTATCAGCAGATGTTAACACCTCAAATTGAGTGAAGAGAGGAGGGATATAAGACTTATTCTCACTTAATACACTATTACAGAACCGTGAGTAGTCACGAGAACCAAACTTGTTAAAGGCTATACATTGCCTCATTCTATCAGCAAATAAAGACAAAACCGCTTTCAGGACACTTTTACAATTATTACGAGCAGAGGTGTCTGTTGTGATCAGAACTATCACACTGGTACAGCCGGAAAAAGAGATTCCTGTGGACTATAACGGTTGAACAAGCAGGTGTGAACCAATAATAAGATTATGGTTTCACCTGGTATTTCCGAGAAGGTAAAAAAGCATCGATGCCGGTTTCAACCCAAGAAGAAACTTTGTGTCACAATTCTCAATAGGAAAGTTAAGAATATCAATCCAAGGGGCGTCTCGAAAAAGTCACGAAATGAATCCTAATTAGTACGCCGGTAAAAGAAAGAAGTTTTGTGAATAGGAAATTGCTGTCTAATAGAAGTCGACAAGAGTTAGGAGAAGATGTAAGAAAAAACAAGTAAAGTAGCATGTTGATCCGAATTATTAAGAAAACAAGTAGGGAGATCCACTATTTGACTGAGAGACTGAGTAACGGAAAAATTGAAAAAATCGGCAACATCAGTAACATTAGAATGAATAATCCACTTGACATGATGAGAATTAAAGTCACCAAACAAAAATATTCGCTGATGAATAGAGAGAGAGAGACATTTAAAAAAAAAAAAGATAGCTAACAGAGTGAATAATGAAAGTCGAAAGTATATGAAAGAATCATCTGGGGACTCGAGAGACAGTTGCCTTGCCATTGGAAGATTTCCTCGGATATAAACACCAAGGCAATCTCTATTATTCTAGAATATTTTCGACAAAGAGTAACATAGCCTGGAACAGAAAATTCATTGATAGTAATAGAAGAATTTAAATTAGTTCTGCATTATTTATTATTATTATTTCTTTTTTGTTTTGTCCTTTAACACGTTTTAATTCTGGCCATTTTGAGACATTCTTTTAAAGTTGTTCAAGTTACTCACAGAATTCGAGAGGTGGAAAGAAATTACCACTGCAAAAAACTTATATATGTAGTTTTCTTTTAAAGTTGTTCAAGTTACTCACAGAATTCGAGAGGTGGAAAGAAATTACCACTGCAAAAAACTTATATATGTAGTTTTAAGGATGTATTAAGGGTTTCATAATTGAACGACTATCAGTTGTCGCTTATGTTGCTTTAACACCCAAGGTAGAGGAGAACTTGACCATCAACACTTGAAAACTTTCAGGAAAACTAGAATGAATGAAAGATATCATGAAATGAAAACACAAGAGTACCGACATGTGAAAACAAAAATACTTTTGATACAAGTCAGTAAGTTGATTATCTCCTCTTAATATACGCTACGTTGCAATAATCGTTTATTATGTGAATACGATTCTCAAGGGCAACAATTTCCATTAACAGAATTCACTTGAAAATCTCTTCCTAATATCTACGTTAAAACAATCCGAGATGAAATTACTGTGCATTAAAACAGAAATATAACCTGATGCTTATACATCTTCGCAAGCGAATTGAAGGAAGCTCGAAAAATAAGTGAATTTATTTCAATGAAGAACCATTTTTCTCGCTATAATTCTTCCGAAATTTTACTTTCACTTGTGCATTAATTTTCCAGGGGTAAATCCAAGGTACAACAGAGAAATCGAAAATACACTACAAGGCAAATATTACGAAATTGCGACCTTTAAATAAGATGAAAGTAAGCAAGGGTCAATTGTCCTCCTGCCATAGGAATACAGTTGTTTCAGATTTAGGTGAATTTTGATTTATTGCTTACCAATAGACTATAAATTTTCGCTTATCAATACAGTAATTTCATGATTTTCAATCAATAATCAACTTTTAACGTTAACAGTTTTCAGCGAATTTCTACTGGATATTATTCAAATTGTTTATCTAGCAAACTTACACAATTTATTTGCAAATAAGCTCCTATGACATTGTATATAAAAAGAATATTTATAACATATTTTTTTTTAAAATATTCCTCTATCTTTCCATAGAACTTGATACCTAAATTATTCCGGATCAAAAATATTACGAGGTATTTTGACAATAAAATATTTTCCATGTATTTCTATAATAATAGATTTCCAATTTATTATCATAAGAAATGATTTCCTAATGCCTATTACGGTATATTTATAAATATACTAGCAGTAGAGCCCGGCGTTGCCCGGGGATGTAACAGTAAGCGATAGATCAAGTATGGACGATCATAAAGACTGAAAAATAAAATTGACAAAGATTATTGTTTAAGGTTGACGGACACGCATGTCTTAATTAGTTTTTTTTTTGTTTTTTTTACGAATTGGTCAAACCCAAATTCAAACGAAAACATTGTTTACAATCTTTATGATTTATGGAAATAATACAGTAATTCCATCTACGTTTTACGCGCGCGCGAGTTTTCCTCCTTCCTTCCACACTTGTGCGTGTGTGCGCGCGCGTCCACTGATTACACCCCTTCCTTTCTCGTTAAGCTAAATATAGTAGTAAACCTTTTCTTTAGTTATTTAAAACTAATTACAAGTTATTATCGTTTTATCAGCTCCTGCTGATGTCACCAATCTAACAAATTTAAATTACCGTTTTTCCCGCGTTTTTCTCTGACGTCACGGACAAACTAATCGTTTGAGTTCAGTCGGACTAAAAATTTCGATCCATGAATTGACTCATTTATTCCTCGTCAGTCAACCTTAAATACAGACAGGGATATCTTACTGACAACAAATAATTCTTCATCCTTTTTGGCTCGTCGCAAATAATTTTCTTCAAGACGATGCAACCAACAACAAATAAGTCTTCGTCCCTTTTGGCTCGTCGTAAATAATTTTTAGCAGCAAATTCAATGCCTGATCCCAAAATCTGAGATGACTGAACTTTCTCACGACCGTGAACCTGAACAAAAAAGGGTATAAAAAACAAAAACAACACAAAAACACTTCACACACTTACAATACCCAAATCCACAGTAAGTACTTTTTTTATCTGTGCACATCTACACCTCGTGTTAACGAGTTCCTTTTTCCAGAACTTAAAAAAAAAAAAAACTTTTCCCGCCTTGTTCACCTTGCTATCCTATTTTGGCGCGGAACATTTTCCCTGATCTCGTACCACGAGATAATCTACTTGTTTTTCCATTTATTAAAAAAATTACACTTGTTTTGAAAAAAAAAAACTTTTCCCGCCTTGTTCACCTTGCTATCCTACCAAAAAAAAGTGAAGTTTTGTTGAAATCGGTTGAAAAATGTAAATAGCCTTTCTCTGTAATCTTTTACAATTTATGATTTTTACTTATTGAATACAGTAAAAAAAATTGCATATTTTGCTTGTGGTGATTCATAATTAGAATTCTGATTTGAATATATTTTCCACTCGTTGTTTCTAATACAAAAAATATTAACTTTATTTGGGTTTATTAATTTATTACAAGTACTGTGTTCTTTCCTTAATAATTATCATCTTCGAAATATTGTTGTTTTTGTCTATCAGATTTCTTACGTCGGCATTTTTAAATTATTTCTTAATACTTTCTTTTAAATATTGAATTAATTTCAAATAGAACCAATGCCTTATTGATCTGCCTTGTAACAAATTGCAAAGGGAATTGGAAAAAACGGCCCTAAAGTACGTTGGAATTATCTTTTTTTATTTTATCAAATCGAAAAAAAATGATTGATTATCTGTCCTTTTTTTTTGACCAAAAAAAAACAATATTTTAACGAAAATTTCTGTAAATGCTAAGAACGATTAAAAATGTAAAAAAAAATACCCCAAAAAATACTTTGATCTTTCCTCTTTAATAATAATATGAACATTAGACGATGAAAAATTTTGTTTTCGTCAAGTTCGGCTTTTTTTTCATCATGCTATGCCCTTTTGTTTACATTTTCGTGGGTGAGTTGTCCCCCCTTTCATTCTCACGATGTGTCTTAATCGTGTTTTCAAATTGATTTTGTTTAAAAACAATGTATTTTTTCCCATTTTCGGTGCCGTTAGAACCACCACAAAAGGTAATTTTATGTAGTCCTGTGAAGTTTTGTTGAAATCGGCTAAAAAATGTAGGAAATTCGATCCAATATATAAACGTTACAGACACACACACACACACAATCTGCGTTTTATAATAAGTAAGATTTCTATGGTAAATGATTTAATGCCTTTCTACATTAAATTATTTCCAATGCAGTTTTAAAAAATAAGTCTTAATTCATTATTTTACGAATTTTTAAATAATTCATTTACCGTATAACCGATAGTAAATTCTTTTAAATACACTCTTATAGTAAATGGTTTCAATGTGTTTCCGGAGCAAAAACAATAGTAAAGTATTTTAAATACGTTTTATAATAAATGATTTCCAGTGCATTTCTGTAGTAAATGCATTCTACAATAAATGATTTCAAACTTATTTCGAGAGTAAACATTTCAACACATTATAATAATGGTTTTAATGGATTTCTAAAGTAAAAAAAAAATCGCGTTCAAAACTCTGAAGGAATTACCAAATAAAATTTACTTTAAAAATAGTTAATGGTTCGATCAAGCAAAACAGCTAACAATTTCACTCACATCTGATGGTCTTTCAATGAAGACTCATTTTGTACTAAACATGTTGGTGTTTTTCTTATCTATCCTGGAAGAAATTTGATCCATTTACTGCCTCTATCACCTTAACATTCCGAAAATGATTGATTGGTTTATTCGTTTTCTGAGGGTCAATAAATAAAGAAGTAAAAAGATATGAAATGTTCAAGGACGCCTGTTGTAAAGTGATGGATAGAAATTCAATCTCGTATACAATTGCTAACAAGTTTAGTTTTCACTAAATGCCCCTTTATTTTGGCCTTAGGTGAGACAAAATAAACATAATAAATTTCTACAATGACTGCCTACTATAGAGCGACAAGGCAAGAGAATTTCACAGATTGTTGTTAGATTTAGAAATTTGATAAATAACCACATACATAAAATGCAATATACAGTCTATATATATATGTGTGTGTGTATGCGTGTGTGTGTGTTTAATATATATATATATATATATATATATATATATATATATATACATATAGCTCTATCTCTGATATTGAAATTTTATGGGATAAATATAGCACACGTTAAAACTATATTTCTTCATATACATATATATATATGTGTGTGTGTGTGTGTGTGTGTGTGTGTGTGTGTGTGTGTGTGTGTGTGTGTGTGTGTGTGTGTGTGTGTGTGTGTGAAAATTTGCTATATTTATAGCGGACGAGTGTTCAGTATCGAAAATTCTTTTGTTTGAAAATGTAGACAATGTGGTCATAATCAACACTGAATGCTGGGAAAAGTCAAAGTCATCAAAAGACAGTCACCATGCAGTGTTGATATTTATGTCAACGTTGTTTTCAATAAACTCTCTATTCATTATACTGAACACACTTCCCCTATAAATATAGTAAATTTTAACAATATATTCATACCAAGTTAAGGGGAAACCAGCAGGACACACATAATATTTATATTTAATATATATTAATAATCGTTGATTCAATGGTATTTTGTGTAAAGATGTGTGTGATTTAAGGTAAGAGAAAAGAGCCCAAATATTCGAATCGAGAAAGATTGATTTGATGAAGAAATGAAATAAAAACAAAAACCTAATTACAAACAGATAAAAAATAAATAAAAATTACTTTAAAATCGGTTGGTAAAATACGTCTTTGTACGTGTAAAATGTACGATTCTGGCATAAGATAAAACCTAAAAAGAGGCTTAAGACGAAAACGATTATTTTGTCTGAATACGATTTTAATAAAAGCAGATTCAACTGTTTTGAAAATGACACCAACATCGATATCGATCTGAAATAGATGTTTTGGACGTTTGTGGCAATTATTTTCCATTATGCTTATTTTGATGCCTTCTACTTTGCATATTTAATTTTTAAACTGCATATTTGATTGCAGGAAGCGCACAGCTTGATATAATAAACATACGATGCAACTTACAGATAGATAATAGATACATAGATGGATAGATAGAAAGATAGATATAGTGAGTCGAAAAGACGAAAAAAATTGTAATTATATAGATTTTTTATTCAAAAAACATACACCAAATATGCATATCAGTATAAATCAAATATATATATATATATATATATATATATATATATATATATATATATATATATATATAAAAATAATATAATCAGGCATCCATTAAAATTTACACTATCTATTATCTATGAGACAAATATCTATTTATCTATCTATAAAATATATAATATATATATATATATATATATATAAAAAAAAGGTAACATTCATGTTTATATATACTGAGAAATACATTCAATATGGAACATATAGATGAAAATAATACATATCTATAAACTAAATGTACATCTAATCAATTAGCTTAAACCGTTCTCTCTACACATGCAGAAATATTTAAAACTCGTCACTATATATTGCACACACTAACGCTAATACCTTATACATATATATAAAATTTTGATTTTTATACCTGGAGTTATATTTTCCGATTTCTTTTTGAATTTGTAGGTCTGATGAATTGGATCGTGATTACGATTCCAATGTAATAAATTATAACCATCTAATATTAGTGTTTCGAGCCTTTTATTATCGCCTTATCTCTCTCGTGGACATTGAGTTCTACTTGGAATTCTATCCTCTTGGGAATTTATAATATATATATATATATATATTTATATATATATATATATATATATATTGACCATAATATTATCAAATATATATATAATAATTAAAAAAAAAAAAAAAACATAATTATATAAAGTCATATATATATATATATACGATTATATATATATATATGAAAAAAATATATATATATATATATATATAAATAAAATATATATATATATATATATATATATATATATATATTTGCAAGTTGATATATGAAACCAAACCATTTGCCCATTTTTGAGAGGAGGGGGTTAGAAAGAACTATCTCTATGTATATATTGTGAATATTTTCAAAATATATGTGGTGCGTGTATGTGTGAGACAGAAAGTATTTGCGAGTATATTAGACATTACAGACAGATAATTATATATATATATATATGTGTGTGTGTGTGTGTGTATGTATGTATAGAGAGAAAGAGAGAGAGAGAGGTCGGTAGGTTAAAGTAGATCATTTTTACGTGCTTATAAAAGAAAATGCATGTAATAGAGTGCATGCGTATGCTGCAGAGAAAGAATGTACGCGCATATGCATGCGTGTGTGTCTTTTTTTTGTGTGTGTGTGTGTTGTGTGTGTGTGTGTGTGTGTGTGTGTGTGTGTGTGTGTGTGTGTGTGTGTGAAAGAAGGTAGAACGCAGATATAAGATCGACATCAGATAAATGCAGAAAGTTCTTATTTTCTTTCCTTGCCTAAATTCAATCAAGTAATCAGGTCAAGTGCTTATTTCACTTTAACTTACTCATTCCTCGTCTCGCGCTCTCTCTACCACGATATCTCATCCCCCTCTATCTCTTACTCACACACATCACATATATCTCGTCTCTCGCCCGTTCAGAAAATTCTTCAATTTTTTCTCGGTATCCTTTTCTCTCAATTATAATTGTATCTCTTATTATCGATATTTTTTTCTTTTCTCTCTCTATCTATCTATCTATCTATCTATCTATCTACCATTTATCTATCTATTTCTATCTATCTATTATCTATGTCTCTCTTTTAAGCATTTTCGACAATTAGAAATTTTTTTTTATTGCTCTCGTTTTTCGAACTCTCTCTCTCTGGACATATATATATATATAATAGAGAGAAAAAAAAAGCCAAAAAAAAAAGAGAGAGATAAATCTTTCGATTTCACTTCTTTCTTCTTCACTGTCTAGCAGTCTCTCTACCCTATCTCCAAAGTATGTAGTTACCTGCTTGATTGCCTATATCTTTCATGTTCCCCAGAACTTGTAACACTGAAAATAAAACATCTTTTAAAAGCAGATGATATAAATCTTGTCTTAGCTAAAATTCTTCTTGAACTTAGCCTAACTACAAAAGCTCAAATCATCTTCCTTCCTTCCTTCATTCATTCATTTCTTTCTTTCTTTCTTTCTTTCTTTCTTTCTTTCTTTCTTTCCTTCCTTCCTTCCTTCCATCCTTCCTTCTTTCTTTCTTTCTTCACACTCCTTACTCTATTATTTGTTTTTCGATTATTCTTATTTTGTGTCGATACACATTGTGATTTTTTTTTTATTCGAGTTGTTGTTTTTTTCCCATCGTAATTTCTGGTAAGGGTTGTAGTATTACTTTTTATTTATTTATTTATTTTTAATATTGTGTTTTGTGGAAGGGACCAAAGGAAATAAGGAAATTATATATTCATGTTCATGAAGGAAGCTAAGTGCTGCTGGACGTGGAGGTTGGGAACAGGAGAGCAGGACTAAAGAGAGTTTCTTATGCAATAATGGGAAAACGGAAAAAAGAAGGAAAAGATGAGAGTAGAGGTTAAGAAAGAAAGAAAGAAAAAAACAAACAAAGAGAAAAACAAAAAAGAAGAAGACTCGCACAGGATGAAGAATGACAATAAGAGAATAAAAAGAATGGAATAATGAAAGCATCTTGTTCGTTTTCAAGAAGATGGAAGATATATAGAGATTAAAATGAAAAAATGACAACGTTGAAAAAGAAGTAAATGAACGGTTAAGAAAAATTTGAAAGAAATTCCAAAAGAAAGAAAGAAAAACGGTGAATGCATCTTCCAAAGAAAAGATAGAGAGAGAAAGGAAAATAAAAAGTAGTATAAAGAAACGGAGAAAACGTTATGCAAAGACTAGAGAAATTAATGAAAACTAAAAAGGAGGAGACAAAAATGCTTACAAAGACAACCTACACCACTCCATCGCATACATATCCGAGGATTGATTTCAGAAAAAACAAATAGAATCATTTTAGTTTCTCTATGTAATGCTTAAAACAGTGTGTGTGTGTGTGTGTGCGTGTGTGTGTGTGTGTGAGCGCGTGCGTGCGTGTTTGTGCGTGCGTGTTTGTGCGTGCGTGCGTGTGTGTACGTGTGTGCGCATGTGTGTACGTGTGTGCGCGCACACGTGGCTTTTGCAATGTCGTTCCGTACAAAAATATCGTGAAGGCGTGTTTGTCTATTTGTTGAAGTTAGTTTGACCCTTATGTGTGCATATCTAGATGTGCGGTGGTAAATAAGCAAGAACGTATGTACACCGCTCTTTCTCTCTATCTGTCTCTCTCTATTAGTATGTGCATCACAAGCATATGAAGAAAAAGATGTAGAAACACAGAGAAAGATAGAGAGAGAGAGAGAAGTTTGAGAGAAAGATTACACACATCTCCTTTACCCAGAAAAGGTAAGCAGCCACCCAACAACGCATAGATATACTCGCACGAGCACATATATCAACAGATATTAACATGAAGATAGATAGATAGATAGATAGATAGATAGATAGATAGATAGATAAAGACAGGCAGATAGATAGGTAGGTAGGTAGGTAGGTAGGTAGGTAGGTAGGTAGGTAGGTAGATATTTTCCATTACATAATACGCAGCAACTTACCAAAAATTTGTCAAAGTAAGAGAAAATAAAGAAATAAAATTGATTTTCATTAATTTATCATTCCCCACTTTCCGATAAAGTGTTAGTAACAGCTTGCAAAGTATAAATAATTTATCCTGTTGTTTATAAATAAATATATGCAATAAATGCAGTGTGGGTGGGTAGCAGTCACTTCAACCAACAGTAAACCCTACTCCACGGTGATTTTGAAACAAACATTTTTTGGGTAAAAGATTATCTATCTATCTATCTATCTATCTATCTATCTATCTATCTATTTTTGATGAAATCATTGTATTCGTAACTTTCTATCTGATGCTATATATATATCTTCCGTGTTTAGTGTTTATCTCAATCTTTGCATATCTGCCCCAGTCTGTCTACTCAGCTACGCATCTCTCTCTCTCTCTCTCTCTCTCTCTCTCTCTCTCTCTCTCTCTCACTTTATATGTGTGCGTATGTGCACGCAGGCATGTGCATCAACGCTTGTGCATTTGTGTCAATGGTACATGCCACTGAGAACCAGTGCACACCTCTACGTAATTATGTGATACAGTGACTATAATTTCATACCATTGTGTTTTACGTTCCTTTTTAAAAAATAAAAATCCACATGTTTTCCAATTATGTATGTATGTTGTGGGGGGGATAGACATGAAAGTGCTCCAATTCGACTGGGTGCATGGTGGATCATTTTCCTGTCAGATATGCAAGTTATGATGTAATTTTTGACTTCTAGACACAACACAAATAAAATGTATTTCCTTTGTTTACAAAGATTTTTAAATACTTTACTTCCGAGAATCACACGTAAAATATTGGATGGAGGATGCTTTGAACAGTTTTATGCGTTTTACGAAGCCATTAAATACAACATGCAATGCATATATGCGCACATGCATGTGTGTGTGTGCGCGCACGCTTTTTTGCATGTGTTTATATGTATGAAGACGTGAGAAGATATGTATGTAGTCGTCTGCTTCTGTGAAAGTGTGCATCTTTTAAGTGTGTAAAGAAATTGTCGTTAAATCAGTTTAAAAATCCAACCTGAATGGGAAATTGAGAATCAAAGAGAATGAAGCAGGAAAGAAGAAAAAGCAGACAACAAAAAAGTGACCGAATTAATGCAAGAAGAAAAATGCGTTAATGAATGATAAAAAATTAAATAAAGAAAAGAAAAGAAAAAAACATAAAATTAATTAAAAAAACTAAAGAAAGAAAACATGAACGAATGAAGAAAAAGAAAGAAAAAGGCAAAGGAGAATAAAAAGGAAAAAAAACATGAATGAAAATAACAATATGTACGAATGAAGATGAAAGAATGAAAACGACGAACGAATTAAGAAGAAAGAAAGATTAATGAACGAATGAAAAAAGAATGAATGAATGAAAGTGAAAGAATGAAGAGTGAAATATGTGAATAAATAAAAAGGAAAAAATCGAAAGCTATTGATAATGAGAACGAAAAACAAAAAAGAAAATATGACAGATTGAAGAAAAACACACAAAAAAATTAAATGATACGAAAAATTAAATAAAAATGCATAAATGTGAAAGAAAGAAAGAAAGAAAGAAAGAAAGAAAGAAAGAAAACATTTGAGCTAGGGTGGTGATGACGATATTGGCTAACAAGGATAGAGAAAGCTCGACATTTGATAAGATGTAATTTGTATAGAAAATCTTTTGACTATCTCGGTTTTAGTCTCGACGAGGGAAGCGTGTCGGCTGATGGATTTTCCTTCAATCCATCATCCTCACCCAACCTCAACAACTTCACCTTCTTTTCTCCGTCACCAGCTCTTCCTCTCCTCGCCCTTCTTCCTGTTGTCCTTCATGAAAAAGAAAGCTTGATGTTGGACGGTCATTATCAACCCGATTCGAACTTGCCCCACACGAGCAGTGAAGAACGAGACGCTTCATACAATCGAGCAAATATTAAATGGATCGGTGAACGACCAACGTAGGAGCAATCATCATTACTGCACGGTGGAACATAGGCTAGGCCAGTTGTAGCAGTCGGGGGACTAGAAGCTACATTAATAACTGTCGTCATATTTTTCCAATGAAATTAATCGATGAATCGTTATGCTTAAAATCGTTAAAGATTATGATGTCTTTACTTTTCTAAGATTAATCTGGTACAAAACAAGTAGTGGGACAACCAGTGAAGTTCGAATTGATCCCATTAACAACGATTTCCAAGACTTACAGCTGACTGGAACTATAGCAGTTATATTTTAATTACACTGTCATAATAAATGGTAGTCAAGTTGTACAAAAGGTTTCACTAGCGAGGCACCCAGTGAAACTCACTGAATTTGCATGCAATCTGCAAAACTAATCCTTCAAATAAATATTTGCTTAACGGAAAATGATTCTCAGTTCAAAAGTCGAGTAACCAATGAATCCATATCTTAGTAATAACGGTTTGAGTGTTAACCTCTTCTCTCCATTTATTAAATATATTTGCTTATTAAATGAAATTTTGCTGTACCTAGGGGCAATTTTGCTGCGTTTTACCATCACCTCTTCAACATTGCTTTGATTCGATATTGACTAAGCCAAAGCTTACACTAGTGCAACTGTTAGCAGCTGGGAAACAGAAATCGGCGCGCCGAGTTCGTTACATTCATTTTCGCATAAACACCCCTTCACGTGTGTATATCCATCTCTTAATCCATCAGCTATGGATTAAATGGCAGTGTAGACTGGCCATCTAGCTGTGATTGGCAACCAGTCTGGTAGAAGGACAACTCTGAATTCAAAACCATATGCAGCACTGGCGATGCACGCACTATACAGCCATAGAATGGATGATTGAGTTCATAATTAACTTCAATGCGTGGGAGGAGGGAGAATCTTGTCTACAGTTGAACAAAAACAAAGAAACTTATGTAAATAATCCGATCAAAATTGATGGGATAATTAAAACTTAGCACTTCTGCAAAGATGGGTGATCAGAGCGTAGTATGTGTTCCAGTCACATGTTTTCGGATTTCAGGCAAGATACAATGACTGTCATTGTCTTTGAACACTTCACGGTATAACAAGAGGAGAACCTAATCCAAGGTTACAAAACACCTGTGACACTAAAGGGGTGTCAGTGTATTCTGATACCTATGTAAGTAGGCAATTTTTGTCTTCCTCCACGCATATACATGATGGATATGGGGCCTGACATACATACGTTAAACTGGTTATGCATTAAACCCTGCCAACTTGAGGAGAGCATTAAATATCGAATCAGAGTGCAGTATCTTCAGTTTCACGCTTAAAATGTGCTTGAAACCATAGTCTTGAGACGTGCAACTGACAGTTAATGTGAAGTGTCGAGCCCTATATCATATGCACTCTCTTTCTTTCTTTCTTTCTTTCTTTCTTTCTTTCTTTCTTTTTCTTTCTTTCTTTCTTTCTTTCATATATATACACATACATATATATATATATATATATATATATATATATATATATATATATATATATATATGTGTGTGTGTGTGTGTGTGTGTGTGTGTGTGTGCACATTGCATTTTATATATGTGGATTGCAAGATGTGCGGAGGAACCTTGAGAATAGAAAATAATTCTATAATTTTAACCTTTATTTTTAATTCTGCGTTTTTCTTACAAAATACTACTGTATAATGGTTGGTTTTAAAATAATTTACAAAAATCAAATACCTTTCTTTTTCTTCTTACTTATCTTTTTTGTATTTGCATGCTTCGTTATTTTATTTATTTTTGGGTTGTTTTTTTCTCTCTTTTTTAAGAATAAATTTAATGACAAACCAAAAGAAATTTTCGCAATTTGACTATTCCTAATCACTTTTATATTCAAAGATTTATTTCCTTTAACTCCCATGCATCGTCACTGTTCATTGAAGCATCTTCCAAAAACTGATGCTGATTCCTTAGTTTATCTTGCAAACCATTACTACTCTCTTTTAATTTTCTGAGAACCATTTTGTCTTCCATCACCATGGTTGATACTAACCTCCAGAAGTGTGACTCATCGCACCTTCTTGGGCTAATGTTCTCCACTGAAATGAAGTAGAAATATTATATTGAGTCAATTGCTAGGAAAGTTGGTTCACTGTATTTTCTCACCAGCATCTATATTGTACATTTCTAAGTCTAGTATTCGTCCATGCTTTGAATATTACTGCAACAATTGGTCTGATGCTTTCGCTATGGATTTAGAGATTCTTGAAAAAAATCCAAAGAAGAATCTGCAATGATATTGGTGCTGACTTGTTATTTCGGCTTCTGTCACTTCCCCATTCCCGTAACGTAGTTTCTCTGTGCCTTTTCTATAAATATTTTCATGATAATTGTTCTGATGGGCTTTCTTCTTTGGTATCAAGACTTTATGAATTTAAGCACATTACTAGATTAAAAACAAAAGGTTTCATCATTTTACAATTGAAATGGTCGCTAGATATAATCGTAAGTTCTATGCTAACAGTTTCTTCCCTTGCATTCCTTGCTTGTGGAAATCTCTGCTGGCTTTTTGCTTTCCAGTCAACTTTGACCTTCAAAAATTTAAATACAATGTCAATCGTTATCTTCTGTCCTAATTCATATTCTTTTATTGACCCTTTTAATAATATTTTCTTTTTCTCATATTATTTAGTGATCAGTAACTCCTTACATCTTAATGGCTGTTAATAATGAGCAAAAAGTAAGCTGAAATTTCTGAGACATATTATTAGGGCTTAGAGACTTGAACAAATTTTACAGGGTACATTGAAAACAAGCGAACCTGGAGAAAAGCAGCGAGTAGCCAACTTGACAAGTTTGAATAAATGGTCGTAAAGAAGAAAATATAGCTAAAAACAACAAAAGAGAAAAGGTCGTGGAAAGATATGATCACTTACATTCTGAAGGAACTTACCACAAAGAGAAATAGAGGTAGAGAGGGAGACTGACAGACAGAGAGGGAGACTGGCAATCAGAGAGGGGGACTGGCTGGACAATTGACAACTGTTTTTCAATGGAAATCTTTGTGCTCACCAGAGAAAGTTGTGCTCTGCATCCTCCAAACTGTTACAGGTACGGCGTAAGTGAAACGGGAAAAATCTGAAAGCTGAGAGTTTTTCAGTACCTTCCCATTTTTTTCAGTACCTTCCCATTTTTTTCAGTACCGTCGCATTTCTTTCAGCAGCGTCCCAATTTCCAAGTTAATTTGATTTGTTATCACATAATTAATATAGACAAAAGAATACACTAATTTGAAATCGTTTAAATAATTCTTATTTCAAACACATCGTGTTCTGACAATCCTACCCAAGTTCTAAATTACTTGGGAGTTTCAGAAAATTTGTGGAAGCATCATGATAAACCAGCGATGAGTCGAATAAATTTCAAATCCTCGAGAAATTAGGAATCAAGATTTTAAAGTTTCAAATTGACGAACGATAGAAACTTTCTAGAACGCATTCAACCTCATGTGCCATGCGTGATATACGCTGAGGCGATTATGACTGACGATTTTTCTCACAGTAGATTGCCATTTCTTTCTGCGGTAGACCAGTTGCCGTCCAAGGCTATAGAACCAGGTCTCTCCTGCTATTTACGCATAATTTGAAGGAGAAAAAGAGGATCCACACCTTACCCAAGGGAAGATGTAGTCTCAAAGTGAGGAAGAATACCAAGAAGAGTGCAGTAGGTTATGTTTTAGGACATAACATATTTTTGCGTTCTTTTCTGGCCATAATATGGGAGGGGTAAGGATGTTGAGATGTTGTACAATTGTGTCAGTCAATTTCTTAATGCGAATCAAATTATGGGAATATCTGACACAATGTGCATGGGTGTACGCGTTTGCATGTGTGCACGCGCGTGCGTATGTGTGTACATGTGTGTGAGTGAAAGAGAAAGAGAGCGAGAAAAGACGAAAGCTGAAAAATTTAATTGTTGAAAGCAATTATTAAAGTCCTTTTTGTTAAAAACTAAAAACAAGTCATTTTCTATATGCGCATCATCCTGAAAACATTTTGTCATGTTTTATGCTTTAAAAAAGATAGTCTTGGGAATGAAAGTATTGCCCATTTCCAAAATGCTACCGGCAGTCGGCGTTCGAATGCAAATAAAAAGCCAGAATATTGAATGTTGTGTTTTTTTTTTCAAGGTTGTCAGGTGCACATGTAAGACTGGTGCAACAAAATCTTCCGACATCTATGTTGCCATTGTTGGGATTTTTGCTGTAATAAACCAAGCTTAACAAATCTCTCTACTTCAAGTACGTTTTTGTCAATAATGACTGGAACATTTGCTATACAGAATTATCTCCCTTGTGCTGACGACACCAGGTGACAGTGACATTTTTATAATACTGGCGGATAGGTTAAAGATGTTTATGAAACCGAGAGAACATGATACGACTATAAATGAAAAAGTATATTTTAAAACTCAGGTGTTAAGACCTAAAAAATGAACTTAACAAAATCTGCGATCATTTTTGACGGTGAGTAAAAAAAATATGAATATGCAAGGTGTTCTGAAGACTTCTCAACTCAATTTTCTTTATAACCCTTTCTTATTTTCCTTTTCTCGTTATCTAACTGTTTTTAGTTGACACAAATCACTTCCGTTGTTTTAAACAAGAGACTGCACGATTTGAGAGAATTCAATGCGGCTGGAACAAAATAAATGACCGTTTTTCCCTATAATAATACGATCCGTCTTTTTATCTCATTATTCCCTTTCCCGCCTATATCTATAGCTCACGTATATACATGTATATATGTCGACAGATCATTTATGAAGACCTTTAGATAAGTTGTATGCACCTATAAATCATATGAAAGCTGTGTCTGCTCTTTCGAAATTGTTTTGATTTTTTATTAAATATTTAAATATTTCTTATAGCAAAGATGAATAAACATAATTTTGTGTTATTATTCTCCTTGGATTCAAATTAGGCCATAGCACTACGAAGCCATTGGCAACGTCAACAGCACATAGAGGCGGAAGTCAGTTTCACAATGGATCGTATTACGTTCGTTACAGAAATGGCTTCTGGTAATTTGGATCTATAAAATTGAGCCTGGTTGTGATCGCAAATCGTCACTCGACAATAAACATTCAAACTTTGGGAGTATAGATGGGAACATCAATCATATATATAGGCAACAATCCTTCTTTTATAAAAGTTTCATTAAAAACAACTGATAAGGTACTACGGTTAAGTTTTTTATTTAATTTTTCACGTGTTCTTATAATTTTCTTTATTAATAAAAAAGAAAAAGCTAACACTCAATA
This sequence comes from Acanthosepion pharaonis, assembly GCA_903632075.3. NCBI lineage: Eukaryota > Metazoa > Mollusca > Cephalopoda > Sepiida > Sepiidae > Acanthosepion > Acanthosepion pharaonis. The sequence continues at coordinate 221,985 of CAHIKZ030001851.1, forward strand.
ATATCAACTATGAACACGGCCACAATGTGATGACCGTGTTTAGAAAATAAAACATTCCTATAACTCTAGTTACATACATAAAACAATTCACATATTTAGTTAAAAGTAAAAATCCTTGATAATGGCCGAAAGTGCTCGGACATACAAAACATTTGAACAATTTCTATATAACGTCCAGAAAAGAAGAAAATTATAAGAACACATTCAAAATTAAATAAAAACTTAACCGTAGTTGCTTGTTAGTTATTTCAATGAGACTCGCGCGCGCATACACACACATATATATATATATATATATAATTATATGATCGCAACTCAACGCGTGTACCTACTAAAAATAACATTTATAGTCATAAGATAAAATTATTAGAATGTTTAAAATATTTAACATTTTAAGAATACGGGATATACGGGATACTTAATATAAATCTTCGTCAATTTTACTACAAATATTTCCCCCTTATAATAATAATCTCGCCAGCGTCAGGTTATCGCTAAATTTGTCAAAACCTCATAAAAACAGCCACCTCCATGCTAAAAAATATTTTTCCGTGATATCTTAAATTAAAAGTAATAATTGCTTTAATTCAAAAGAATTCAACTTTAAATCAGTTAATCTTCTTTAAATAAAATTTCAGAAAAGTATACTTTATTTTCGAATTTTTTTAATAATGTGTATTTTTTTTTTTTTTTTTATTTGTTTGTTTGTTTGTTTTTTAAGCATTTCACCCCAAGCAAGGCGGGAAGCCACTAGCACGCAAGGGGTTACAGAGAGTTGGAGCGAGAGCAAAGAGGAGTGATAGAGGAAAGGATGAAGAGAAGGTTAGAGGATAGATCAGGGCATCTGGAGACGTCGATTGGCATTACATTTGAATAGTTGGAGATTATAGCTATCAGGGAAACAAGAAAAGGGGAGGGAGTTCCACAGGCGAGAAGTGCGAGACATGAAGCTATTGGAGTAGAAGAGACGGCTACATTTAACAGTTTCGACAGTGAAAGGGTGAGAACGAGATGCCAGCCTAGTTGAACGCTTAAATTCATGAAGTCTGGGAATCAGCGAAAGCAGCTCATCGGAGCAGTTACCGTGAAAGTATTTGTAAAAAAGACAGAGGGAGGCGACGGCACGTTTGTGAGAGACCGACTGCAGACGAGATGCCAGATCAGGGCCAATTACATTGATCCGTCTCTGGATTCTATCAAGGACCCTGAGACAAACAAAAGGGGCTCCAGACCATATATGGCAGCAATACTCCATGCAAGGGCGAATGGTTGATTTGTAGACTTGAAGGATCGACTCCAGCGACAAAAATTTCTTGGCGCGACAGAGGGAGCCACCTTTCTTTGCGGTGGACGAAGCTATTGACTTAATGTATCTGTTCCATCTCAGTTCAGCATACAATGTGAGACCGAGCAGTCGCAAAGAGGTGCTCTCGTGGAGTTGAGCGTCAGACATTCTAATAGGAGGCAGGGATGGTTCTCAGTGGTGAGTAATAGGAAGCAGTTTTGTTTTTGAGGCATTAAAGCTAACCAGCCAATACCTGCCCCAGTCCACAATTGATTGGAGGTAATTTTCAAGATAAATGGCTAGGTTAGTTTTGTCAGCGACACTAGATTTGTTTTTGAAGCAGGAGTAAATAGTAGTGTCGTCCGCATAGATGCCTACTTGGGAACCTATAACATCAGGAAGATCGTTAATGAAGATAAGGAACTGAGTAGGGCCTAAGATAGAGCCTTGGGAACACCTGCGTTCGTGGGATAGGAGCTGGAGGAGAATCGTTGAGAATGACTTTCAACACACGGTTTGACAGGAATGATTGTATTAAGTCAAACAATCGACCTGAAATTCCATAACCCTGAAGCTTGCGAAAAAGGCCGGCATGCCAAACACTTTGAAGATATCCAGAGCCACGGCACGAGCTTCTCCGTTATTATGAAGTGCTTGGTAAACATTTTCAATTATGGCTGTAAGCACATCAGCTGTAGAACGGGCAAAGCGGAAACTATATTGTTTGTCGGAGAGCAGATCATGGGATGTAAGGTGCTTAACCACTTCGGCGTTAATTAAAACTTCGAAGACTTTACCGAAGAGTGGTAGGAAACTGATAGGACGGTAATTAGGAGGGTCTCCAGAGTTCTTAAAGACAGGAACAATGGATGATGACTTCCAACAGTCTGGAAAACAAGATTCATTGAGGCAGTAGTTATATAATTTGGGAAGAGCAGGGGCCAGTTCAGGTGCACATTTTTTCAGGACAATGGCTGGTATCCCGTTTCCACCACTAGCCTTGTGGAGGTCTAATTTAGAGATAATCCTCAATACCGATGACGGGGTTATGTGCAACTCGCTCAATAGAGCCTCAGTTCTAGTGGGGTAAATCAGGGGGGTACACCGGAAGAGTCGAGCATTGAATTGAATGAGAATTTCCGAGCAAAGCATTCAGCTTTGTCGGCAGAAGAGGTCAGGACCTCAAATTGGTTGAACAAAGGAGGTATTGAAGGTTTGACTTTGTGTTTTGAAACTTCTTTTGTATTGTTTGCTTGATAATATTTTGTTTGGGTTTGACTGAGATGATGGCAACTTATGAGTATACGTTTAACTGTGAGAGGTACTTGACATCTGTTGCATGATGGGAGAGGGATTTTCATTTTTTAGTAGCGTGAGTGTGTCAGATGTGCATGTCCTATTCGGAATTAGGTTAAAACTATTTCCACCCATTTTATTTTTCTGAAACCTGGGAGCCATTCTCTTATAGTTGATTGAATATTGTCATATAGTTTGTTAGGTTTTTTGTACCATATTGCTTGCCATTTACTTTTGAGATGTTCTTTTATTTTATTTCCAAAGTTTGTATGGTGTATTTTTATGTTGGTTGTTGTCATGTTGAGGGTATATTTAGCTAGTTTGTCTGCTATTTCATTGTTTAGTATACCAACATGACTTGGAATCTAGGCTAGGATGATTGATTTTCATGATTTAACTGTTTCAGTATAGGTTTCTAGTATGTCCAATATGTATAGATGTTTGGATTTTATTTGTTTTAGAACTATAAGACCTGACAAAGTGTCTGAATATGATCAATTTCTGGTTGTTTGAGTTTTTAATGAGTTTAAGCACCAACAATGGCTTGTAATACAGATTTAAATATGGAAGATGGATTTGGTTGTCTAATCTGTTTGTGAGACTGTCCGTCTGTGGCTGTTGCTTCAGTTTTATTTGAGGTTTTAGTGCTATCAATATATATGACTTGATATTTGCAATATGTGTTTTAGTTTGGCAATCTTACTTCTATTTATGATTTTATTTGTGGTGTATTGGTTGTGTTGACTTAGTGTTAGATCTAAATGAGGTTTGTCAAGTTTCCATGGGGGATGCTAAGGGGAGCTATGATGTGGGAGCATAATTTTTTTTATTGCAAGTGCTTCTTTGATTTGGTGACCAAAGGAAGGGATACTTAAGGTTTTTTTATTCATTTGTTTAAAATTATTAATGTTCATCCAATACAAGGCCCAGGAGCCACTCAAGGTAGAAGGTTGCTGTATGGTGTTGAATGAGTGTAAGAAAGTGAAAAGAAGTTTTGGGGGCTATGCAAGAAAGGTAACGGAACACTAGCCTTGAAGAGGTCAAGATTTAATTTGTGAATAAAATTTTGAAGTTCAGTTGGAGACATTAAAAGTATATAGTTGTTATATAGCAATAAAGTGTTGCTGCCGATACTGGAGTTTGAACACAGATCACAAGAGTGCAAACACAGGTGATCCCATTTTGAATAAGTAGATCATGTGATGGTAAAGGAAATGCATAAATAGGAATTAGCGTGGAGTCTAAGTGATCACTATATGGCTCACTATTCAGTGGTTACTATTTGGGCAAGTATTATCGAGCAAGTACTATTAGTGTGTGTTATTTGAAGGCGTTTGACACAGGTATGGTTCAACAGCGTTACTATAGTTGTATCTGCAATTACAAAGTCTCTACTACAACAAGCATTATGAAAGTGACAATGAGTATTTGTTGACATCACAAAAGTGGCAATAAGGATTCCTTCAATTTACACAAGGAAAAATTAATCTGCAAAACATTCAGCAGAGTACAGTGAAATGGAAGAATTAAAAGCTATCATGATTCAAATGTTGCAGCAACAAAAACAGCATGAACAGCAATTACAATTACAACAGAAGTTTTTGAGTTGTTTTCCAAAATGATGGAAGGAAAAACTTCAGATTCATTCACTCCAGATGCTGTTGTTAATTCAATCAGTGAATTTGTATACAATCCAGATGAAGGGATAATTTTTCCAACTTATTATAGAAGATATAAGGGGATCTTCAAAAGGGATTGTTTGCATTGGAATAATGAAAAGAAAGTTTGGTTATTATTAAGGAAATTGTCCCCTGCTGAACATGAAAAATATGTAAATTATATTTTGCCGAAAAACCTGGAAAGATAAATTTTGATGAAACTGTTCTAATACTATCAAAACTTTTTGGTAATAGGAGTTCATTATTTAATACACAATGACAATGTCTTAATTTTGTAAAGTCCAATGAAGATTTTGTCACTTACGCAGGAGTTGTGAATCGAGAAAAAAAGTTAATTCATTTAACTCCTGATTTATTTAAATGCCTGATATTTATACAGGGTTTAACTTCTAAAAGATCCAGGATACTAAATTAGAAATGGATCCCAAATTAACTCTCCAGAAAATAGTAGAAGAATGTCAACGTATTGTGAATTTGAAAAAAGATTGAGGAAAAAGGCAATTCACAGGAACACAGTGTCTGACCACCTAAAAGAAAAAACTACAAATGTTTTTCAACACCTAACAGAAAAGTGTTTTTAAAAAAAAAGAAAAAAAAAGACTATAACCTCGCCTCTCAATACCTTAATACTTGATATGGTTGTGGAGGTAAGCATTTTAAAAGTGATTGTTTCTTCAAGAACAAAAAATGCTATAAATGTGGGAGATTAGGACACAAAAGTATGTGTTGCAGATACAAAAAAATGGAATAAAAATAAAACGTTTATGAACATGATAAATACATGGAGTAACGATAAGAAACCTAAAATGGAAAGTAACAAGATATCTCAAGAGAGGAAATTTGTCTTTGTGCAAATTAATGATGTAAAAATAAAATACTATACACAGAATCTGATATCATTATCATAAATGAAGAGACATGGAGAAAAATGGGTAAACCCAATTTATTGACTTCTGATAAATTTGCACATGAAGTCTCAGGAAAGAGATTGAACGTTTGGAGTGAATTCAGCTGTAACGTTTCTTTTGTGGGGAAAAAAAGCAACGGAATTTGCATTAAAGAATACTGCTAATTTGTTTGGAACAGACTGGATTGCACTGTTTGACTTTTGGGACCTTCCAATTAACTCTTTGTACAACAAGATAAATATTGTTACCCCCGGTACTAATACAGTAACTGAAAAATTGAAAAATGAATTTTCCAGAAGTTTTCTCAGAAGGTCTAGAGACATGCACGAAAGATAAGTTTAAGTTAAAAGACAATGAAAACACTGACATTTAAGCTAAAAAGGAGTGCACCATTTACAACCTTAGCTCCAATTAATAATGAATTGGACAGACTAGAAAAATTAGGTGCCAGTTCAGGCGCACATTTCTTCAGGGCAATGGCTGGTATACCGTCTCCACCACTAGCCTTGTGGAGGTCTAATTTAGAGATAATGCCCAATACCGATAACGGGGTTATGTGCAACTCGCTCAATAGAGCCTCAGTTCTAAGGGGGAAATCGGGTGTGAGTATACCGGAAGAGTCGAGTGTTGATTTGAATGAGAATTTCCGAGCAAAACATTCAGCCTTGTCGGTAGAAGAGGTCAGAACCTCAAACTGGTTGAACAAAGGAGGTATAGAGGGTATGCTATTGTTAAGTACGCTCTTACAGAGACACCAATAATCCTTGGAACTGAATTTGCAATACGTTCTTTCATTCGAGCAGCAAATAGTGACTTTGCTTCATTGAGGACACGCTTACACTCGTTACGGGCAGAGACAAAGAGACATCTATTGCAGTCAAACATGTCGCTACGATAAAGGTGGAAAAAAGTGATTCCAATGGGCAATGGCAGCTGAGCAAGCAGCGAAGAACTAGGGGGAAGAGGGCGATTTGACCTTATATTTCCTTGAGGGGATGAAAGCCTCGATTCCAGATTTAACCCAGGAGGAGACCTCGGAAGCACATTCTTGAATGGGGAGCGTAAAGACAACATCCCAGGGGACATCGTGAATGAAATCCCGGAACGAGTCCCTGTCTGCTCGTTGATAGCAGAACGAGATTCTAGTGGTAGGAGGTTCTTTGCAGGGGGTGGAGTTGAAGGAGATGTTGATAGACACTACAGTATTATCGGAGTTGCCAAGAGGGCAGAGCTGCATGGCGCTACAGGACTCGGGGATGGAGGTAAAACATAGATCGAGAAGAGAAGCCTTATGGTCCAAGTTGTAGGGAAAACGTGTAGGGAAGTCAATTATTTGCGTGAGGGATTGAGAAATTGAAACATTAAGGGTTTGTATGCCTGCAAGGTCAGTAGTAGCGTTTTTAAGCCACTTGGTATGATGGGCGTTAAAATCACCAAACACGAATATGTGAGCAAACGGATGGCGAGAGAGACAACGTTGTCAATGTTGTTAGAAATGCATTCGATTACACTACAGTCTTGGGAGGATGGAGAACAATAAAGAAAGAAGAGGTAGCTTACAGCATTGAGAAGGGATAGCCGGAGACACATGTACAAATGGTCTGGAAATTCAAGAGACAGCTCTCTAGCCAGCGGGACATGGTTCTTGACGTAAACTCCGAGGTCATTCATATGGGTTTGAGAGTCTTTTCTAAGGAGGGGATCGAGAGGTCAGAGGAGAGGATAGACGAGTCAAGGTTGGTCTCACACACAGAGCCAGTATATCCGGGCAGTTCGCAATGAGGAAAGATTCCACACTGCAGAATGGTCAATATGGCTGATTTTAGCAATTTTAAAAACAGAAATCATTCCATCAATTAAGTTCGGTTTAAAATACAGCAAGATTTTTTGTTTATTGGAAATATTAAATTTAATCTACTAGCTTTGCAATTAAACCAAAAATAAAAGCTTCAAGAAAGATTTTTAATACATCATTTTAAACATTACGTATCTTTTCTTTTTTTTTTTTTTTTGGGGGGGCGGTATATAAACATAAATATGCACACATAAAGACTCTCACACATATTTTATTTGCTGTCGTAGAATTTGAATTTTCAACCAATTTGTAATCATGTATATATATATATATATATATGTGTGTGTGTGTTGTGTGTGCGTATGTGACACACACACACACACACATATATATATATATATATATATATATATATATATATATATATATATATATATATTGACAATTTCTTTATTTGAAGTGACCTTATTTTTTGAGGTGAAAGGCAGTTAACTGGAAAAAGTTTATGCGTTGACGTAAACCCTTTTCGCATAATGATTGAAGGAGAAATCAAAAGAAGGGTTGAAGGAGCGAGAGAGAATCAGTGGGGATGTTTTTTACTCTTTCTTTTTATCTCTTTTTTTATCTCTTCACGCTTTTTACTTTTTCTTTCTATCTGATTCTCTTTCACGAGGACAGAAAATGATAACATATCAAAAGTTCAAATTTTGTATTGGCATAGATAGATAGATAGATAGATAGATAGATAGATAGATAGATAGATAAAGAGGCTCTCTATACCCTTAGTCTCTGTGTTCTGATTTGTATTTCATTTGAGATGGCGGTAATGATTAAAAACCAATGTCGATTTCTTGATAAAACAAGCATTTAAGAACAAAGCAACCGAAACTCTTCAACAATTGATACGACTAATAATTTATGGAATACAGAATTTGAGACTTTGAAGAAATTGTCATTAAGAATCTCAGAAAACTTTTACATATTTCTTAAACTGAAAGGAAAAGTTTGGGATTATTTCTATTACTGAGCATTGAGAGACAATCACTTGATAGAGTACAATGCAATAGTGGTACGAAAAGATGTATTTAAAAGACATTTTGATTAATATATTATTTAGCGCTTAAAACTTCCTTCTGTCATTTAACCCCCAAAATGTCATCTAAACAGCTCTCAATTGAACGTGACACATTCCTTAAAAGTAACTTCTAGTTGACTCAGATATTGACTTAATTTTATAAATTAAAATTCATTTTACTGTATATACTCGTATAGTCATCACATTTTCAAAAGCAAAAAAAAAAAAAAATTAATGAAAAGCTGTCCTCCGTCTTCAGCAGATGATACTCAGTAGCATAAAGTAAGCTAATTTTTTCCCCCGTGGAATTTCTTCTAACAATCTTGTCTCTCATCTCATATATGATGCAACAGTCACCATAAAGCTACGGAAAATAACGGAAACATATTTTACATTTGATGTTACAGTCTCGGGTACATTTAAAGTACATTTAAAATTATTTTAATTCAACATTTAATCCAAATTAAAAACAGATAAAAAGAAAACAATATTAAATTGCTGGATCATTTCCAGATAAGTAATTTAAGACAACATTTATTCCATTTCTTCTGAAGCTTTTTAATTTCTGTAGAAACGCCTAGATTAGTTTGGCCATGAAACTATGATGTTTAGACAGAATCATTGTAGTCTTTTTGACTTCCATTATTGACATTGTTCTTACTTTAATCCGCTTTACTTATTACTTCGCTTAATACGAGAAAATACACTCTGGAGGTTATTAGAGGTTGATTTCTCTCCTAGCTACACACAAACACACACACACACAAACACACACCCAAGTATATTAGTTCTATAGATGTTATATTTAGTGCATACACTTTTTTGAGTAGGTATCCTGCTTTTCTTTGTGGTGAGGATTAACAGTGAAATTAAAGTCTACTAGGTTAGAGATCAAGAGTTCCACTAAAGAAAATCCAACAGAAATCGAACTTGTTTTGTAAGCAGTGAATTTAATGTCTACTTGCCTGTACACTAAAAATAACATTTATAGAAATAAGAAATATTGTCGAATTAAAAATAAAATATCTATTGTTCAGATATATATATATATATATATATATATATATATATATATATATATATATATAAAGCGAGAGAGATAGACAGAGACAAACAAGGAGAGAAAGATAGGGACACGGAGAGAAAGGAGAAATAAAAACATTTTTGAAAGTAATCAATATTTTACTCAGCAAGAAAGGCTTGTGGTGTTTCTTTTTTAATATTTGAACTTTTTTCACGTTATCTTTGAAACATTTTTGAATAAACTGCGAAATATTGAATCAATCAATTACAATCCTGTTTAGTAATTGATTACGTATATTTTTGCGGGTTAACTTTATCCTTTTTTATATTTACTAACAAAGATACCCAGTGCTACCCACAGAAAAATAACTTTAAATATGGACAACACATGAAGCAATATTTTCTTTATTATATTCTTCTTCTTACACAACATAAAAATGTGAAAAATGAAACTGTTTAAACATGAAAAAAGTAATCATTACTGAAACTAAATTCTGCTGTCCCAAATAAATCAAATAACGCAGTCTCCTTGTTTGCCAAGATCTATGAGTATACAACACTGGTGCTTCACTCAGTGGGTGCCAATATGAAAAGTTTGTTTAGGGATCCAATTCCATAACAACCAACACGGACCTGGTGATGGGAAAAGCATAAAAATATCAAGTTTTTATTTTAACTTTTAAAGAGCCTTCGTTTGACTGAAAAATATTTTAATCCACTTTTAATCTCTGATGACCTTATGCGACCTATCCTATCACTTTATCTCTCCATGTTATTTTGACATAAAATTTTACATCCAATAATGTAATTGATTGGCTACAATGCAGATAATAAACTCCATAAATTAATTCTACCGCCAATGACCACTTAGTGACCACGGTGGTCGAAATCTGCCATATCTGTCTTACTATTTGTGAAGTAAAACATTGTTGTACTTCATAGAAAACTTGTATTTCAGTTTCATTTTACTATGAATTTCTTTATCTGGTTAGGAATGACATACTCTTTGATGGCAGCGTTTGACATCGGTTAACCGCTGTTGTCAAACTGACATAGCTTACACCACAATAGGATGTATTCTAAGTCTTCATGCCAAAAATGAAGTCAGTCAGATTTGTTTGACTATTATCGTCACTGGGATACAAATACATAAATTAATTTTTATTCTTTAGTTTAAATGAGGAATTAAATCTGAAAATATATGGACAATCTTTGTTACCAAATATTAATCATACACAAGAATATTCTTCAGAACCACCCTCATTTAATGTAAAATTTGTGCCTTACATAGAGTGATGGTCAGCGAGCTAGTTTCGCAGAAAGCTAGTTGGATGTCCCACTCTTTTGGCTCTGAAACAGATTAAGCTTGATAGATATCTATATTGGACGTCTGCAATAGAGGGATGGTCAAACAGTGAGTCTGGCAGACAATTATTAAATTTATCTGTCATATTTTGGTTACCTATCTAAATAAATCTTTGTGTATTGCAACAACTGAAGGGTGATGTAAGTTTTTACATGGTTACAATAGATGCATGCTAGGGATTTATGGTAAAAAGTTTAAATTTTGAGTCATCTTGTGACATAGTAACAGTCATATCACTGTATCTTCTGTCTCTGAGCGTTAGACGATGACGCCATGCTGTTATAAAGTTTAGTGTGGTGAAGGAATCCAGTACAAGTAAATGTATTGCTACGAAAATGCACTCGGGCTCCTTTTGTTTAATCAGAGCCGTTTGAGACAGGGACGGATTGTGGGCCTTTGAGAGACGGGATGGCTATTTTGGAGAATTGCTGAACATGTTGGACGTAACACACCAATGGTGCTTTGATTTGGCAACAGTGGTTTTTATGAACATTCTTAGAACCGTAAAAATGAGCTAGTATGGTTTTGTATCACTTGGCTTGACACATTGTAAGAGCTATGTTTGCAGATCGTACAGCCTCCATAAAACAGACCAGAGTAAATGTGGCCTCAGGAGTGTCAAAACTGACCATGGGAAATCAATTAATTGCAACAGTACTACAGGACCGCGTGCTTACGCCACAAACCCAAATGTATCCAGTAGTGTCGCGATCGGTTCACCTGAGCTGTCGAGTGACGCTCTGTGGTGTTCAGTGATGAGAGCAGTTTCTGCCTTCATGCCAGTAATGCTTGTTTCGTGTGCGAATTAGAGATGAGAAGCCACATCTTCCAAAACTTATTCACCAACATCATCATCATGTGGGAAGCCATATTTTACAAATTTCGTTGTCATTTTGTGTTTGCAAAAGAAATATTAAACAACGCCATGTACAAACAAGAGTAGTACGGAATCATGCAGGCAGGCATTCTGTACATAGATGGCGTTGTTTAATATTTCCTTTACAAACACAGGAGCAGGTCTGGAGATAGTATCGGCTACAAAAGTTATAGAATATCTTTTATTTTGACAAAAATAAGCTCTTAAGTATAAAAAAAATAATACAACAGCATCATATTTGGCTTTCGTCAATAACACCACCACTTGCCTTAATTACTGCCTTACAAATTCTTGGCATTCTTTCCAACATTTATGGAAAAAAAAGTAGATGGCAAACCTTCCCAAGCATTCTTCAAGCACTGAAAAAGCTTACTCTTTGGGTATTCTCTTTGAACTCTCCTATCCAATTCATACCACACTAATTCAATGAGATAGATGTCAGGAGATTGAGGCCGCTAAGTCATAATTTCCAAAATGTTGTTCCTTTTTTTTGACTCGAGTCAATTTTGAGTTTAGAAGAGTGATCTGGATCATTGTCATGTTGAAAGGTGATTTTTCCCAGCTATGCATAAACCAGATGGTATAACATATTTTTACAAAATCGAATGATATTGTTTTGTTTTTTTTTTTTGGTGGGGGGAGGATTCCTGATTCCCTTGACCAGAATCATATCTCCAGCCTGTTTGGTAATCTCACAAAATCTACTGATGAGTTAATGGTGAAAACAAAATATATTTCTCATACAAAATATAATTTAGCAAAATGTATTGTGGACAGATGAATCCAAATTTGAACATTTTTCTAGTGAAAGGCTGAAAAATAAAAGCAAATATTCTGTAATTTTATCCTTTTATTTATAAATACAAAATATCTCATTTTAAGGTGTTTTAAAACTTTTTTGCCTGTAGTATATATATATATATATATATATATATATATATATATATATATATATACAGACATATATATATATATATATATATATATATATATATATATATATATATATATATATAGTTAATATATTTTTGGTAATCCGTATGGATAATTCCAAGGATAAAATCCAGAGAGCTCAGTGTAAGAACAGAGCAAACATTAATTATTATTAAGAAACAGACAACTTTAAGGTTACATGATTATAGTTTATTTCCTTAGGATTGAGATTCGATCCTAATTCCTCAGATCGACCATTTCCATACAAATAATTTTCAGATTATTTGTATAGAAATTTGTATGGTGACAAATTTTCCAGACATAAAAAGATTTATATATTATTATTTTTAATTTATGCACACATTAATATGAGAAGGTAGGTTCAAATTGGCGGCATGAAGAGTTGAAAGATATATATATATCTCGAAAGGGATAAGGTGATGGAGAGAGTGGAAGACGAAAGATAGGTAAACAAAACTAGGAAGAGAAAAAGAGGAACAGAGAGATATATTCATATCCATCTTTATAAAGTAATAGTGATGTGGGGTGCTAGACATACTGAACAATTTATTAAGTATATTCACAGGAAAGTGCAAGAGAAAATTACACATACAGAAAGAACAAAAGTAAAGAAAAAAGAAGAAAGGAGAAAAACAGAATATAAATTCGACAGATAAAAAAGAAAGAAAAAAGAAAAACATAGAAGCAGGACTCAGGCAAGAATGCAAGCACCAATGCCGTACAAGCTTGCATCACTTGCGACTATGATGTCGAGACTAGGGTGAGGGAGAGGTCTGAAGTAAGAGTTTTCTTGATCTTCTCGAATGCGTCTTGGCATTCCGGGGTCCATGACCATGGTTTGTCCTTTTTTAAAAGTTGGTTGAGAGGCCCTCTCAAATTTTGCATGTTCTTAATGAACCCATGGTAAAAGTTAGCTAGGCCGAGGAAGCTTTGTAACGCTTGAACATCTGGGGCCGGCATGTTTCTGATCGCGTTGGCTCTTTCTGGATCCGGCTTTATTTATAATGTGCCCTAAGTATTTAATCTCTGGTAAGAAAAAGTCACACTTTGCCTCCTTAACCTTAAAACCGTACTCTTGTAACTTTTCGAATACGTTTATTATATGGTTCCGGTGCTCTGCCGTAGTTTTACTAGTAATCAGTATATCATCCAAATAGGCTGTTGCGTAGTCAAAGTCGCCCAGCATGGCGTCCATGACCTGCTGGAAAATTGCTGGCGCAACCTTTACTCCAAAAGCCATTCTATTGTATTTGTACAACCCTCTATGGGTGTTTATGCAGAGCAATTTGGAACTTTCTTCTTCCACCTCTATCTGAAGGTATGCGTCCGAGAGGTCAATTTTAGAAAAAAAAATTCCACCATTGAGTTTATTTAAAATTTCTTCAGGGCTTGGGAGAGGATAGTGGTGATCTTAAAAGGCATCGTTTAACCCTGTGGAAAAATCTGCGCATACTCGTATTTGATTGGACTTCTTTTTACGTAGACCGTAGGTGCTGCCCACTCGCTGAAATCTGTTTTGACAGAATACCTGCTTGTTCGAGCCTATCTAACTCTTTATTGATTTGCTCTAGAGCAGCAAAGGAATTCCGTTTCTTTTTGAATACCGGTTGTGCACCGTCCTTCACCTTCAACTTTCATTTAGTACATTTCCCAAGGCCGCCAGAAAAAACCTGGGGAAATTGTTGTTTGAGTTCCTTTTTGAGATTTACCAAATTGGACGTTGTACTTTGTATCTTGCGACAAAATGTACTCATTGGGCAATCCCAAAGATTGAATTTTTCTATCCAATCTGTTCCAAATAAGTTATCTGAAGTTTTCAATACGTAGGCTTTGAGCTTTTTGGTAACTCCATTTAGTATTACCTCGCCTAAAATGTTAATCTTTTCGCCAGTTACGGATTTTGCTGTTTTATCCGTTTTTAATAAGGTCGGCTTGTTTAATTTTCGCCAAGTACGCCAATTAATGGTTGAAAGATCGGAACCCGAGTCAAGCTGGAATTTAATGGAATTATTGAAAATATCCACAGTTACATATTTCCTTAAATATTTCGGCAATATCGTCAGATTGAGCTTGCCTAATTTTATTTTTGGATTTTCTCGTTCTGTTGGCGTACCAGCACGAATGCCCACTTTTATTGCAATTTTTACAATATTTTTTGTTCTTAACTGGACAGAATTTCATTCAATGCCATTTACCACAATGGTAACATGGTCCGGGCAGTTTCTTTAACCTATTTGGGTTTTGGTTACTGCGGAATTTAGGACATGAGATTTGCCTTTTGTCTTTTGAGGGAATAGGAGGTAGACTTGCTTCTGATTTTATTAATCTCAGCCACATCTGATTCCTCGATAGTGTTTGAGTCACACTTTACAGATATTACTCTTTGACAGTCCTCTGCCAGTTTTTGGAGAGTCAATCCTTGTTCGTTCTCAAGCTTGGTCAGTACCCGTCGTCTGACTTCGGCGTCTTCTGCTGATACTAGACCTTGTGCGAAAATTAAGCACTTGAAATCATCGGCAGTCAGTTCGGCTAGTTTAAAATCGTAATGATTTTAAACTTGTTTCCGATATTCAAACGTTAGAAAATCTTGCTGGTTGTCTTTGACTGTGTTCAGGCATTTCCAACGCTTGTGGAACAAGGTTGTGTTAGGCTCGAATAGTTCCGATAGGAGCTTAATAGTCTCTGAAAAATCCAAGTCAGTGGTTTTCTTGGATAGTATGAAGTCTACGAACCTACTATGTTCTGTAGTTCCCAGTTTTCTCAATAGTAGACGTACCTTTTTTTTACTGGGCCATTGTTCACAGTCTACGTTGAAAATATCTTCGTAGCGCCTGTAAAAAGCCTCGAACGTTTTGTCGTTCTCTGGTACGTATACAAAGGTTTCCATTGAATTGTAGATTGTACTCTGGGAGAATATTGTATCTTTTTCAGAGTTTAAGCCTTTTAATGCATTTACGAGTAATTCTTTAAGTTGTTTCTGTTGTAGTTCAGCATTCTGAAGCGTAATTTGTTGGAATTCCATTTGTTGTTTATGTAATTCCAAAAATAGTTGTTGTTGTCTTTCTTCTGATTTTTGTTGCTGATCCAAATTTACTTTTAGCATTTGGGCAATTACTTTTTGAAAATCTTCCATATTTGGACAAACAAAAATGACAGCGATTTTTTGTTGCTTTGAAACCCGTGTACCAAGGTGAGGTACACAAAAAAATCTTGTTTCTTTTACACAAAAAAAAAATATGGACAGACAATTAGTTAAACTAAACTAATTATGTGTTTAGCTTTTTTGCGATTCCGTGGTTCCGTTAACTTTAACGTAATTTTATAAATTTTCGCTACACTTACTATTTTTGTATTTTTTTTTATAGAGGTACAAAAAGAGAAAACTCGCCTCACTGAATTTGAGGGGAGAATAATTTTATGCACGAGTTCAACTCAGTTACATAAAAAAAAAAATTTAGATAGTTTTTTTTTAAACTTGAGTCGTAAATAGTACTTCGGCTCTTGTGTTGTCAGTTTGTTTTATGAACAAACCTTTTTTTTTCTGTGTGTGGGTGTGTAAGAAATCGTTCTCGTAATGTTATTTGGACAGACTTTAATATTCCGTAGATGTCGAATCGCTAGTTCGTCACTGCTGTTTGGTATCGGAATATTTTTTATATATATGTAGACGCTGGGTGTTGCGTTTAAATCGCATATGTAGTAATACCAGATTAATTTCTCGTTCAACACTACTGTGGGAACGCGTGGAGTTTCTGTGTATTTTTCGAGTACTCTGTCGCTATTGATATGGTGAGAACGAAATTCTCGAATCTTTCTGTCAACACAGATGTGGGACTGGCAAGGTATTGAGGTTTTCGACGTGAGTGAGTTTCTCGAATTCTCCGTCGCCACTGATGTGGACCCAAAGTTGGGACCACGGAAGGAAAACACGGAACACGGATTAGAGGTAAGAAAGATATATTAAATAAAAAGGTTACAAAGATAGTGTAAGTGTATGTGCTAGTGTCAAATATTGGTAGTCGTACGCGGCTGATACTACGGTATTAGAATACTCTCTCTCTCCTCCTCTTCTTCTTCTCTCTAGAGTGTTATGTCGCATACTTTATATAGTCCTGGAAGAGTCCATGTTGTAGGTATGTTACGGTCTCACAATAGTAATTGATGTTGTAAGGATGCTTTTTTAATTCGTTTTTTGTTTTATTTCACTTTGTTTTTCATGGTTAGTGATTCTATAATTTTTATACTGTTAGAAGTATATATATATATCTATATATATATATGTGTGTGTATTGTGTGTGTGTGTGTGTGTGTGTGTGTGTGTGTGTGTGTGTGTGTACCAAAATTCAAAACAAAGTCGAGGGGATATTTTCAAAAAACGGATAAATTTATAATAAACAAAGAATTTTTAAAAAATGAATGCCTACAAAATTCGGATAAAAACCTACAAATTTGAAACTCCACAAATTCCTACACCATTTCCCACATTTTTAAAAACAATCAACCAGCATAAATTCCAAATACAACTTCATGCAAATTCTCAAAAGAAATAAACCAAGTAACGGCGTATTTGTGTTATTGGATCCGAAAATTTATTCACCAGCGTACTTGTTAGTGACACGATAGGAATTAGAGAAAAAAAAACAACGTCTAAAAACATGCACCTCCAAAAATACAACTAACAACTCTCAGAAAACTGCTACTAGTCTTCTGCCCCACACAACTTCCCTTTTCCGACCACCTATAAAATATATGCACACAAACTAAGGTTGTTGCCATGGTTTGTTCTATCGCTCCAACACTATCAGATTTCTACATGTCAATCTTAGAAAAGGAATTCAAAAAAAAACTCGCTATACCAACAATTTACTGCCTCTACATTGACAATAATTAAAAAAAGACGGGCAAAATAAAGAATAAAAAAACTGAAAAGAATTAACGAAAATAACTCAATTCTTAATTTTACATACGACGCCCAGTAACATAACTTCCTTTTTGGGGGTCTATTAATTAATGCTGATAAATTTAAAACTCCCGGTAATAAAAAAACAAACAAAAAAACAAAAAAACAAATACCTTAAACCTATGCGTATGCAACTGCAATCCCGAATGATTAGATGCAAAATGGCCATTATAAATAACTTAATAAATGTAACACATTTAATATCCTCTATAATAATAATAATAATAATATAAAAAACACCATTAAAATAATCTACAGAAACCAACAAATTGAAAAATTATACGAAATCTAACATGTCAATACATATCGACTATCGACAAAAACAAGCAAATTAAACTTACTAAACTTCTACGATGCTTGCCACCAACGAGACAAAAAACTCAAAACTTCAATAAACCAATATCATCTATGAGTTCGCTTGCCCAACTGGAAAATATTTCTCTAATAATATCAAATCTTTCAGGTCAGCCCATAAATAATATTCGAAATCTGATATCGGGTGATTAGACCAGACTTTCGCTCTTTTAAAATTTTTAAATTATAACAATTCATACTAATGCTAACAATTCCTACTAATGCTAACAATTCCTACTAATATGTAAGATTTTAAACGATCAAGTTACGTCGTCACTGTACGATTCAACTAAATTAGTTATTAAACTGATGGACGATATCTTCTGAACATATAAAACATAATGTTTAGCGAGTTTAGAAAAGGCAATAATGCTTGAGAAACAACACGAAATATTATTACTATTTATTCGATAAATGCTTTAAAAGAAACAAATTTACAAAGGTTGATTAAAAATTTTAGAAAAATTAACCTCAGTTTAGGAAGTGCACCATGAAATGAGTTATCGTTTGGAGAAGTTGACCTAAATCGGGCTGTTACGGTTAAAGAATGGGTTCAAAAAGTGAATTCAAGACATTAAAAGATTTTCTGGCAACAACTTGAAAAATACGTTCTCCATGATCCGACAAAAATCAACCAAAATAAAAACGTAAAGCAAAAGTAGAAATCTTCATTTCTCTGAGATCCTGAAAACCTATCTCGCCATTTTCGGACAGGCTGGTGATACCTGGTGAAAAATTTAAAATAACAAAAAAGAAAAAAAAACCCTAGTTGAGACGGACAGAGAAACGCCCAACCCAAAAAAGAGCTCCATCCAACGATGAATATTTGGTTCAGTGTTTGTTGAGATTGAGTTGATATCATTCACTTTAACTTGCTACTAGGAACTGTTACAATTAGAGCAGATATCAATTATCAGCCGTTAAAGCGTTTAAACATTACTTGGATGGGAAAATGCCTCTTTTAATCACTCCCAACTTATGATAATGCACGGCTTCACGCAGTAATGAAAAGATTGAAGGCCACAATTAGAAAAAATAATCTTCCATATTCTTCACAATTTGCTCAATCTCACTGCACTAATTCCAAACTTTACAGAAAAATCACAATGGACCAGTGCTTAAAAGACATACAGGAATCCATCGATTAATGCGCATTCGTTTAATGCGTTTTCGATTAGTGCGCTGAACATTTTATATACCAAAATACGATCAGTGCATAAATAATACTCGATTACCGCGGTAAAACATTCTTCAGTTTAACCATAGTAATTGAAAATTGATTTTTTTATAGTTACCGATTAATTAAAAATTTTCTAAAATTTAAAAATGGAAAATGTGTAACTATTTTGTTTGTCAATTTTGTTTATATTCGATTAATATGTTTCCGATTAGTGCATATCTTTTAATGTCCAAATAAATTGAACTTATGGAGAAATTCCTGTATTCTTGTTTTCTAAACCAAAATAATTTTATATATTATGAAGTTCGTGAATCATAAAGATTGAAACCTATGCTAATAAATGAATTCTAATGAATTGTTGATATTTTTCTGATGTTAAATTCGGATAATACTTATGGGACGATTTCATATGTTTAAGAATGATTTTAATTCTCCCTGCAGATATACACATCGAGTTTTACAAAGATATATATGCAAGTGTCTAATGTAGAACGATTCTTAGCATGCCAGTTTTATCAGTTCCATTCGTATGAGTCGTAGTCTTGTTATCGACTAAGCTAAACCTTAAAATATCAAGGCAAATCGCCATTAGTTAATAAACAAGCTTCACAGACCATTACGATATAAGTAATACGATAATAAATTTGATCTACGCTGTAAACCCAACACTTGCAGTTTGTTTCTCAGGATAAGCCAAGATTAGTAAATATTTTTGCAGGAGCAGTAATGAATTTTCAATATATATATATATATATATATATATATATATATATATATATATATATATGTCAATTTTGAAAAAATTATATATATATACTCAAAATGATATTTAACATGAAGGTGTGTATGAAGCAGAAGTGAGTCATTGAATTCGTCCATGCAAAAAGATTGTACTCATTGATTTTTATATACTCTTGCTTACAAAGATCAAAGAGTGGGTGTGAGCATAGTTAGACGATGGATAATGTGTTTAAACAGCATCGACAGAGATGGATGTGAAAAAGTGGTTCAACTTTTATTAGCGCAATATACAGGCTCTTGCTTATCGTTGGCGAAATGTATAACTAATGGCGGTGACTATATTTTCTGACTGAAAACTTGCTCTATCCAATGGTGTTATTGTGCTCCTTATATCTGTTTTAGTTTCCATGGAATAAATAGAAGACATTATTTTCAGAGCGCTCTCCTTCGAACATATCAGCATTTATATTTATTTGTCCCCATACATTGCAATAGACTAAACACCTCTAGGTCTTTGGAGCCTATAAGATCGTCTTGTTTCAGATTATCCACAATATATTTAATTATGATGTTAACATATATACAAAAAACAACTTGATCAGCACATTTCTTGTGTGCTGATATAGCGTAGACATTTGACATATTGGGATTTAGTTGGTGTAAATATAGTAATTGAGATAGATAGATAAAATTATTTATTAATTAAAATTAAAACAAAGCTAAAGATATTTTATCATCCAACTAACTTTTCTTTTAATTCCAGAAAGAAAATTTATTCTATTAGTATGGTTTATTCTTCATAATCACCAACAGACAACAGTTCTTCCTTTCCAAATAATGCCGATGACGAGAGATATCGATTCGACTTCAAAAAAAAATATTTTGCGTTCAGACCACATGGGAATGTTTTCTCTGCAATTTGTTTTACCTAGAGCCAAAAAAGACATCTTATTTTCTCTCTTACTCGTTCCTATAACCATTGCTAGAGTAAATTTTATGATGTTGATTCTCTCTTGTGAACTCATACGAATAGATATGTAGGTAAATGAATTCTGCGTTTGTTGACCTCTCTTGAGTGATCTTCATGCTTATTACTCTTGCTATTACAAGCGTTCATCTTCACGAGTTGGACTCCTGTACTCTATTAGTTAACGTTATCTTTTACAGCGAGGAGGGAAAGAGTCAATATCAGAGAGATGCTTGTGATAAGAGTATGAAACTGGAAACCGTGTCGCTCCAGTTCATTCCAAAAACTTTTTATTCGAAATGTTCATTAACACTGAAAATTTTCTAATGCACTAGAAAATTTTTTTAATTTAAATTTTTTCATGTCCACAGATACACATGTCTGTATTTATTTATATGTATTGAGATAGATAGATAGATAGATAGATAGATAGATAGATAGATAGATAGATAGATAGATAGATAGATAGATGAATGATGAAGTGATTGGTAACTCACTTGATCGGGGTGAGTAGAACCCCGATGAGACTTGACAGCAGACGACGAACAGAGCGAAATGTGGGTACAGAACAAAAAATGTTAGAGATGGCGTCGTTACGTTCGGTAATGATTGGAATTAAATGTGACAATGAAAAGAACTTGTTAAGATAATTAATTGGCCTCAAGAAATAAAAGATGCATTGAGAGTTTCTCAGTGAATCGTACAGAAATATTAACTTGAAGATCTGGAATAACACGGTAGAGCCCTTTTTACCCAACCGCTACACCTGCCATGTCGGAAGATAATGACGACAAGAAATTATTTCTTCGGACGAAATTGGAAACTTAAAAAATCTATTCACCGCATATTCTCAGTCAGTTGGATGTGTAGTTTGTTTACATAAAGACATATTCACCTATTGTTTTATAGGAAGAATCGTTTTCGGGAAAATCGGTTATGAAAAAGAACTGGTGATGTGGTTTTAAACTGGAGGAGAACGTAAATTCATACTCAAATTGTGTCCGTATATCACTTGTATCAACTTACTGGTTTGAGGTTCGCATATAAATGAATGTACATGAGCACTAAAAGACAGAAAGAAAGGAATTAAATCAGGGGTGTCCGCTAAGACCGCCAGAGAGAAGAAACACGTCAGATACGACAAAGAAGGAAGGCCATATCATAGTAGTAAGCGGAAGTTTCTCTCGCGTAAAGGCGAACTAACGAACACAGACTACTGTGGTTCTGTCATCATTGTAGTTGCGAACAATCGATTGAAGGTTTAGATCCCCTGTGTACCGCTGTCAGGCAGCAGAACTGAAGAAAGACACTAGTTTGCAACACTCAACAACTTGAATAAACTACATCTAAAGAATATCTTGTTGAATTCATTCTGGTCTTCTTCCTTCCAAAACTTTAGACAATCTTAGAAATCCGTCAATTTTACTTACGTGTAACTTGTGACATTTCTATTCTGAGCTTGGGACTTCTGTAGATATTCTGAACACAATGTTAATAAAGAAATCTCATGTGGAAGATGTCACCGGAATAGTTACCGGAACACAAGCCCGTCTGTGACATTTTGTTGTAATAATCGGGGTCATAATGTTCCATTTGCTGATTGTGACCAAGTTATCAAGCATTTAAAAGTTCCTATCAATCCAGGACATAGAATTACATTTGGAGTCGTGATCATTCATCCAGACTCTGATTTTTTCCTTCAGGATGTGGTGCTACATTTGGTGACCGGTACAACTGACCGTCGTCCTAGATAGATAGATAGATAGATAGATAGATAGATAGATAGATAGATAGATAGATAGATAGATAGATCATCGTTCGATCTATTTTGTACTGAATAAATGGATAAAACTCATAATTATATACGATCATAATCCCAACAAGGATTAAAATGAGAATGAAATGTTTGTCCTGTACTGATATTCAATGCAGTTAAGGGATCACTAATCCGAAGGTTGAACGTCCAATGGCTAAAGGAAAATAATTAGATAGAAAATACTATTCAATTTTTACTATGGAAAATTTTTCACTTCAGATTTCGGTGAGTCTGTTAGTTGTAAAATATCCATATCAACCTTTTAAAATGTATTATTTCTTTTAAAGTCAAAGAATAGAAACTTCGACATATATATATATAAATATTAATATTTATCCAGAGAGAGAGAGAGAGAGAGAGAGAGAGTTAGTTACATAATTAAGTCTGATGATGAAAAAGCATTTATTTTGTACAAAATATTTCATTTTCAACAGAATCTCCTTTCTTGTCAACGCACTTAATTCTACGGATAACATTATACAGTGAAAATTTCAGATCAAAATTCTTCTAATAACTACGTACTGAGTAGATTGTTGATATTCTAGAAATAGGTTTCGGGTGCTAAACGTTTTCAAGAACTGAAACCATTAGAAATAATGCCTAAAATGTCCGGCGGGACAGGAAGGGTAGAGGAAATTCTTTACAATGATCAATGATTCTATTACACAAAATAGAGAAAATTTCAAATTAGTATAGAATCTTAAGTTTTTCTCCCATGCCTATCAGCTTCTACCCTCTTGCACTTATCTCCGATACCCAAGCTAACACTCCACAACTGGATTACACAAGCGATTGCCATCAGTTTTGCTCGTAATACTCCTATTACTATGGGGCACGACTGACAGCGTAATCGCAGGCGGCAAAACGATACAATCACCCCGCCGCTTTAACTAGAAAAAACCTACAACTACAATAATTACTACCACTAGCAAAGAGTAGCAGCAGCAGCAGCAGCAGCAGCAGTAGTAGTAGTAGAAGTTTATTATAAGTACTACAACTACTACTATTATGTTTTCTATTTTTACAATACCCGCCCACTTTGCTTCCACCTACCACAATTATCGGTAAAATCAACAGCCTTATAATTAGATGACTTTCTTCGGGAGTTTGCAGAAAAATGTGCTAAAGAAAAATGTCCTATTTTTATAGCATTTCATCAGAAGACATTGTACTTGTTTAATCTAATGTAGTCTTCAATATGGACATTGCTAAATATGAGATACACGCGTGTGCATCCGAAAATATCAACTTAGTTTGGCATAAGATCACACGTAGTGGGGATTACACTCACTATCCTTATAAGATATTTACAAGGGAGTGCTTCTGACGTTTGAACATTTAGGAAGTGATTCGGCCCGAGAAGATTTCAGCACTCTTCCTCGTACTAATCGTCAGGCACAAGGCCAAAAATAGCAAAAAACCCTCTGAAGATAAAATTCATTTTGCTAATCATTTGAGGAACTTTATTTGACGAAAATATATGTGTATGTTGACACGCATGCACAAACACACACAAATATCATATACTACATATACACAGACTAAATTATGGGGTGCTGAAAAGTTTTCGATTCAGCTGACTTCACAAAATTTGACCAAACAACAGAATTTTTTAAAACCTACATAGGCGGTTCGAGAATTTTTAACAACCCCTTGTATATATACACTGCGTCTTAATTAAGTTTTCTTAACTTTCAGAAAACTAATAACGGGATTTACGAATATATTTGCACTATTAATGTACAAGTTATTCAACAGAAAATTGTAGTAGACTACATGTTACTTTTATAATGGGGAAATAATTTTATAAATTTTACTTGATGTTCCCAGGTTCACGTTAGGATGCAGGTTGCTAAAATTCCAAATACCATTACATTGGTATTAAAAATTATAATGCATGCATAAAACGTTTACGACTACAAATGTTTTGAATAAAAACTGTGTCATTGTAAAGCCAATATTCATGTGCAAATGTAGGTTCCAAGTTCTGAAACTAGCATTTCTAAAACTTTTGTACGGGAAACAAACTGCACAGCATACAGAATAGTATTTCTAACTTCGTCTTTGCTAATAGGTTACTCTCCGTCAGAGTAAACTCTTCTCTTCAGAAGTTTTCATTCGCTTTAAGGTCGAACTGACAAATCAACTACTTCATCAAAGAAATGTCTTTGAAACTTATTTTCTTAAATATTTATTAGTTTTCTGAAAAGGTTTGGCTTTTTAATTAAACTGTGAAAATACAAAATAATTGTATGCCTGAGTAGTCATCTTAAAACCATCTGCCAAAGAAAAATGTTCTGATCATACCATTTAATCATCCATAATCTCAATCAAAAACATCATACTTCCTCTGCTTCATCGATGTTTGCATGACATTCATTAATGAAGAGAAATGTTGTAAATTTGGTCTTCACATATTCTGTTGTCCATTTTCATTTTTTTTTCCTTATGGTGTCTTTTTAATGGTGAACTACAGATTCAGTCTCAGATGTTTTACCTGGTGTTTTATGATGTTTTACCCGATGTTCTATGATCCGATATCTTTTACCTTTTATATGTTACAAAGACGGGGTGTTTTATAGCTTTTTATCTCTTGATACTGAACACAACTCAGCGAGTTAAATGTCCTAAAGTACTCTTGTCAGACCTTCATTGGTGTTGGCCAGGGTCTTCGAAGAATTTCTTCTCGTCTCACCTGATCATCACTTCTTCAATGTCCAGCTGTTTCACCTTTTACATCCTATAAATATATTAAACATTTCTGTTTATCAATCAAATCAGATTTACATAAGATTTGAGATTTCGGAATTGAAGACATTTCATACAAATTTCAATCTGGGCAGAACGAAACTGCTTTCATTTTAACTGTCGCATTTTAAATTGTCAAAATTTTTCAAATAAACACTTACATTCCAGTAATGATTTTTTATATATCGCTAAAACATGAAGTACCTAACAATGTAAGACGCAGTATGTATATATATATATATATATATATATATATATATATATATATATATATATATTGCGTGAGTATATGTGTGTGTATTCGTAGTCTTCTCGGCGACTTTACACATAAATAGAATGATCTCTGTCGAGTGTATCCATTTGTTTGATACTTGAAATTGTGCTTCGATTCACCTGTGTATAATGGGAAGTAATAGTAATATACAACTGATCCTATATATTTGTTCTTATTAGATAATATATTTTTTTCTCTGTCTCATCCTTCTCTCTCTTCTCTATATCTCCAATAAGCCTACAACCACACAACTAAATCATCTACAAAAAATAATGTAGTGTATCAATTTACATGGCCGTTCAGAGATAGCAATGTACACAATATTAGGCAGATATTAGTTGATAACACAACAATACTCACACATACACACAGTAAAAAGAGCTTTAAAATATTAGAGGCCATCTACATTAAAACAAAGCAACCCACACTCATTTCAAGCCAGTCACAACATATTACAATGCATTTAAATATATGGTTCTGTTGATAACATTTCTTTATCTCACGTAGTCATATACGACGTCATAGAACTGCATTACGAATTTACGACCTGCATCTGCTATTCCGTGACCGTTATCATCGTATAGCAAAGTTCTATGTAAACAAAACAGGATGTCCTCTTTCACGGTGAACATTTCTATATAGCGACTCCGATGCTGGCTCATATGAGTGGAAAGCTTAGATCGACGACCAATATAGTAAAGACTAAAGAAATATTCAAATGTTGAACAGTTTTTGTTTTTATTTTCTCTTGAAACTAAAGCCATTATACGACGATTGGAAGGGCTCATGATAAAACACAATAGACATTCGTTGTCTGTTATATTTAACAAATATATGTTTGAACAATGATTTTAATCATCCATAATCTATATATATATATATATATATATATATATATATATATATATATATATAATATATATATATATTTTCTCTTTCTCATATATATATATATATATATATATATATATATATATATATATATAGATAGATAGATAGATAGATAGAGAGAGAGAGAGAGAAAGAGACAGAGGGTGTGTTTGAGCGCGGGCTCGTGCGCGCGCGTTTATGTGTGTGTATATATGTGTGTTTGTATAATACTTTTGACATTTTAAGCAACGTCGAGTCTGGTCTGTACCAAGATGGGATCACCGCTTGAGAATACCAGGTGCTGTAAACTTGGATGTGCGGGTGGTGTAATGGATAATGGCTCGGAATTGTTAAAAGACGTGTTCCAATTTCAGTTGGATTCGTTGTATTCATTTACTCGAAAATATCCTTGAATATGAATCCACCTCTTCACCCCCAGCTATGGGTTAATTAGTAAGGTTTGTATCACTAAATCCATATTAGCTCCCAAAAATCTTTCAATCTAAAAATATTATCAGGCTTTAAATACACTGCAAAGGGTTCATAAGCCATAGAAAACGAATCAATCAGTCAAATATTCTTCCGAAATTAAATATTTTATTCATACGCATAAATGGACACGTGTAAATACACATTCAGTTGCGAGAAGGTGACTAAATTTAGTGTGGCGTGGAGGGGGCGCATGTTCTGAGCTGAATGCGTTTCTTATGACACTTAAAAATGGAATGCTGATTATGATTGATTCTAGAAAGGTAGAAGAGGCAATATATTTAGAAATGTACTGCTCACTAAAGATTGTACGCGCACCCATGGATGTGTATGCGTGTGTGCATGTCGGTCGACAGGTTGGTGTATCTACCTATGGCTTAGGAGCAGGGATAAAATACGTCTCTTTTTTATTATTCATGTGAGCACATTTCGCCACATACAGTCAGTCGTCTGTACACTAAACTTTGTTCGTCGGTTGGTTTTAAAGGTTTAAAGATGAAAGTACCGAACAAAATCGGATTACAAGTGATGAATATTCGATTAAGAAATAGGAAATATGGTTAATTTATTTAATGTGTCACTGCATATTTTGTTATTTATTTATTGTATTCAATGAAAATAGACAATAACCTGAAAATGATGCAAATTTGAAATATCAACAAAATTATCTGTTATTATTGACAATAAAATTTTCACAAACATTTTTCGGTGCTACGTTCCTTATATATACAGATATATCTAAACAATTAATAGATAGATAGATAGATAGATAGATAGATAGATAGATAGATAGATAGATAGATAGATAGATAGATAGATAGATAGGTTATTATAAACTGGTTGGGATATACAAGCATATTCTTATTTACAAAATTTATATGAAAAACTATTTTGATTGTATATAACAACTGCTGGGTCTTCTTGTCATTTGTCAGTACACACAGATCAACGCAGGCACATATCCGTGTATTCAATCTACTGTATCAAACAAATTGGTACACATGACAAATAAAATGTTATTTAGATGTAAACTCACAGAGAAAACTATCGACAGACACACAATCAGTCGCTTGTATTACTAAGAAGAAGCAACGTATGCATTGCCGTCTGTAGAAAAAAATTAGTACAAGATTAATTTAATTTTAACATTATATTTTTTTTTCAATTCTATCATACAGAACTTTAGGGATAACTTTTAAGCAGATATTCAGTTTTTAAAATATATACATATGATATGCAAAATTCACTTTTGCGCGAGTGTGTGTATGCGCGCGTTATGTGTGTGAAATCTCACTTTTCCTCTCATTTTTTTCTGTCTGTATGTCTCTCTTTTTTCCATCCATATCTCCCCATCTGTCTGTCTGTATCTCTCTCTCTCTCTCTCTCTCTCTCTATATATATATATATATATATATATATATATATATATATATAGAAAAAAAAAAAGCCGAAAAGAAACCTTTTTACTTTTTATGCCAACATGTTTCGTTCCTTGAGAAACTTTATAAAGCCATATGCAAGTGTCTATATAAATTTCCTCAAGAAACGAAACGTGTTGTTATTAAAAAAATTTCCTCTTGCCATTCTCTTATTTATTTTTTCCTCGCATATATCTCTCTTTATGACTGGGATGAACATGTACGGGGAGGGGGGTGAAAAGTTCTCAGTCCGACCAACAGATGGTCAGACTGTGAAATGTGTTGGTCCGAAAACTAAATACTTAAAATAATTTCACCCAAAATGGTACACCTGGACACACAAATTATTTTTGTTGTTTATTAGACTATCTTTCAAATACGTAATTAGTCCCATCTAATTCCCCCAAAATATCCATTTCAACATCCACTAGCTTTCGAACAATTCTGACAATTTTTTTTTTTTTTTTTTGGTTACTCTTTGAACAACGTCTTGTTAGTTATTTTACTACTTGGCACTCCTGGACATACATATGGTGGATTGGCTGGGGGCGAATTCTTTCATGTACATTTATTTTATTAACGTTTAAAGGCTACTGTAGTTGACAAATAAATTATGCTGGCATTTTGCAGCAAATATACTTTTTTATGATTCTTAGAGAAGTACTTAAAAAAACTCACTTAAAACTACATGGTTTATCATTAGTTTTTTTTTTAGTGTTAGTTAACATTTCGTAAACCGCGTTTGTTTATGATATCTAAAATTATCGAATTTATTGAATGTAATTATATGGCATTAACTTTACCAAAGAACATTCTTAATAATTGACATTTTCATTTATTTTGCAATATAAAAATATTACATTTTGCTCCTATTTCGTGTTTTAATGATTTTAATTAAACTAAAATTCAGCATACCTTTTAAAAATACGTTTAGAAAGGAAACCACTCATAAGAAATTAAACGTTATTATCAATATATTTGTTGTTATGAACAAAAATATGATAGATAAAAATATTAAAGTAACTTTATGTGACAGATAATGGCATTTTAAAATATATTTAGCAGTGTAAATACAGAATCGAACAAAAAAGTCTTCGAAAGAAAAAATTCTGATATAAATGCAAGAAAATATTATTTAAATTAATTTGCTTCAGAGAGTCTTTGTAACATTTGTAATAGGAAAGACTAGAAAAAATCGAATTGATAAATTATTTCTTTGAAATCAAGTAAAATTAGGTACCACCACTGATTTGCTAAAAATAAAGATACCATGATGAAAAATGCCCCAATCTTTATCATCAAAATCTTTAGAAAATTTTGGTAAACATATTTTTTTACATCTGTTATCTGCACACTTATTTAATTTTACGAAATTTCAAGAAATTAAATTCTGTGTCATTTTTACATTGGTTTTATTATTATTATTATAATTATTATTATTATTATTATCATCATCATCATTCGATTTCTGCTATGGACACACTACCTACCAAGTCTGCGGAAAGACCTAAGGCAGGTCGTGGTGTGTTGTTATATTACATTTCATGTTAATTTTTTTTTTTTTTTTTTTTTTTATCTCCGATGAAGTTGCTAGCGTTACATAGACAAAGTTCTCCTTAGTGTGTGTGCTGTACTTAATAAGACAATTTTCTGTATGTCTCTTAAGCTGGGGTTTCCAGGGATTCTTTCAATGTGTTGTTTTGTTCCATTTTTTATAATTCCAAGTGCACCTATTACCACTGGTATTATTCTTGTTTTCAATTTCCACATTTTTTTCTATTTCAATTTCAGGTCTTTGTATTTTGATAGTTTTTTCAAATTCCTTGGTTGCTATGTTACAATCCGCTGGACAAGCCATATCAATTAGTAGGCAATTTTTTTTTCTTTCTGGTTTTTTGACAATAATGTCCGGCCTATTTGCTTCAATTTTTCTGTCTGTGTGGATGGTATAATCCCATAGAATGGTGACATCTTCTATTTCTGTAACCGGCGCTGGCCGATGTTCATACCAGTGTTTGCTTACACATTTTCCAAAGTGTTTGCACATTGTCCAGTGTAAGTATTGCCCCACTCTATCGTGACGATTTTTATATTCATTTGGGGCAAGTATAGAACATCCTGAGATTAGATGGTCTATTGTTTCTTGGTATTTGTCACAGAACCTGCATTTTGGATCCACATTATTATGTATGATATTTGCCTGAAAATTAGTGAAAAGACTCTGGTCAAAAGAATAAAGCCTTCAGTTTCAGACTTTAATCCAGATGCTCGTAACCATCGATGAGTATTAACTTTATCAACATTGGGTTTATTTGCACGTTCTGGATATTGGCCATGCAGAGGTTTGTCTTGCCAGCGTTGTTTCATCTGTTCAAGGGCTTTATCCTTGGCTTTCTTTTTCATATCTTTTGCTGCAATAGTTGGTTCTTGGCTTCTGTTTTGATTTACTACAGAATCTACTAAATGTAAATGTTGTTTGTATTTACTGCCTTCTTTTATTATTGAATATTTTTTCTTTCTGTTTTCAAAAAACTAATTTTATCATCCAGTCATTTGTTGTTTCCATGTCATTTGTTGTTTCCATTATTATTATTAATAATAATAAAAATAATTATTATTATTATTATTATTATTATTATTATTGTTATTATTATTATTATTATTATTTCACCCAAAGCAAGGCAATAAAGCCATTAGGATGCAAAGGGTTAATGAGTGTGAGAGAACATGGGAAAAGCTATTATTAAAGGGAGAGAACAATAAAAGAACAAGAACATAAAAAAAAAGAAGATAACGATTGCCATTGTATTTAATTTTTTCAAATCAAAGTTGACCGGAAAGCAAGAAGCCGCAAGAGAATTCCACAAGCGAGAAATACGATAGAAGAAACTCTTAACATAGAAGTTAGGGTTCAATTGTAGAATGTTTATAGAAAATGCAAGGGGATGCTACATTACAGCAGTGGGAAAGTGACTGAAGCCGATATGCCAGGTCAGGACCAATAACATTGCAGATTATTCTTTGGATTTTATTAAGAATCTCTCAATATATAACAGGAGCACAAAACCAGATATG
The DNA here is from genome assembly GCA_903632075.3 of Acanthosepion pharaonis. Classification (NCBI taxonomy): domain Eukaryota; kingdom Metazoa; phylum Mollusca; class Cephalopoda; order Sepiida; family Sepiidae; genus Acanthosepion; species Acanthosepion pharaonis. Next base: position 253,135 of record CAHIKZ030001851.1, read on the forward strand.
GTAGCAATATTCAAAGCAAGGACGAAACTAAGAAATTATTTAATTAGAAAAGATTTTAATTGCTTTTATGAATAAGATATATTATGGACACTTCTTTTCGATAAATAATGAATTTTTATAAGAATTATTTTCATTTTTAAAATTTTTAATTAGAATAATTTTTAAAGTTTTAAATCTTTTAAATTTCTACATTACTTTGTGCTGGTTAGGTGATATTGTTAAATAAAAATTATATTTACTAATCATAAATGGAAAAGCTTAGTACAATTCATTAAAGTCCAATATTTAAAAAACAATTTTAAAAAATGTGTATAAACATGCCGATTTTTATAAATGCGAACGTTCATACACAACATTATCAGAAAATAAGTGATAACTATAGTAAATCTAAATCCAAAGTGCCTAAATTCAATAAAACATTAGATTACGGAGAATATTTTTAAAGATATCCCCGCCGTAGAAAAATTAGATAAACTTCCGGCTGCCAATCTCTCAACCTCTGTATTAAAAATGCATTTCTGTGATATTTTTAACTATAAAGAAGTAATATTTGTTTCAAATCAGATTAATTAAACTATAAATCAGTTAATATAACATTAGGGTGGGCCTGTGAACAACAGCAATTAAGAGGTGGTTCCACGCTCCTCACGACCTCCGGATCAGAAGCTTTGCTGCTGGATGTAGTTTATCGTCATACCTAGGAGTTTTTATCTTAGCAACAGTGTTAAGATAAAAACAATATGGAAATTAATTAAAATAATAGTAATAATAAATTATGTATCGATATTCGAGTTCTGTAACAAAAAGTAACAATAATACGATTAAGTAAAACTAGTAATAAAATAATAATAGTAAACAACAGCAACCAAAATATTCCAATTAATAGACTCGAAAAAAATAGGTAAAAATTGAGAAAATAAATCTCTAATAACAGACTAACATCGTTCCATAGATATGAGTTCATGGAGATAGTCTTGTGGAGAAAATAACAAATTAGAAAGAAGCTCATGCGTTGTAGTTCACTGTGTAGTGTACTTATCTCACAGGCTATTGGGAATAACTTCATTCATCATTTGTCAGTTTATAAATATGGCCTGCAACTTAAGTGTACTTGTTTGTTTATATATATATATATATATATATATATATATATATATATATATATATATATATATATATATATATATAAAACAAGTATACAAATGAATATATATATATATATATATATATATATATATATATATATATATATATATATTTAAAATTATAACATAAGCAAATTAATGTATTTTAGTGATTCTCAAGCAGAGATGTGATGATGTCATAGTACTTAATTGCTCGTAATCCATAAGGATTACGAGCAATTAACACGATTTTATGAACTAACGATATCAGGCTTTTCTATAAAAGAAGACAATATTACTGTCTTCCTTATTTAAGCTAAATACTAATAAATAAATATTTTGACTTGAATATTCGCCAACCACTTAAGCTATTCGTATGATTCTTACGCTTTGCCTAATAATGTCAAGTAACAACTGATTGCATCTTCCGTGTATTGTCGGATTAATGAAATTTGTTCGGTTTAGCGCAGAGTAAATCTTTGGAATGAGAGAAAATAAACCCAAAATATAAATTAATGATAAATAGCAAAGAAAATTTGAATGATTTTGTGAGTATTCAGTCACAAGTTCATATTCACGACAGGACAGCTAAAGAAGCAGTGGACGCTCTTTTATAAGTCAATAAAAATAAAACAAAAATAAAACATAAGAAAATTAATAAAAGAAATATGATAAGGAATTGATTGAGTGGTTTTGTTATTTTACGGATTATCAACCCCCTGTGAGTTATTTAAAGCCGAGACATATTTCAGATTGTAAAAGTTCGCTTACAGTACCCGGTGTTTCCAAGCGCATCTCTCTTTTAAGATCTGACAAGGTACGACAATGCTTAACTTCGATAATCGAACGGGAGCCGGTGTAAGAAATGAGGAAATAATCAAATTACAATTGAATACAGTTAGTGAATTTCAAAATAAACTTTAAGAAATAGACCACAAATAGCCGAAATAAAACAGAGTAGACTGTTACATTAGTTGAGGGGCGAACCGAGGCAAAGTGCTGACCGGGGACCCATATTCATAAATTTTTGAAGGAAAAATATAAATGAAATATCCTTAATAGCATTGATATTAACTATTTCTTCTGTAGGAAAACCTGTAAAGATGCTGCACATTTTCTCTCCTCGCGTTCTCTGTCTAGGTTTCAACTTGCGGTAAGCCACACCAATCAGTTTTTGCCGTTTCATTCTAATCGATGAAAAAATAGAAAAAGAAAAAAACAGGAAAAGAGCATACTCAACGGCATAGGGAATTTTTATTTATAAGATACAATTTGGCACAAGGCTGAAAATGAGGTTGTAAAAAAAGGTTAATAATTTTTTAATTATCTTAAGCTTAGCTATACACATTCGTATCGTATAATGGCATAGGGAAGTGTTGCTTAAAAATAGAAGTAAATAATTACAGAAGTTTATCCTATACAGCCAGTTATTGTTTAAATCTTTTCTTAAATTCAATTTTTAAAATTTACTATCCTTTCTTTTTCTTAAGTATTTTTTAATCTATAGTAATGGTCGTAATAAAAATAACTGAACATTGAAAATTTCTATTAAAAAAATCATTAAAATTTTATAAGAAATGTTCACCTCTGATACTTGCATTAAACATTAATTTATTCTCCAGAGAACTGACTGACAATTAATTTTTTAGGCAAAGTAACTACCCCATCATTTTTTTTTTTTTTTTTTTTCCGGCGTATACTTTTTCTTTTTAACCTTACGGCGTTATGAAAGATGGTATTGAAACTTTACTAAACTAATAAGGACAGAAATACTTAATAAGAATTTATTTATTTCCATCAGTTCATTTGGTTATTTTAAAAGAAATATTCGTGTTTTAAAATAAAGTTTTTTAAACAATAAACATTAAAAGTCACTAACAAAAACATGGGGTGGGGCGGAAAAAATATACATTGGTTGTACAAAATATAGAATATAGTGAGGATGTCTCTTGGAATATCCTGGTGTAGTCTTGCAGTCTTAGCAAGAGGTCGCTCACAACAGGGCCAGATCAAAGTACCGGCATCCAAGACAAGTCGCCCGGTCTTATTAAAAGCTGAGGTTACCAACAGGCCGGCATGTCATGTGTTTGTTTATCTTCCAAACAAAAAGGAATGAATGTGAAAAAAAATATTTAAATTAAAAAAACAAAATATTAGATTTCTTTTTTAAAACACCAAACATAAAAAATGAATTTTCATATCTTCAAATTTTTTTTTGAAATTTAAATTAAAGAAGCCTAAGGGCACCAAAAACTTCCATGGTCTGCCACTGCATTAGATATTATTCTTTCTTGTGATATCCAGCTGGTCGTATTGTCTTTATAGCCTCCTCTCTTTCTCGTTCCATTATTGCTAGATACATTTCTCTCGCAATGATAATGAAATTAGATATCATGAAAATTATAAGTATGCGGAAGTGATTTAGCAAAAATATTGTTATTGTGGTAATTCTTTCGTCTGTTTAGAATAGTTACTTTCTCTAATGAGCCTCTGTGACTATACACTTTGGGAGCATTACCTGAATATATTCTTTTTCTTATTGTTTATTTTCCTATGTTATGTTCTTTTATTCATCTGACGCTTAGTTTTTCAGTCTGCTTTATGGTATACTTATATAGATTTTGCCAATTTCAATTTTCTACTTTTGCCTGTTTTGCTGTATTAAACTGTTGGTGATGTTCGCTTTGGTTATTGATAGGAGAAGCGTTTATTCAAAATGTCGAGATGTCTATGGATACAAAGGAGATTGAAACAGTGATCAAATAGAAACAATGTTGTAGGGCAGTTGAGATAAAAGATATTTAAAGTTGTTTAATCGATTTGGCAGCTTTAAGTGGTAAACATGATTGTTTTCAATCTTTGTGTTAAAGTAATCTAATGGGTCGATTTTGGAAAACCTCTTGAGGCATGAAGCTTCTTACATATGGTTGCTAAATTTACGACAGATCTTTCTGTTCTCATTATGGAAAGTGATATATTAAATGAAATCCATTTATTTCGAGGGAAAATTTATCGAAAACTCGGATAACAAGGCATGAAAATGTGAGTGTGATTTGAATAAAAAAGGGGCTTTCAGAATATTTCGACACATGCACAGTATGTATTATCATTATAACATTGATATACATAGATACAGCATGTAGATATATAAAACTGACATAATATAAAGAGCGTCTTAAAACTTTTTGCAAGCAACACTAAATTAGCAGAATCTCAATATTTTAAGTGATTCTTCACCAGAATCCTTCACAAAATTCAAATCTTAAACGAACAAAATGAATTTCTTAAAAGATTTGTTTAATCTTTATTAAGGCATGATCCAAAAGTTACTAGGGTTTTTATATATATATATATATATATATATATATATATATATATATATATATATATATATATATATATATATATATATATATTTAGAAAAATATTAAAATTTTAGCATGAATAAAGATGAATGGAGATGAATAGACGTTTAAGAAAACTTTTTTTTTTTTTAATAAGAAGAAACTGTCCGTAAAATCTTCATACAAATCAAACCTCATAATTTCTCTTAAACTTCAGTAATCACTCGTGTCACCTGAAATTGAAAATGCAACTGTTGTTTGAGTAAATGTAAGGGAGGATATAAGTGAACTGCTATGTAATATGCAATTTTCTTTCAAAAAAAAACATCCTCTTTGAAAAATTGTCGATTTTACTGAGACACAATGGTTATCTCGATTATTATATATATATATATATATATATATATATATATATATATATATATATATATATATAATTTAAACTCATTTTTCCCCTCGTCTTATTATTGTTACATTCTATTAAAAGTTGAGGTTGTTTTAACGGGGGACAAATTTCAACGGAAAAGGACTAAAAACTGCAATAAAATGAAAAAAAAAAAAACTAGTCAAAAGCTACTAATTACAATACTTTAAAAAATTTAGATTCCCATTTCTTCTTTTCATGATTTGCAATGTGCAACATACAGATTGATTACCGAAAAAGTTTCGAAAGATTTAGTAAAAAAAACGTTAAATTTGGTGTTTAATTCTTCCAAATTCAATGCCTACTTCATGCCTAAAAGAAATATCATTCATGAAAGGGCAAAATTTGATCTTATGGTTCAGTTACCAGGAGAACCAGTGGAAATCTTTATTCGTGTATTGCACGAATTTGTGGAAGTCATGATTTCCCATGTCCTGAAAAATAACAAAATCAGAGAAGAAGATATTGAAAGGAAAAAAAGAATAAAGGCCTATCGAATTTATTACAACTAATTCCTGATTTGAAAATCGAAAAATTTACGAAGATAGCCAAGAGTAGTGAGCAAATAAAATCTCAAATGAAAGAAATACACGAGAAAAATGTAGACGAACTAAAGACCCAGAGAAACCCGCGTTAGACAAAGCATCAGTAAAAGTGGAAAACTGAGTCGTACACATTCTCGTCGTTAGAAAGATGTTCGGAAAATGATTTAATTCAATAACGAAATTAAATATATTAATGTAACTTGTGTTTCGTTATCTTCTAACAATAAGTTATAATGCTTAGAAATGAATAAAATAATTTTCTGAAATTTTCGTGAAAAAAAAAGCTAAAACCGTTCTGGTGAAAAATTAATCGAAATATTTTTTTTAATAAATTTTTTCTTTCGAATTAGATCCTGTTTTCTACGAGAACATTTTTTTCTTCTTTTAGAAAGAATACCACTCTGACACCAAGTTACAGAAAGATAAATTATATGAGATATGCCGGTGAAAAGTTGAATCAACACAAAGACGACGCGAGATATGATGAACTTAAAAACTATTTTATTCAAACTGCCGCTCGATCCGTTTTGCTCCCGATATTCCCTAGTGGTACCGGAAGTGCTTATAATCATCATAATCATAGTCAAAATTATTGATGTTATGATAAAAATTAATCTCCAATTTTTTATCAGTATAAAAATTTGGTTTCTTACTGCAGAAAGTGGGTATAATACTAAATTATGGTGTGGTAGAGTACCGGTAAAGTCAGCGTGCAGCGATAAAAAAAAACTCAACACAAATCCATTATATATATATATATATATATGTATGTATAATGAAAACAGACTCCAATTCCGACGTTCGTAACATTCAATTCTAAAAAAGGGCTCAATGCAAAAGTAGAGCAATATTCTTTATTTTAGGATATTACATCAAAAACATATAAAAAAAAAAAAACGCTACACAAATGCAATCATGTATCGATGCGTATTAACGCATATCGTCAGGTGAATAGACAATTTATTGAGATTTAAAACAAGATACACCTTCTTTTCACGAGAAAAGGAACAAAAACTTTTTTTTGTTGTTGTTTGAAGATGGTTGCAGGTTTTTGTTTTTTGTTCCATCCGGATCAACCAAAAAAAGTTTAAGGTGGTGGTGGGAGAAACGAAATTTGGGGAAGCAATCATACGTAAGGGTCACTGACCCGCAGATTTATGGAATTTCTTCTATACGGCATCCAGATGTCTTTGCTGGTCGAATGTAAGTGGCTACAATCTTGTAGACTAGACGATGTCATTTCTGTAAAAGATGAGTTTTAATTTAACAATTTACACGACCTTTACATCCCTTGTTTTTAAAAAATATCTTTTATAGTTGGAAATAAACAGGCCCTTTAAGAAACAAATGAGAAGTTTAAACATATAGATCAAACAAAATTATTTAAACATATAAATAACAAAATAAAATAAAATAAAATGCATCTGTTAACTCAAAGTTCTTTATATAGGGCGTTAATAACAATATCCAATCAATGCAAAATGTCAAAACGTTAGCCGCACGCCAATACATCTATACTACATGTTGTCAACACTGCTAGAAGATTAATGCAAAATTAAAATACATCGAAATTAATATTCTGTTTTTGTTTTTTTTTTTTTTAATAATACTTATAGTTTAATTTCATTTTGTTTACCAACATTTTGAGATTTTTGGAAAATAAATATAGCAGGATAATTCTGTCCTTAAACTTTGATGAAAATAATTTTTATCGTCTAAATGTTTATGTTATAATAAAAATTAAAGATCTTAAATATTTTTTTATTTATTTTTACATTTTTTAATAATAATTTCTAGCACGTCCTAAATTTTCATTAAAAAACTTTTATCTTTTTTCTGTAAAAATTGACAGAAAATCGATCGTCAGCCATTTTTTTATCTTTTTGTTTACAAAAGTGAAAATCTCCGTTTAAAATTCGTTTAAAAAAATCAATTATGATTTTTTTTTAAATTGATTTAATTTAAATTAGAAATTATAAAGTTTATTTAATGTATTTTGAAAAAAACATTACTTACTTTCTGCGCTGAAAAAAAATGTACTTTCAAATGATGAAAATGTCTTTTTCTTAACAGAGGTGTTGATTGACAAATGATGTATAGTGCATAATTTCATCTTACGGGAGGAAAGGTCAGTACGGAAAGTAACAAGTGACAGTTTAGCTTTATATGAATCCTTTTTACCTCGTTATTTTAAAATATGCATAGCATGGTAAAATAGGTGAAAAGCAACTTTTATCGTCAAAATGTTAATTGTTACAAAAACTGCAAACCACTTGACGGACTATTGTTTTTATGATGCTTCCGGTCTTCTGTATATTTGAATTTAAGCAAAATTTTGAGGCAAAAAAAATGTTATATTAGATTTAAATCATATTGGTGTCTTGCTGATTGTAACCAGCTTTGTTTTATAATCTGTAAATGATATTTATTTACTTAATAACACCATTGACTATATGTCCAAGATTTTCATTAATTTTAGAATATTTAAAAAATATTAATGTATAAAAAATAAAATAATTTATCTAAAATAACAAATAATTGTTGTCAAAATACATTTTTTCATCGAGAACGTTTTTGCTTTAAAAAAATATTATTGAAACAAAACAAGTAAATTTATTTACTGAAAAAAAATTCCGAACAAAGTAACTATAAACAATTTTTTCTATCCTCTGCCAGCCGCAATGATGGAGAAAGCATTACCTCGAACCATGGCCAGTGTGACACGCTGCAAGAGCCACTCCGTTTCGCGAGGCTCGTCCCTTAATCGAGACGCAATCGCGCCAATCCTCCGAAGGAACGCCATCGAACGAGGGCCAATAACCCCAGAAGTCTCCACTGCCACAGGAGTAAAAAAAAATCTATCAGCAACAGAAGAATATTTAACTATTTTTTTTTATCTCTGCGTCCCGGGCGACGGACCCTGGCTCAACCGCGGAACTGATCAAATTACCGGCCGAAAATGTATCCGCACATGTCGCATCCCAAATCAACGACTTCCCATTTTAAAAGGGATAAATGATAATGCCATCCGGCCGCTTTCCATCACCACGGTCGAGGCCTACGGGTTCGAATTGGGAAGGGAATCCAGCTGTATCCAAACCTCTTTTGATGATGTCGTTTATTGCTGCATACCGTAGAAAGCGGCCGGCACTTCGAATACAGGAGAGAGGATGCAAACCAAACTCATCGATGGAAGCTCCACATCTGCATCTGTGACGCTCACATAATTTGAGTCTAAGACGGATCGCGACTCCAGTACACTCATCATCTAGAAGGGTACCGGTAGATGAAGAGGGCACTGCGTTGAGTTAGGCGCCACTACTCGGTTGTGAAGCAGATAGTAGACAGGCGAGGCGAGGCGAGGCTGATCTAGAGAGAGAACCTCAAATTAGTAAAATTGGCCTCGCATTTTATTTTATCCCAACTTTTTTGTTTTGATGTGTCTCTTGTGGGATACAAAGTAATTCTTGGGTCCAGACGCTGCAAGCTTGTTCGAAAGAACTACCCGAAAAACATTGAGACGATCCACCGAGTATCTCATCAATTAATTCGCGACTAAAGAAAGATATGCTGCAAGTAAAGAAAGATATGCTGGAAAGGCCAAATCTACCGCTGATCGAAGGCCCAGGCCTCCGAAACTGAAAGGGAGCTTTGCCTGCCTCCAACCTGTGTCGTTGAAATTAACGTTGCAAATTAGCTCCGCGCATTTCTTAATTGTGATATCTATCTCATTTAAGAAATCCTGTTCGAGGTAGCAAGGGGCACTTCGGAGAGTTTAGAGGAAACTCGGTAGCGAAAACTGTTCTTCAAGAGGAAGAGGGCTGGATGTGCATCAATTAATTGCAATTCATACAAACAAGTAAAAGCAACTAAAAGCTTTTGAAATTAAATAATATCTTTGTTTTATTGAGTTTCTTATGTTACAATTCAGAGCAGATTTTAATGTAGAAGGGGGTCAACTAAAAAAATGATTTACTTTCCTCAAAGCCATGTGCTTTTAACTGATTAATCACTAAAACTGTACAAATTAGAATTTCATGAGTTTTCATAAAATTAATTAAGGTGGTGGGTAACAAATATAAAAAAATTACAATGACTTTAAAAAAAAAATAAACATATTTATAATAATTTCCATCCTTTGTGAATAATTTTTGAAAGTTTCATTAAAATCCGACAATTATTTTTATTTTTGCAAGATTTTCAAAATTAATGACTACCATTAAAATAAAAAACACAAAAATCCGCCATGTTATTTAGTAGGACATTCGCTAATGATGAGAAACGAGGTTTTTCAATCAAAAGTTTAAATACTCTAATAAAGACAGAAAATTTTTGAAAAATAATTAAAAATTACTTTGTTCTTTCCTCTTAATAAAAACATAAACATTTTGACGATAAAACTTTGTTTTCGTCAAGTTTAAGGCCGTTATTATCCTGTTATGCTCATTTTCCAGCGATCTCATGTTGGTACCTATTTTAAAATATTTTTGGATGATGAAAGATAAAAATAAAAATCCTAAAGTTAAATGGAAAATTTTTAAAATGGCAAGGACCTTATATGAACATCGTTTTCTGTGTTTACAGGAGAAAATGCAGAATATCAGGTTCTTGGATAGGGATGCTTTATTAAATCAAAGATTAACGGTAAATTGTAAACATACCATAACTTTCACCCTACAATCCTACTGAACTTTGAAAATTGATAAATGCTCCTTTTTAAATTTTAGTGAAAACCTGTTGCACCATATAAGGCTTATCTTTCCGTCAGTAAGATCAATTTCGATGTAGTTTAATTTTACATTAGTAGTGTTGGTAACATGTAGTACAGATGTATTGGAGTTTGGCTAACATTTTGACATTTTGCATTGATTGGAAATTGTTATTAACGCCCTATATAAAGAAGCTTTAGTTAACAATTGCATTTATATTTACCAAAATTACGCAAAATATCTCGAAATACTAAACAGTAAATTTATTCAATAAAATCGCCATTGGATTCAACCACGGCATCCAGACGACTGCGGAATCTCCTGCAACTCTTCTGGATGTTCACCTTGTTTAAATTGGTAAATGCTGCCATAATCCTTGTCTTCAGTTCATCTTTGATGTTACAAGGAGTTTTGTTGGTCTCACGCTCAACTGTGCCCCACATATAATAATCAAAGTTTGAGGAGTTAGATGACCAGATGTAAGGTGTGATGCAATTGTCCGACAGCCATGACTGGGTTCTTCTGCTTATGTGGCAAGGTGAAGAGTCATAAGGTCGTACAGCAGTCATTCTCTTGACCCAGGGCAGCACTACCTCCCCAAGGCACTTGATGTAGGCCTCCGTGTTGAGTTTGAGGTCCTCATCAGAACAATCAGAATGAGTTTTCCGAGCTGCCGTTCCTTCATAATCACGATTAGACTCATCCAACTCTTTCCTAATCTTCTGCACTGTCCTCAGATTAACACGCAAACATTCTGAAATGAATAGTTTCCGGTGTGAATGCTAAGTAGTACAGCATGCCGTTTCCAAATTTCTGGCGGCGTGAATTGCGTCATGGTTCTCTTTTTCTCACGGACGGTGCTCAACTGACCATACTATATTGTGCAGTGAACAAAATCAAAAACAAACAAAGCGCATGCGAAAAATTAAAAATATAAAATGGCGACAATTTGCCTATCGCTCTCTCTCTCTCTCTATATATATCTATATATATATATATATATATATATATATATATATATATATATATATATATAGGGCTGGTGCAAAGGTCCCAGCCCGCCACCGAATCTATCTTACAGGCACTCCACGCTACTACATTTCAATTTTCATAAGCTAGTATTCATATAAAATACAAATTTTACTGTACCATAATTGCGTACAATAATAGATCATATGCAATTCGGCCTTGTGCCATCCAAGCTACGCTTGGAAAATCACTATGCAATATAGGTGTACAATTCTATTAGAAAAATTGTAAATAAATACAATGTATCTAAATATAAATCAGAGACATATAATAGATTATTCCATTTTAAATAAATCAGCAATATTTTGCGCCAATTTTTAACATTAACTTGAAATTTTTCTTGTTGAAAAAGTTGAATAATTTTAACCCATTCAATATTATAGATAAAAAATAGGGAATTTTATATTGTGCTTTTTTTTCTTTTGCAAAACAAATTCACGATTTGGACGGAAAAATATCTCAAAATGAGGTCGAGGGTCACAAAGCACGGCAAGGGGGTTCAGGGGTAGTACGCGCCAGCACGATATATATATATATATATGTGTGTGTAACCACTATTGCAAATGTATGTTTAACGTATCTGCTTAATGAATCCGAGTTGTGACTGCATAAACATCTAATACATATATAGTCGCATAATTTCATTTTTATGTAATATATATGCATGTTTATTATATATCCTAATACCCGCTGTTAAAAAGAAGGAAATGAAAAGTATAGTTTCTGAACAAATATTTCAGAATAGAAAACTAAAAACTTACGTTTAGGTTCTTTGCTTCTACAAATTTAAGATAATTAAATGAATTTCCGAAATTTGTTTGATGCCCTTCAGTAGCCTCTTATTCTTTGTTATGGCTACAAAATTTTGATTTACATTTAGCAGATGGTATTTTAACGTGATTTTCGATACAATGAAACTTAATTTTGTTAGAAAAAGAATGCATTTAGATACAAATGGAAGATCATGTGGGATTTCTGAGGAACCTTTTTATAGAAAATGAAGGCATTTCAATAAAAATGTAAGCTCCTGTTGAATAACACGTTTTTCTTGGACATTTGGTTAGAAAATTTTTTTTTTTAATTAGGAACAGAAACATTATTAATAAAGAGAAAGAAAAGAACACTCAGGGGGAAAGTAGATAGCGATTAACATTGCATTTACATTTTTGCAGATTAAAGTTCATTGGAAAGCATGGAGCCAGGAGGGAGTTCCACAATCGAGAAGTGCGAGATAAGAAACTGTTAGCATAGAAGTTACGGCTGCATCTAGCCGGCTCAACTGTAAATTGATGAGATCTTGACACCAGTTTAGTATTACGTTTAAATTCATACAGTTTAGCTACCATAGCGTAGACCTCATTCGAACAATTACCATGAAAGTATTTATAAAAAGGCACAAAGAGGCAACCTTATGGCGATGAACAAGTGACTGAAGCCGGGCCGCGAGATTAGGACCAATAATATTGCTGATTCCTTTTTTGGATCATATCGAGAAGCCCCAGGAAAATAGCAAGGGCACCAGGCCATATATGGCAACAATATTCTAAGCATGGACGAATGGTAAACATAGATATGCAAGATAAATTCCGGAGATAAAAATTGTCTCTCCCGACACAGTGAAACGCCTTTCTTAACAACTAATCTAGCGATGTATTCAATGTAGTCTTTCCATTTCATGTCAGCTGAGAACGCTAGCCCAAGAAGGCGCAATGAGTAACTTTCTTCGATCATGCTGATGGAAGGTAGAGAGGGGTCTCTCGGATTATTAATGGAGAACAGTTTAGTTTTGGAGGGGTTAAAATTGTTAAGCCATCTTTTTCCCCGGTTAACGACGGTATTGAGATCGTTTTGTACATCAGCTGCCATTTTGACCTTGTCTAATTATCGAGACAAGAATAAATGGTAGTGTCGCCAGCGTAGATGCTAAGTTGAAAGATGTCATCGGGCAGGGCGTTAATGAAGATTAAAAACAGCGCAGGAGAAAGGATGGCGCCATGGGAGACATCCGCGTTAATACGAAAGGATCTAGACGAGTGTCCGTTCAGGATAACTTTCATTTCACGATTTGATAGGAACGACAGGATCAGCTCAAAAACATGCCCGGAGATACCGTAGCTTTTCAGTTAGTCGAGATGGCCTAAGTGCCAAACCCTGTAAAAGGCTTTCGAGATCTCCAATGCTTCAGGCCGAGCTTCACCGATTTTACCTAAAGCACGATAGACTCTATCTGCAATTATCGTTAGTCCATCAGTAGTTGATCTGGAGAAACGAAAGCTTGCTTGTCTGAGAAAAGGCCCTGTGATGAGAGATTACGAACCAACAGCGAAGCATCTATTATACGGTTTAGAGAGAACAGAAGTTAATTCGGGGCACACTTCTTAATGACTATTACAGGGATGCCATCGGGTCCAGTATGCTTTCTGGGGATCAAGGTTAGAGATGATAGCAGGAACCATGGAAGGAGTTATATGCATATCACTCAACAGAGAATCACTTCTAAGTGGGAAGTTAAGCAGGAATGCTCCAGATGAGTCAAGAGTAGAGTTTCAGGAGAAATTACGGGAAAAGCATTCAGCTTTATCAGCAAAGGATGATAACACCTCAAATCGATTGGGTGAGAATAGAGACCTTGCACTTATTTAGTACCCTATTACAGAGACGCCAGTAATCACGAGAGTCAGATTTTTTAGACGCTATTCGGTGCCTCATTCTCTCAGCAAACAAGAACTGAGCTTCTTCGATGATTCGCTTTACGAGCAGTAGTAAATAGGCATTTGTTATGACGAGAGCTGTCATGCTGGTATAGCCGGAAATAGTTGTTGTGAACCACGGAAAAAATCTTTATAAATAAGTTATATATTATATTAAAATTGAGACACTTGCAATGTAATTTTCCCGAGGAACCAAGACAAAGATCGTGCCACTAGCTAAGTGGAATTGCTTGAACAGGATAATCGTTAGTTGGATATTCAACAAGTACATGAGAAGAGGACGGGGGAAAAGTACTATGTATACTCCATTAAAGTAGTGGATAACACAGGGGAGAGGGCGTCATGATAAGGTGTTTTATGTCTAGAAACTGTGTTAGTCCGTTGTATCGAATTAGGTAAATTATAAATAACAAATTTCTAGAAATATTGGATAAGGCTATGTTCCCATACGCCAAAAATTATATAGATTGTTCACCTTCGTTTCTTGTGATAATGACGTGAAAGAAAACAATAGAAGCCTATAGGAGCCTTCACTGGTAAAACTGTACTGTTGTCGATTCAAATGACAGAACTCAGCTTCATCATGAAACAATCAGCCCATAAACACATCTAACGTCTAAAATATGATAGAATGTTGAAATGGGTAAGAAGGAATCTATCTGCACCGATGTTCCGTAAATCTGTTGCAGTTTTCAAAACCTTCATTACCGTATTTGATATTATTAGCTCTTCTTCTTTCTTTTAATCCTTCTTTGTTTGTGGGTACTTAAAAAAAATAACAGCCGAAGATAATTTAGGTGTCCTTAAACTATTTGAGTGCAATATATTTGATGAGTAACCATTATATAAGTGTGATTAAAACAATCACAAATGTCAAGACTAATATATATATATATATATATATATATATATATATATGGCTTTCATGATATCCTCTCTTTCTCTCTCTCCCTTTCTCTCTCTCTCTCTCTCTCTCTATATATATATATATATATATATATATATAATATTTAAATTAATATATATATATATAAATAATATCTAAATTAATATATATATATATATATATATATATATATATATATATATATATATATATATATATATTAATTTAAATATTATTTTTAGTGAATACTTGTATTTGAGTAGACGGTACATCTATTTTAAAGAGTATTCCTTTCGTCTACCGGCTTGCATACTTGAGAAAAATAAAATAATATTTGAAGTAATAAAAGTATGCCGGATTAAAAAAAATAAAATCCATTAATTCTTTAGAAACTTCTTTGTTTACGTTTCGGATACAAAACTGATCCGATATGCGTTTCGAGTAAATTTGCTTTAAAGGCAAAATAGAAGCTTGCATGATTGTGAAGAACTTCTCTTCGTAGCCGAACGGTCAAAGCACTCCAGATCAAACGATGAATGCAGGTTCGGATCCAGCTTTTTTCTCTACTATTAAAAATTCTTGAGTATGCTGGTCGATAGACGAAATAAATAATGTTTAAAATAAAGATGATAAGCAAATTCACATACCATAGGAGCGCTATAAACGCGCGCTGAATTCCAGATGATGAAATACAATCCAGCACATGTGAGGAATGTAGCAGAGTAGGTCTCTCCAATGCAGGCCACGTTAGCTACAAGGGTCATATTGGAAGAACTTTGATAAATTACAACCAGTATTACGCTAGGAATTACGCTGGAAATAACATGCTGCGTGTGTCAGAAAACCCACAGAAACCGCTCTTGTCAAATGAAAACCCACGAACAAGTTGAACAGACTTTACAATACATGCCCTGTACAGAAGAACTTAGTTTCCTACGTCGCTTGCTGTCTTCAAGAAATGTCTTCCTCAAGAAAACTAAAATTGATTAAACTTGTCAGCGATTGTTAATACTCATTTAACAAGTTGACAGCCATCACACACACACACACACACACACACACACACATATATATATATATATATATATATATATATATATATATATATATATATATATATATATAAGATTAATGTAAGTAAAAATTGTCACTTAGATGCGTACCTTCTGATACCGACTCCAGACCTTCATAGACGGACCTGTCCGTCCAGTCTTCGTGGGGTATCAGGAATTTACTGCGTATATTTTTTCAATTTTTTTCTTTTTATGCACATTTAACACTGGTACATACACACACACACACACACACACACACACACACACACACACACACATATATATATATATATATATATATATATATATATATACAGGGTGCTATGGATAAATGTCGTCTAAATTACGAAAAATAAAGATAACACTGACATCTTATTTTAACAGATTCGTTACCCGAAAATATCTTAAAATACTAATGGGTAACACAAAAATACACAAAATATGCATTTATACAAAATATATTGAAATACTAAACAGTAAATTTATTCAATAAAAGCGCCATTGGCTTCAACCAGGATATCCAGATGGTTTTGGAATCTTCTGCAACTCTTCTGGACGGTCTCCTTGTTTAAGTTGATAAATGCTGCCATAATCCTTGCCTTCAGTTCATCTTTGGTGTTACGGGGAGGTTTGTTGGTCTCTCGCTCAACTGTACCCCACAAATAATAATCAAGGTGATTGCAGTAAAGGGAGTTAGGTGGCCAGATCTAAGGTGTGATATGGTTGCAGAAATTATCTGACAGCCATGACTGGGTTTTCCTGTGTCATGGTGTACAATCCAGTTGCCAGACATAGGATCTTCCAACAGCCACCCTCTTGACCCAGGGCAGCACTACCAGCACTAGGCCTCCGTTTTGAGGCTGAGACCCTCACCAACAATTTCGGGAATTCTTTTCTCATCAGAATGAGTTTTCAGAGCGACCGTATCTACGTCATCACCATTAGACGCACCCAACTCTTTCCGAATCCTCAGATTGACACTCAGACACACGGAAATGTTCACATTGGAGCAGTACAGCATGTCGTTTCTAAATTTCTGGCGGAGTCAATTGTGTCATGATGCTCTTTTTGCACATAGATAATGTCCAACTGACCCTCATATTTACGCAAAACAAAGACAAACACCGCGCATGCGCGAATTAGAAATATAAAATGGCCACAATTTATGCATCGCACCTTGTATATATATATATATATATATATATATATATATATATATATATTCCATCATTCCATCATTTATATATATATATATATATATATATATATTAAAAATGGAATAATTTCAAACTTAAACTGATATAGGATTCATGTGTCTAAATTAAATGCAAGTCCTGAAGAACATAGGTTTTCAGCATCGCTAGATGTTGCTGCTGTGGTTTTTTGTAGCAAGTAGGTTGGAGTTGTAAGGCAGTTATGAATTCAGAGTTGTCCTCCTCCCTGCTATTAACCTCGTGCTGCAGTAAGAGAGGGATTCATATTTCTCTAATGTTATTTAAAACATCCACTCCACTACGCACACATCCCCTAAATAAAGTGACGCTACCGGATGTGTGTGTGTGTGTGTGTGTGTGTGTGTCTGTGTGTGTTCACGCACATGAAAGATGATTGTTAAGTGCAAAGCCTGAAAATTCGGCAGCAGAATTTTGATTTGAAATTTTCAGTGTGTAATGATAATATTCGATGCATGTGATTAATCGGGAAGCATTGGATTACATTCATTGACATGGGAGGATATCATTTCGAAAAATTTCGAATAAACGAATAATATCCAAAGGACATTCGAATAAAATTGAAGGAATAGATGAAAATGGATAAAATTATCAAGTTATCAAGAACAACCTCTTGGCTTTGTTGGAATCAACGAAACTTGCAAGGCACTTTTTTAAAATCTCATTTGGAACATGTTTCGCTGAATTGATAGATTTGCGTTGTGAAAAAATTTTTTTCTTCGGTTTCATTTCAGATTGGAAATCAAAAATACGACGATAAGCAAATCGAATGTTGATTTTCTAGACGTTTCTGTGATTACTTTTTCAGGTTTTCTTTTTCACCGAATCTGATTGTTCTGCCAAAATCTCTCTCCTTCTCCCCCTTTCAGGGGGAAGATATTCTTTCAACATAATAACAGCAAAACACAACGGTAAGCACTTTTATTTGCCAATCATGGGACTCTTTCTGGGTACAACCAAGGTACGATTTGTTAACATTGAAAGATGCAAATTTCCCGTGGGAAACTCAAACACTTCTGGGAAAATTAATATTCGCAACCGCTGAGATATCAATCAGCATCTATCTATCTATCTATCTATCTATCACTGTTTATGTGTACGTTACCTAAACAAATCTCAATCTGTTCATAGATATTTCTCTGTCTATTTCAGTCTGTTCCTCTCTCTATCTCTCTCTATCTCTTTCTTATTTATTTTACTTTATTAATGATCTCCTTATCTTAATTTATTCATAACAATCTCAGTCATTTACATCTTAATCTGTTAATCTCGAAGACTGTTTATATGTGTCTTGGTCAGTAACCTAGCTAGCTAGATAGATAGATAGCTAACTAGCTATCTTTTTGTTTATATATCCCATAAATATAGCTTTGTACTAAAATGCAAGATACAACATTTGTAAAAATATGTATACACACTTCGTTCATAACAGTTCTGCTTATTGCTCATTAGAATTCATAAAAGCGTTATTTTTGGGGGGTGGGTAGTTTTTGTTTTGTTTTTATTTTTTGTAGTTAAAAGCCATAAAGTGTCTAGAAGGAGGCTGGAGGATTTTTATGAATATAAGGTACAGTAATGACTATGGAGAAGGGAACAACTCGAAAGGAGCAACTGTCTTTATTGACGGACCCAATAATGGCAAGTTAACTGTTGTTGTGAATGAGGATAAAGTCAAACAGGGCGATGCTCCCATTACAGCTGACATAAGATGTACTGTAAAAGTCTGTGAAAACTTTCAGTTGAGCCATGGTAGTACTTGTATGCCTTCTTTTCGTCCTTTAAAGGCCTACGTAAAATAAGTTTACAGAATGTTGTCATGTTTTATGAAGGAGTAGAGGAGTAAATTGTCTTGGGCTCATGAAAGTGGATAACGGTTCATGAATGATGATAAATTGAAAGCGCACTAACTCACAGCGAAATGAGAACAATCTACTCCCATGGATTAAATAAAGATTTCTGTTTGATATTCTTTGAAGTTTACCGGATCAACAAGCACCAGAATATGGTCGGAGAGCAAAATGACCGAAGCATTGTGATAATAATAATAATAACAAAAATGATAAGATAATAGTCTGAGTGTAAATAATGTCAATAATTACTTACATTTATTCTGAGACAAGTTAGTGAACCAGCAAAGGTGGGAAAAATCAACTCGTTAACAGTCGCACTGGCGTATATGTTCTATGTAGATGTTTACACATTTTGGCTTAGTTTAGAAAAGCCACAATAAAATAGCACACAGTATGGCTCGAATTAAGTGATGCAATGATCGACCAAAGAAAAGTGTTGCTCGTGTCAAACTCATGACAATTCTGACCGATTGAGTATATTTACATCATTATGATTTGTAACTTTTACAAGTACGCGAATGCAATCGCGGTAAGTTGATGTCATTAAGAATTTATAGTGGAAATTGAAATGCATATCTCTGTTTCTCAAGCTTACCGTTCAAGTGCACGTGCCATGCGACTAAATTTACGTCGTCGCTTCAGTGAGCACACATTTTCATGCGCTTGTACATAGAAAATGAGGTCCTGTTTCGGCGTCAGTGTGTGCGTGCGTGGGCGTACAAGTGGATGTCGGGCTGATGAAAATTGAGGTGCCTGACAGGAAATGAGCATCCGTGCACGCACGAATGTCGCTCCATGTGCGCTAGCATATTTACCGTGTGTCTTTCTCTTTTTTTTCTTTTTTTTTTTTTTCTTTTTTTTTCTTTTTAACCAAACGCCACGTTCGTTTTCCTTTTAGTATTTCAGAATTCTTCTCTTTATTTATTTTTTGTTATTGTTATTCGCCTCAATTGTTAATTTCTCTCTTTTTATTATTTGTACAAACATTATTATTAATACTATTGAAATATAATAATATGCATAAGAAAAGGGGAGGAAATAATTTCTTCAATTTGAGACTTTATCATTCTTCCTTCGTCAGCCTTTTTTTATTTAAATTCTTTGGTATTATTATAACCTTATTGCTGTTTTTCATTCATATATATATATATATATATATATATATATATATATATATATATGTGTGTGTGTGTGTGTGTGTGTGTGTGTGTGTGTGTGTGTGTGTGATTTTCATCGTATGTTTTTATATTACACACTTTCTTTCCTTGACACCTTTTCCATTGCCTTCCGACCGATTAGGTTTCATTGTTACGATTTCTTTTTCTCTCAGTTCTCTTTTTTTTTCTTTACGCTTCCTTCACCTCCAACTTTTTTCTGTTTCTTCTTTCTCTTCTTCTTCTTCTTCTTCTTCTTCTTCTTATTATTATTATTATTATTATTATTATTATTATTATTATTATTATTGTCGTTGTTGTTATTATTATTTCTTTCTTTCCCCTGTCTGTCTCTTTCTTTCTTATTGTTCTTTCTTTTGAAGATTTCTTTGTTCACTTTCATAACCATCATAATTCTTCATCATTGTCTCTTCCTCATATTTTTATTCGTATCAGTCATATACTTTTTCTTCTTTGAAAGTCGTTCCTCTTTTTTCTTTCTTTTTTTTTTTTTTTTGCTCGTTGTCTTTGCGAATCGCTAGCCACTCCCATGTCATATTGATATTGCGGGCAATTCCAAAGATTGTGGGTGGATGACAGAATAGTTACTATGTTGCTGTAGCATTGAAGTAGGATAATATAAGAATGTTAAACGGGTGGCTACTAGAATAAAGCAAAAATAAATAAGCAACCGAAATAGAAGGAAAAGTCAAAGATTTCTTTTACATCCTAATTTTCCATAAGTCATAACTACCGATTGATCAATAGATTTTCCTACTTAAAAATATTTACGATGTTTGACATAGTCTGGCACAGGGCCATAAATAATTCGGTGTCCTGTGAAGATTTGACTCACTACACTGATAAAAGAGCTGAAAATCTTAAATTAATCAGCGTCCTTCAGATATTTACTAAACTGAGTTTAATCCGGTACGGAACCAAATGAGAAGAAATTGAGAATTGGAAGATTGTACTGCGCCAAAATACAAGCTGGAAAGTGTCTATTTGCCTTGAAAATCACCATTTAAAATCCTATTTTTTTCTCAGCATAAACGTTAAACACTATTACTAGTAGGAAGTACACAACTTTAGGCATCAAGTAGACCAGTTATTTCACGTATTCATTTCTGCTGATATTTAATAAGCTTTCTTTATTACGACACAATACAAAATGAAGAGAAATTAAACTAGAAGATTGAGCTGCACCAATACTTTACGATAGCACAAATAGTAACATTGTAGATGATCGTTAGTATAACTGGTTCTTCAATTAATCATTTTAAAAAATATATTCTCTTTTATCTCAGGTTATAAGCAGTATCTAGAATGATGCATTTACACACGTGACAAAAGAAATAATGAACAAGTATCTTCATGTGAGTTATGGCACACGCACACACACACACACACATATATATATATATATATATATATATATATATATATATATATATATATATACATATATACATATTGTCGGAAATATATGGAAAATTACATCCATGTAATAGATTTCAAGAATGCAGAAAAGTTTAAATTATACACTTATTAATAGAAGCTTAGCAATTTACGAATTTAAACATATAAAAATACATTAGCGGCAGCCTTGCCGTGATGCAATGGTTAACAAATGATTCTCTCTGATAGTTGGCTTATGTTGGTGGGGGGGGGAATCAATTCCATCAGGGCTAAGTAAATAAGATACCTATCGTAAAGCAATGGTTCGTAAGGTTGTCAGAGAGCATTAATAC
The DNA here is from genome assembly GCA_903632075.3 of Acanthosepion pharaonis. Lineage (NCBI taxonomy): Eukaryota > Metazoa > Mollusca > Cephalopoda > Sepiida > Sepiidae > Acanthosepion > Acanthosepion pharaonis. Next base: position 274,949 of record CAHIKZ030001851.1, read on the forward strand.
TGTAGATCCTTTGAGGGAGCTTCATATTTGTAACCTTGTGCCAAATTTAGCTAAGCTTAGTAAATATCTCGGCACTTTGCCAAGGAGCAATGTTGTTTCACAAACCATTAATAACGTCGATTGTTTCGATCCTCACTGGATGTCCTATATTTGTACTAGACTAACCTAAACGTAGTGAAAGCATCCTAAAAGGGATGTTGTCTCGAATAACAAGTTCACAAAATACAAAATTTCTTCTTCTATGTTGCTACTCGTCTGAGTTCGACTCCTAAATTTGCATTGATTCTAGATGTATAATTTAAAATTATGTGTAGCTAAATACTGGTTGTGTGACCCTGGGCTAAACTAAGCCTGTGAACATTTGAAAAATTATTAAAGTAACTATAATAGCATTCACACAGCTCCTCGCTGTTGCGATATGATAGCGTCCGAAATTTTGCATATCGTTCGCTAACCAATTTCAGAGGTGCACAAAATATTATTGCTCAATGACACTTCTATGATAAAATAGACGAAATGACGTACAAGAAAAGTGAGAAAAGTATATTCAAGATAAGATACTTACTCCCATTACAGATTTGATGATTCATGCAATTTTAATTCTTTAAGTGAGCGGGGAGATAGGTTTTATATAATTTTGTCTGTTATTTCCAGAATATCTTAGAAAGTCATGCATAGAGAAGACTGATGCTTGAATCTAACGAGAAACCTACGAAAATGCTGCTGACTCCAAGAAAGGCAATTTCAGCAACATTACTCTCCAGGCTTCTCCCAACACGCATATGCTATACAAACGTTAAGGAAATATTGACTTAGCCTAACACCTATTTTCCACTGTCTCTTTCGAATTAGTCCATTCGGGTATGTATATAGTGGACTCACAAATAATGATGCTATAAGAAGTAACGGCAAAAATTGGAACTACATTCGTTTCACGCACACTAAAAATTCCCATAATTTGGTGTAGCTTTTCATATATATATTTATAGAGAGAGAGAGAGAGTAGTGAACCGAATCTACAGAGAACATGTTGCCTTTACCATCCCCAGCTTGCTAAAATTACTCGTCAGTGGTAGAGGTTAACGGGCGTTCGGCTTCTTCTTTGCAAGTCACGTATGTCCAGTAACTTTTAAACTTCTCGATCCACACATACACACTGTCGCCGTACTGTGTTAAAGGACTCCGATGAATTTCAGCCCCTGACATACCTTCCGTCCAGAGAAATCGAATCACTGCTTTTTGTGCCTCCTTGGTGCACACTGTTAGCGGAGCGGCCATGTTTACACTGTAACAGCAGCACAAAAAATGGTGCGATCAAGCTCAAACTTCAATCACATGACCACAATATTACCAAATATAAGCACACATGAGCAGAAGGTAGTGTGACAAACCTAAAGATATGCCATGACGAAAGTGGATTCACCCACGTATATATAATAAATATCTACTGATGTAGAGAGAGAGGAGTTCGGGGCCTGTTGCAACAGTTACAAGAAGAAAGAGAAAAAGGAAGATTTTGTAGCGTCAATCTTCTGTGGGAAAACGGCTCACCTCTCTTGAAAATCCATATTCAAAATCCATACGTTTACTTAGACTCGGAATCAAATTTTAAGATTCATAAACGAAATATCGATTAGTTAGGCAGGAAGAAGAAAAAATGTATTAACTGGTTGATATAATCTTATTTTTGTATTCATTTTCAGAAACATATGACTACTTTCATGGAGAGGTTGTTATAGTAAATATTGGCTTATGACTTTGCAGAATCGATAAGCTGAAAACATGCTAGAATCTAAATGCGACGTATATACGTAGTCCTGCATGTACACGTACACGGTAGATTAACGCTACAGTCTTATATGTAATTAAATTTACTTGTGTTTTTAACAGGGTTGGGAATTATTAATTACACCCATGTAAGGGGGTTATTTCCCAAAATATTTCACTTGAAAGTATTGTATTTATATCAGTAAAGATGTTTAAAAGGTATGGATATTTTGTGCGCTACGAAGTAAACTAAATGTCCTAATCCAAATGACGAAATTAATATTCAGACAGCTTGAAAGACAAGTTGAAATATATATATATTATATATATATATCTTCCTATCAGTAGTGAGATTGCGTAAAAACACACACACACACACACGTGTGTGTGTGTGTATTTTACGCAATCTCACTACTACATTTCACAAAGCCCACCCGCCCTTCTGTAGATATTTAAGCTTAGCGTAGAATGGCTGAGTACTGCAATAATGGCTTTCCCAGTGAGGATCAAGCTATCTGCACGTGTAAATTGGTATGTGAAATGACCTTGACTAACCATTGCTCTAGAGTAAACGTTTAGTGGATTAGTGTAATTAACACCTGGTGTCTGCTTGTTATTAGAATTTAGCTTCTGCGCAACACGTGAGAGAAGATATTACGATTTTATTAAAGAACTATTATTATATGTATTATATCGAATTATTTGAAGATCTTGTGCTTCACACAACATTCTCGTTTCTACGTTAAAAAACGCGCCAAAAATAGACGCTCAAAGAACTAAGAGCCCCGAAATTCGAATAAGTGAATTTATACGTTTCCCTATCAATTCTGGGATTTCGATTTTCATTTTCATTTTTTTAACGTAAGTATAAATTATGTTCACTGTTGTATGTACTTGACAGTATTTCTGCATTAAAAATCAAGATACCATTACTCTAAAAAGGAAAATACAGTTGTTAACTCATTTTCATCCACATAGTGTGCAAACTTTGTATATACATAAAATGCGAACGCATAAATATATTTAATATGTGATGCATACACGCACACACACACAGAAGCACACACTGACACGTATACACACATATATATATAGATGTGAGTGATGAATAAGCTCATCAAAAAAATAATGTCTCGTTAGATTTTGGGAAGTGAACTGAGAATTTTTTCAGTACGCTCACATAAAAGTGTACACTGAGGTCAACACCAAGCGGTAACAATCTTCAGGCCATGTGATTCATCTGGCCTGAAGATTGTAACAGACAATTACCGCTTGGTGTTGACCTCAGTGTCCATTTTTATATTTGCATACGCTCAGTCTCTGATGTTGACTACTTTTACCCATATAGCATACCTTAAAACTACACTTTTATCATACATATATATATATATATATATATATATATATATATATATATATATATATATATATATATAAAACATTCAATTTAATATAACTAGGCATAATGAAAAATAAAAGAGGCAAAACAACTGGATTCGCCCCTGCTCTTCCAGATTTTTTAATCGGGAGTGTGCAAAATAAAATATAAAAATATAACAAATTTAAAATTGTGAATGATTAATTGATGAGAGGAAAAAAAACATAATAGTTTCTCAATTTGTGAACACCTTCTTAAAAACAGAAAGTGTGCTGTTGAATTCAGTGCTGAATGTTTTACTGTTTTATCTCATTCAGATTCCATTTTTCATCTAAAGGAACTGGAGTCTATTTATATCAGATCTCGCAAACCTCTGTGTAAAAAGCGTGATTGTTTGCTTGGTCTTGCTATGATTAGTTTCTAGTATTCCTCCCTCACCCCCAACACACACTTAGGGTCTTGAGGATGGCTGCTGGAAGACTTGATGTAGGCCTCCGTGTTGAGTCTGAAGCCTTGTTGGAAGATGAATAGGGGCATAATGTCGCCAACACTAGTGATCAAACACCTTCGTAATCACCATTAGACTCATTCAACTTTTACTGAATCTCTGCACTGTTCTCAGATTGACACCCAAGCACGCTGAAATGTCAGTATTGGAGCATCTGGTGTGAATGCTAAGCAGTACAGCATGCCGTTTCAAAATTTATTGCGTCATGATACTCCTTTTCTCACAGATGGTGCCCAACTGACCCTACTATACTGTGCAGTTAACAAAATCAAAAGCAAACAACACACTCGCGAAATTAAAAATTTAAAATTGAGACAATTTATCCGTCGCGCCCTATATATATATATATATATATATATATATATATATATATACAGTCAAACCTTCAAGACGTTCATGTTCCTAGTTCTTTTTTTTTTAAAACCTTTTTTCCTTCGAAATTGATTTGACCATTAACAAATCAAGAAACAGAAAGTTACCTATATATATATATATATATATATATATATATATATATATATATATATGCGGGTATGTATATACTATATTTATGGAGGAAGAATGCTCAATATCGGTGAGTGAGTGAGTGTTTGCTAATGTAGGCATGGTTGGTTGGTTGGTTGGTTGGTTGGTTTGTTTTATGGCATATCAACCTCACTGGGTCATTTAATGTCAACAGAATTTTCGAAATAGATTCATAGCGATAGTTTGATAAAAAGGTGTGTATGTATACATATATATTTGAACAATTTTTCAATTATATTTTTGAGTACAATGACATGTATTGCTGGTAATATTTTTTTTTCAAAAATATATTACTGGTAATAGTTTTTTCTTCAAAAATTTATTTCTGGTAATAATTTTTACAAAGTATTTCTGTTATTAAAATCTGTTTTTACACTTTTATAATGCTTTTAACCTCAGTTTCGGGGTTAACTATTTGCCCATAGCTGGGACCCTAACAGGTGCTACCACCCCGGGTCAGGGTGGACCGGGGAACACCAGCAATTAAGAGGTGGTTCCACGCTCCTCAAAAGCTCCTTATCAGAGGCCTTGCTATTGGACGTAATTTATCGTCTTACTCTGAACGCGGATGTAGTTTATCGTCATACCCAGGACGCTCCATTGGCTGGGGGTACCCCTCTGCAGAAGTGCAGTCGGCGTATTCTACAGCCCCAGCCGACAGGGCGGTATATATCTGTAATGAAATTATGCTTAAAAGCTTCATGCATGAATTATAGATATAAAGTAATTTCTCTGTAATATATATATATATATATATATATATGTGTGTGTGTGTGTGTGTGTGCGCGCGTGTGTGTGCGTGCATGTGTGTGTAATTTAAAGTAAAATGCGTTTGATTTTCGGTACTACAGTATGGATTTTGAAAAACTATTCTTTTTCCCAATGTTAAAATATATTTTTCAAAATAGAAAATATATTTCACCAATTGCCTAGGAAGATATGAACGATATTAGAAAGCAAAAATTGTTTTTGTTGTAGATTTTCTTTTCCATTGCAGCAAACCGTTAAATAAACGCTGAAAATTTACAATTGTATGCCTAGCACGCTAACACAGAGGTCGGACAAATTAAATGTATTCAAATATGGCGTCATATTTCATTGTGTTATTATTAACTCTTTTTTTATCATTTTTATCTTTCTTTTATTTAATCCAACTATTCTGACCCTGTGTGGAAAATCTTAAACTTCGCAATAATACAAATTTCTCTTCACGTAATTTGCCTTTGCCAATGTACCACATTGTTAAGAGAATGAAGTGTTTCTATCCTCGCGCTTAGCTACATCACCATACTCATTACTGCACTATTTTCAATAAACTTGTCTTTCATAAATGTATCGTAGTCAGTCAACCAATTTTTATTTCATGTTCATCATATATGCATCATTACTGACAGATGATCACTAAAGATTGATAAAGTATGTGGATTCGACAGTCCTTTTATAGCCTTCTACCAATATTTTACCAAAACCACTGTGAGATAAAAGCCGATTTTTTATCATTTCACCCCACGAAAGGCGATAAAGCCACTAAGGCACAAGAGGTTACTGAGAGCGAAAGAATATGAAAAAATCATTATTAAGGAGAGGGGACAATAAAAGAACAGAAGATGACGATTGACATTGCATTTAAAGCGAGAAGTGAGAGAGAAGAAACTGTTAGCATAAGACTTACGGTTACATTTAGCAATTTCAACTACAAAATAATGATACTTATTTGCCAATCTAGTAATGTGCTTAAATTTGTAAAGTAGAGGTGCCAAAGGGGAAAGCTAATCAAAACAGTTAACATGAAAATATTTATAACAAAAAAAGGCACAAGGGAGCAACGTTACAGTGGTGGGAAAATGACTGAAGCTGAGATGCTAGGCATTAAAATTAACAAATCATTTTTTTATCCCAGTTAAGATTGAAGGTCATTTTTGAGATCAGCTGTCAATTTGACCTTATCGAACTGATTAGACTTACTATTAAAACAGAAGTAAATAGTTGTATCATCAGCATAGATACCGAATCAAGAACATATGGCATCGGGAAGGTCACTGATGAAAATTAAGTACAAAGTTGGTCCAAGAATAGAGTGCCAGGGGACACCCGTAATAATGTAAAAAAATATAGAAGAATCACTATTCAAAACAACTTTCATTTCCAGATTTGAATCAAAAACAATATTAAGCCACTTGAAACTTGAATCAAAAATTATATTAAGCCATTATTTCGTCGCTTCCTGGTAAAAAAAGAAAAAAGAAAAAGTGGAAATTGGTGCAATTTCCAATATATTATGAGGTTCTATTATCTAATTGTTTGCCATTGCACTGTCTTTCAAAAAATCAAAAGCTGTCATATAGTTAGTTGTATGAGAGAAGGTTAAAGTTAACATCAAAATATATATAAATAGTATTATATAATATATCATGCCAGGCTGTTGAATTTCTTTTATGTGTACATTCTTTCTTGATTAAATGCTTATAATTTCTTATAATAAATAGTATTTAATTCTCTGCTAGGTCTATTGAAGAGGTTGTCAGTGTTCAAAATGTGTACTGATTTCTTCAGTCGTCTTACCAACGTATTATTCTATTTAATTATCTTGAATTCATTCCGCAAAGGTTCGCGCTTTTCCCTCCATATATGATAAGCCGTGCTCAGTTTCAATGTCTGGAAAATCTTCCATCATTATTTTTAGGGGACAGCTAGTCTCTTCTTTGTATCTCTTGCTGCAACAACATAAGATGGATTACACACAATCTTTGGTCATATTTTCAGAAAAAAAAAGTATCAGCAGTTCATCCAACATCAGGATGGTATTCAAAAGCAGTTCGATCTTTCGGAGATAATTCTCCTAAATCAAGTATCCCAAGAACTGCGTGTATTCTATTCCATGCAGTTGTAACAAGGAATACAAAGGGGAGATTAGCTGTCCCCTAAAAACAATGGTGAAGGAATATCAAAGAGTGATCATTGATGCATTTGTACATATGTAATATTTCTCGATATTACCTATTTACTCGTATATATGGTACAGGCTGAAATACATGCGAATAGACAGAAAAGAAATAGGTATGCACTACCTACAGAAATAAAAACGGGAGAAAGCAAATATTTTGCAGCTACACAAATAAAAATTATGCCGGTCCGTATTAAGCGCCAGTCGTTCAATTAGGACCAGTTTAACTATCCAACATGGTGTTATATATACGAGTAAACAGATAATATCGAAAAATAATAGATGTGTATAAATACATACATCATAAAATAAAAAACTCTTTCAATTGTATTTTGTTGGAAAATCGATAGCGAGAATGGAGATATTTGCCAAAAAAGTATCACATGTGAAAGCAGACGATGGTGGCTCAGAGTTAAATTGAAATTGGTGCGTATTTGGAGAAACTCGCAGATAAACGGACAAATGTACAACTTTGGATTTACAAAAAGATAATGATAAGAAAACGCAGAGAAGTCTAAAGAGAAAAGACCCAAAACAAGAAGGAAATAAAGAGGCCATTGGTAAGTAATATGCCGGTCAAGATGGAACGACATGTTTAAACAAGCAAAATAGATAGGAAAAATGATAGGAATCATGGTAGGACTTTCTAAGATGGATATGAGCAATCTGTAGATAGATAGATAGATAGATAGATAGATAGATAGATAGATAGGAAGAAAAGTTGGGTCATTGTGTCGTGCCAGAAGGTTTTTCTCATCAGAGTTTATCTTGCACATTTACAAATCAAACATTCGTCTGTGTATTGAATACTGTTGTCATATCTGTTACTCATCTCAAGGTTCTTGACAAAAATCAAAAAAAGGATCTGCAATGTAATCGATCCTGACTTGGCATCTCGGCTTCACTCACTTTCTCACCGACGTGACATGGAACTATTTTCATGGCAAATGCTCTGACGAGCTTTTTTACCTGGTGCCCAGACTACATGTGTTTAAGCGTGCTACTAGATTGGCATCTAGGTCCCACTTTTTTACTGTTGAATCAGGTAAATGTAACTGCCACTTCTACACCAACAATTTCTTTTCTCGCACTTCCCGCCTGTGGAACTCCCTTCTGTTTCTTTGCTTCCCTGATAACTATAATCTTCAAAAATTTAAATAAAACGTCAATCGCCATCTTCTATTTTCTTGAATCACGTCCGGCTTTTATTCTTTCCCCGGTCACTCATTCTTTTCTCTCTCCATTCTTTCTGTAAGCCCCTGCCTACCAGTGGTATTCCCGCTTTGCTTGGGGTGAAATGATTTTTTAAAAAATAGAAATAAAAAAAAGACGCAAGAACAAACTGAGAAAAAGACAGAGTAAAATTAATAACGCAGAAAATGGAGATGACAGATCGAGTTCGAATTCTAAACGAGACCCAAAAAAAAGATCACGAAAAGATGGTGACTCGTATTGCTAATCTTTGCAAATACGAAGTGAGAAAAGAAATTTTGTGTCATACAAGTTGTCTTTTCTTACACTGTAGTGACAGTAAAAGTGCTGCTATAACCATTGTCAAGGGTAGGAATACCTTATATATCTATGGGAATCTTTTATTTCTTTCTTACTCTCTCTCTCTCTCTCTCTCTCTCTATATATATATATATATATATATATATATATATATATATATATATACTGGGTGTAATAGTAAAATTGTCCAAATCGTGTAACAGCATAATTATCCATCCTACAGAATGTTTAATATCTAAAAGACCACTAAACCAATTGAGTTTTTTTTCAGATAAGACGTTTAGCCATCGTGACACCATTTGCCGTAAGAATCACTGAAAAACCATTTGAGTTATTCAGCTAGAAAGAGAACAGGTTAAAATCGTTTTGTATCGCTCCCACTCTCTTCCCAAATGAGCAATGGTGTGAGGAAAATGATCATTCAGGGCTTCAGTAATAGTATCAACATTCATACTCTGGCTTCCATCTTCAAAGTCCATTCAAGAACCATCAAGAGAACTGTAAATAAGTTTTAAAAAAAGAGGGAACAGTAGAGAGGAGAACTGGATCAGGAGGTCACAACAACAAGAGGGATCATCATTTCAACTTAAAGCTAAAGAGATTAATTAGAAAAAATCCAACTCAATCCATAAGACGTTTGGCACGTGAAAGAGTTTCTATACTCCCTTTAACACCCAACCGCCGTTAATTAGCTACCGAAACTGAAAAATTCTCCACTTCTGCATATCTACATCCTTTTTCCTCACTTATTATGGAACGATTCTTTCTTCTTCTTCTTCCTCGTTTCAAGAGATCAACTCAAATCAGAATGAGACCCAAGTAGAAATTATAAAACATGTGGATCTGTGTTGTCGGGCAGAAAACGAAAGAACGTGAAGCTAGATAGGGCGCAGGAAAGGTGTTACCTAAGAGAGGTGGAAGTTTATTTCCAAGTTCCTTCTTCGAAATCCAAAAACGTGAATTACCAGTCCAATTTGTGTTCACTTTCAAATTATCATTAATTAATTGATTTTTAATCAATATCCAAATTAAAACCCATAATCTGTCAGTGAAGAGAGAAAAAGTGTGACTCTTGATTTATTTCATGTGTGCTAATAGGCGATCGATTTCTGACCGTAACAAGTTAGCATAAAATTGGTTCCAGATTCATTATCCTTCGAGTTAAGCAATTTGAAACAAACTAGGAATTTAAAATTTGTAAACAATAGTGAGACATTGGATGGGATTCAAAGTCTACAGAATAACACAACCACACCTGACTCGTTGTTCTGTTTTACACTGGCTTTTTTAAATATTTTCATTTTCTTTTATTCTTGTTTATTAATAGTAGAGATATTTAATCAGCTTATCTAAGATTTGCACAAAGCTACAATAATGGGGTGCTTGAGGAGGATCGAACTTACTACACGTGAGAATAGTCTGCGAGGCTATCTTGATAACTACCTCTTTTGGTAAACACAGACGTTTAGTCCAATCTGGTACAAGTTTGCAATAGACGGGTACTAAATTAAGTTAGATGTCCTTAGATGCCACTGCTATTGATGTTAGCTTTCTAATTAGAACTCGATAGTAGGCACCTTCTAATTATAAACTTTGGTTAGTCTGTTAAAAAGATCACAGCAATGACGCACCCAGACAAACTGGCAACTGGTCTGCAATAATCGCTCTACAGCAGATTTTGTAAGTTGATATTGATACAATGTTCAGCTTAGTATGATATATGGCCACCGTGGCAAGACACCCAATGAGGACTGAAATCACTAGGTAAACAATGGTCCACAAAATTAGCGGACTATCGTTTTAAGGCAACGGCCAAATTGAATTTAGTGTATAGATTATGGTAAAATAACTTGCCTCCACTTAGTACAGAGATTCCTAACCGGTTTGAATCAAAACGCCATTAGTCTATAAGGATTTTCCTAAGTCTGAAAATACTGAACAATTATATTTCTGTTCATGTGGTTAAGCTAGTATAAAACTAAAGAAATAAATAACAGTCAAGATGCGGATAAACAAATTTAAGTATAAATAATATTTTTCGTATGAAATTTGAATTTTTCTAACTAAATCAAAACTTTCTTCCAGAAATTTGTCGTTTTTGAGAAAAGTTAATTTTTATATGGGAAAGTAATGAATTGGCATTAAAGTTTGTGAAGAGAGTGAAGAAAAGTACTGATTTCCACTCTTCATTTCCAAGTTAAATAGATGAAATTTTGATTATAGCTAATTCTTCAATCGTAACAGTCTACATTAGAACGTTCTTTTTTCACGCTTCCTGTAATCTGAGTTCATCTTTTCTAAATATTTCAATAAATCTTCAGAAATTTCTTTTGGTTAAATAATCTGTCTCATAAGCAGTATGAATATTTTAGATTGCTTCTAAATTCATGACTTATGTGCTTTGTAGACGCATCAATCTCTAGGAGAGACAATTTAGTTGAATCATATTGTGATGACGTAACTCACTCGTTTAAAACTGTATGAACTTAACATACTTAACTAGCATGTATTATTATTTAGACATTTTAAAATAACGAAAATATTTCATCTATCGCTACCAAATTTCAGATAATACTTATTAACTGACCTGACAGAAGGATATTATTGATTACTTATGACAGTGATGATGATGATGATGATGATGATGAGGATGATGATGATGATGATGATGATATTCCGCTGATTACCAATATAATGGCGATGATGATGATGATGATGATGATGGTGGTGGTGGTGGTGGTGGTTTCGTGGTGGTGGTGGATATTACGAAATTCTTGATTGTTCTAGATAACGTCAAATTAAAGGCAGAAACAGCATCTTGAAATAGTTCCTGCACCCAATGACAGAACGTAAATAAGAACGAAGCCGAAGAGGGAAATGTCCAAAATAAGCAGGCGCCAATTTCACTCAAGACGCAAACTACAAACCAATAATTACAAATATTTATTTTTGTTTTTATTTCTCTTTAAAAACAGAGAGAAAGTGAAAGGAGGAGAGAGAAAAAAACACAAGAAGCAAAGGGAGAAAACAAGAAAGAATAGAACAAGACGCAACATTTTCTCGGATGTTGTTTGGCATTCACTAAAATTCGAATTTGATGACAAACCAATGCAAATGGTGTGAACAGGTAATTATTTGAATATATATATAGAGAGAGAGCGAAAGTGAATGGGAATTATATGTATATAAACATATTCAAATACATAACTGTATATAGGGAGGAACAAAATTATCCATACGGTAAAATCAATTTCATTTTATTTTTCAAATACTGAAACACATTTTTCTATATATAAAATTTCAAATATGATCCTAAGTATAAAATAAATACTCATAAACTATTTAAGAAACATTTTATTCGATGCATTCCTAATTATCCCTAGAGGTCAAGGATGATGATTAATCCTGTTTTGTTTACCTCAGTCAGTTGGGTTTGTGAGATGAATTTGATACAGTAATATTATGAACATAACAAGAACAATATAATCTGTACAATTCTGCCAATGACAAACTTTTTGGTAAATAATTTTAGGTAAACGTTTTCTATACCTAGTAACTAGTCTACTGTAATTTTCTTTCGGCACATCATTCCGTTCATCAAATTGACTTAGGTGAACACTTCTAATTTCTAAGAAACCTAAGTACTCACCACTTTTCTATCAGATTCAATGCTGACTCATTGCAAGCAAAGACGTTGATCTTGTTCTCTTTTGTCAATATTTCGCCAGTGAACATTGTCATGTTGGAAAGTGAAACATTGTCTCCCAAAATGTTAAGATTTTCCTTTAAAATGTCACGGTACTTTTTCATGTTTCTGACAATTTTAACCCAACGACCCGTTCCATTTTCACTAAAAACAAACTCCAAGACTTAGCCATCCCCAATTTTTACACGACGGATGACGTTGCTAGAATTCATGGTTTTAACTCTTTTCCTCCACACTCTTTGTGTCTGATTCCAATGAAACAATTCAATTTTAGTCAAATCACTCTAAAATTAGGTTCCAAATAACACTTCTTTTCTAAAGAACGTGCAAATCCCAATCGAGCTTTGTGATAATGAGTTTTGAGCAAATGCATTTTTCTTGGAAGGTAACCATTGGAAACATCTATATTGTGCTCCTTACACATTTATTCCATTGTTTGACAAATCAGAAACTATCTTTCCGCACAAATTTAGGGTTCTTCTTACATTCATGGACAATCTTTTTTTGAAATCTTAGAGAGTTTAGGCAAGAGGAATTTCAACGGTGTTATGATATTTTTCCATAATGTAATATACAATCAACTAAGGTACGGAAAACTGCTCGGCTGCTCCAAAACTCATGCCTGAATTGCAAGCATTTACAATTGGTTGTTTTCACTTTCGCCAAGTTGGTTTTGATACCCTGCATTAAGCGAACAATGCGCGTGGTAGTGTTGTTAGAATGTCAGCGTTCTAATCATGAGACCTTGTTTCGAATCTCACCATAGTAAATAAGTTACTTAAGGAAGTACATTCTTGAAAACATTAACTTGTGCTATTGGGAAGTGTTTGAAAACCATCCCACGGTTTGGCGTAAACCAAACATCATGAGTGAAAGTGGATAGACGAAACGCTTGGTAAGCCATTGATTTTCGTGGTAACACAAACTCACATGTCCTCACTAATGGACTCTGTAGCTTTGGTTGGCAATAGAGATGGTGTCTCGATAAAAAATAACAAAAAAAAAACACCCATCCCCCAGCAGCCTGTCCACGTAAGAATGTATTAACCTAAAAATAGCTTCCAATGTACGTGAATTCGTTTCGCAAACCAATTTTCCTACGGTATCCCACATCCTTGACTGTGAGCTAAGCTTAATAAACAATAAATAAAATGTATCAATAAGTTTATATGTGTAATATTTCAAAAAATGACAGTTAAGTTTTTCATAATGTATATTCACAGATACTTACAGAGACGCAAATAAATCAATTGTTATAAGAATTGAGATTTGGTTATATTGTCTTTTTCTTTTAATGGATTTCCTATTCTCATACCACAATTAAATTTCATAATCATTCAAGTCAACAATTTCGGCTGATACGTCCTTCTCACTATAATTTTAAGTCCTTTTACCTCCATCTCTCTTTAATTTTTTTGAATTGGTTTCGTTTCATCTTAATTTTAGTTTCGCTCCATCGTTTCCTTACTTTTCCTTCTTTTTAATAATTATTTTCTTTGATTTCTTATTTCTGTAATCACCCAGTGTTTCTAAGTGCAAACATTGCCATTTCCGAAACCAGATATGAAAGGAATTGTTGTGATATAATTACGATATTACCCGGGGAGCAGGATTTGAAATGGACATACGTATTGCACCGGATGATACTAAATTATTGATTGTTTCAGGTAAATAATGAATACGATATCTGTTTAGTGAGGAGACTGAAACATGTCTTATTTGTCTTCAATTGTAAGATGCTTTTACTGAATGCTTAAGTTAAAAGAAGTAAAAACATTTTATATTTTGAAACTTTTAACGTCACCCTCACTTAATTTTAAAATTAGAAACTGATCCACACATTTCAGAATCATTAATATGGATTTGATATATTAAACCTAAGGAATATAACAGGACTCTGTCGAGGTTCATAACAGATGTAATAAGGTATTTTTGCTACTTCCTAGGGAGTTAAGATTGTAAGGAATGAGCAATTTGCCCCCAAGTGTTCATTCATCCAACTCTCTTCTCCGTTATTTCTCATAATTACCGGAGCAATGGCTCATAAAGTGAATTCCGAGATTTGTCTCTTATACGCGGGGATATGTTCTTAGACACCTAGTAGATTCGTGAAACCGCGGATAGTCCGGAATCATGTATATATTATGTTCTTCCTATACATCGATATCTTAGCTATAGTTTAACTTATAAATTACATACAATAATTAAATAACAACAATAAATAATAATAAAATAGAAAAATTATGACAATATACTGAAATAAGAATTATTTGATTGATAAAAGACAGGTATGTTCGTACTGTAGATCTGTCGGAGTTAAATCCTCTTTAATTTCTTAATTGTTCACTAGGGAACGGTCTCCCTACACTATAAATACTGGGCGATTTCTTGCCTCGTTCTCTTTTTACTTTGCATTTCAGCGGAGACATTTAAAAAATGTGATCTCTCGCAGAGATCTGCGTTTTGCCCACCTATGGGAAAACGCCATCAAATACCCACACACACATACACGTACGTACGAACATTCATCAAAATACAAACTCTTTACGTTCACGCACAAACACAGATGTTGATGTCTTTGTCCATTGTAAATTTTACTTGTTTTTATTATATATATATATATATATATATATATATATATATATGTCTTGTTTGTTTCCTTTACATATCTTTGGTTGGACTCAACTTGAGTCCGTCATATTCTTGTAGTGGACTTTTTAATATTCTATCAGGAGTTACATACGTGTTCTTAATTTAACAACACCTAAACCCACGGTCCGTTACAGATCTGAGCGCATTATTTTTTTCTTTCCTTTCGAGAACTTTCATCTTTTCACTTAAAGGAAACAATTTAATGTTTCTCTTTCACAAATGTCAATTACAAGCATCACTACTCTGATGTTTTGAGATTGAGTAAATTCTATAAATTGTTTATTTCTTTGCAGGTAGATTTTTTTTTAGTTTTGTCGTTATCCGCCTTGGTAGAAATCTGAACCTTTGAGTAACTTCGAAGGAGGCCATCGGGACTATTGTACTGCCATTTTGCGAATGGGTTCTAGACCACACAATTGTCTCTAATGGAGCCTCCCTGATGAGGTGATGAATGTTCTGTTACGACTATACCTCCGGGCAATTCAATTCAGGTTGTATGCATCTTCTGTGGGCGTGACTGTCTCACTACCAAGGCTTCACAAGAACAGACTGATTTCTAAACACGACCACAACAAAATTGAAACAAAATAAATAAAACCCAATCTCCCAAAAACAAAAGTAAACCCCAGGTTCACCATCTGAGATGTCTGCGTTCCAGCTTTCCGTGGGTAGAAATTCTTTTTCTCAACGCCAAACTTAACCTCTTGTTCCTGTCTCAACCTAGCATTTATCCATCTATTCCAATGCAGGCATTCGCAATCCCGAACTACTCGCCCCTAATATTAAAACATGACCTTCAAAATCATCACATATTAGGTGCCTATATGAAGGAAGGATTCCCATGTAGCAGAGACCAAAAAAAAAACGAGGACCCTGATCTCCCGTACATGTGCTTCCGCGTAGCACTTGTCCACAGTACCACTTTCATCTTCACCCTCTATCGTCCTCAGGATTACATAACTGTAATGTTCGACCGAAGAGCTGAAACGATTGATAATATCCTCACTGAGTATCCTTTAGTTTTCTTTCATATCTGTGGTGACTTCCGTATTCACCACAAAGAGTGGTTAGTCCACCCGAACAAAACCATCGCCTACGAAGTGACACAGGCAAATGATGAACCTACTCGTTTTCCTGATTCAGCAGGACATCAGGCGAACCTCCTTGATCTCTTCCTCACACCCTGCCGTGAAAAATACCTTTCTGAAATTTTATCCCACCTCAGACACTTCAGATCATTCACTAGTCAGTGTCAACATTAATGCCAAACCAAAGAACGATTTTTCGTTACACGAAAGCCGACCGAAACAGCTTCAGTTCTTTCATGGTGGAAGCTTAGTCTTCTTCAAAAATACTGCCTCCAAAACTGCCGCCTTTATTTTGGAATGGATCCTTTCAAGAATGGAGCGTTTTATACCTCAAAAAAAATTCCAGTGAAAACCAATCACTCCTGAATGTGCTGCGATCATAGGTCACCGTAATATCTATCACAGGGAACGGTGTAGTAGGACGCTGCATTCATAACTGTCCGCCATCATTGCAAAAGAGTTTTAGAAAATGCAAATTGTAGCTATGCACAGACAGTGCAGACCAAGGTAGAAACCAAAGAACTTGGATCCCGGGAGTTCTGGAAGATCTCCAACCAAATTCTGAATAAAGGCAAAGCCCTGAGGTCATCTCATCTTCGTTGGATAAAGCAAAGCGCTTCGCTATGATCTTTGCCTCTATGATCTCCACGTTAGATGACAACGGTCATCCCCCTTCCTCACTACCCCCGTCTCACTTAGCACAATCTCAGTAATTTATTTATCACAGCCCGGGAAGTCTCAAAATTTATCAAATGTCTTAACCCTAAGAAGGCTACCGATCCAAGTAAAATCCCAATGGTTGTCCTTAAGAATATTAACACTGAGTTTTCCCAGATCTTAATGAAATTAACCGCTACTTGAAGGAGAAATCCTTTCCAAATCTGTGAATGGTGTCAAGTGTATGCCCTGTTTTCAAGAATGCAGGTGAGCGCTCACCCACTCCACAGTATAGACCCATCAGTCTCGGTGTAATTAGTAAACATTTTAAAGCTACAATCAACAAAGTTTTGATCACCTCAATAGGGCAAACCTCTTAGGCGACATCCAGTACGTATTTCAATCAGTTCGGTTTACTGTTGAGATTCTGTCATTACTCACAAAATCGATGAGACATTAGACAAGAAATATATGTCAAGGATGATCACATTAGATATTTCAAAAGCATTTGTCAAGTATGGCATAGAGAGCTATTGCATAATCTCTCCAGTTATAAAATCACTGGAAGAGTCTTCTCAATTATCAAGTCCTTCCTAGTTGTTAACGGCCAGGTCACCGAGGCCCAAGTGATCAACATAGTCGTACCCCAAGAGCCAACCCGCTTTATGCTTTACATAAATGATCTGCCTAAGAGTATTCTCCGATTAATTGTGAATATCTATGCTGATGATACAATGGTACATGGGTACACCTTCAAAATGACCAGATCTTGGTAGATGATCTTTCCTCTGACCGAGCTTTAACAGCTTAGTGGGGGGGGGGCGCTGTCTGCGCACATTCAATGACGCGAAAACCAAACTAGTAACGTTCCATCATCACAGAGAGGACCCCCTGAATTTTCACCTATCACAATAAATAGGTATTCTCTCAGGGAGACCTTGAGCACCTCTACATTTTCACTTCTCATTGACACTACATTCACCATAACATCACAAATTCTCTATGAACTTCTTTGTATGTGGTGGGAGTGGGGGGGGATAATAACAACAGCAACATTTAAAAACTTAACCCCATTGTTCTTCAAACTAATATTCTTATTATATTTATTAATGAAATGAGTTTTATAGAAAAATGTGGTAAAGTTGGAAGGCGAGAAATACAAAATATATATTATAAAATATTGACTAAATAATTACAATGTTGTCAGTATTTGAGTGTGTAAACCGGTGCTGGAAAGAAAGAAAGTTGTTATCATGAAGTATGTTAGTATGAAAGTATTAAGGAGAATTGGTAAAAATGAGAAATAGTGTAGAATTGGTAGAAAAAAGAAAAATAATTAAAATGACTATATTTATTGTTGTTATTTAAAGGAAGTGACTTTGACTAAATACAGTTAACTTAACGAGAGTAAGACAGGGCAGCGCGAAACGTGTGCAGAATCGATGAATTTCTAAAAAGAACGAATGGTGTAGTAGTTGCGGGATGGCGAAAAGGTTTGTGAAAGGAATTGCTGTGTATTGTTGATAAAAATATTGGTGTTTGAGTTCAGTAAGAAAAGGACTGACGAAGAACTATAAATGAGTTGTTCACGGAATTGATTGTTATTTGTGGATCTCAGAATAAGCTAGATGCAGATAAATTTAATAGAAAACAATTTTCTTCACTGAATTCTTATTGGCTAGAGTGATGGGCAACTAGGGTCTACTTATAGGATCAACACTTAGTCTTAATGATACGTAATGGAAAGAATTATTTAGAATATTCCCCGACATGTTCGATAGAAGTGAGAACGCAAAATATCTAGAGAATATAAAATATGCCTGTATTTTAAATGTTCATTGAAAACTGATTGCTGCATTAAACTCTTTTACAAGATTTTGTAGATTTCATGAAGGTTGTGCGAAATAATAGGGTATTTCTTGCAGTGCGCATCAAGAAGGGTGTGTGTGTAAATACAGAGTATTCCTTTTATTTACGTAACCCCACTCCCAAGATGGTAAGTTCAACACAAGGTCGAAGTTAACGTTGTGATCTACATGATTCCTCATTGTGACATAATGGTCGGCAAATTGGATCATTACTAAACTCTATGGAGTTCCCTTGTGAGGACACTAAGCTGTCCTTAAGAAATAATGACAACATTCTGTTCCATTCACTTTCGCACTAATGCCCTTGGGCAAAGCATGAATATAATCTTCTCCTTCACCAGGTATAGATTAAATAGCAGGGTAAACTAGATTCTCTAACCTTAGGTATTAACCAGTATAAGAGGAATAAAATCCTGAATTACAAATTGTAGAGGAAGTAACAGGAAACCAATTTTCGTAATACACTATGCCCTTCCAATCTTACTAAATACACAGCATTACTTTCTTCGGATGTAGACTGACATTTGTAGTGATTAACATTAGTTCATTAACTTTTCCATATTACCTTTTTCGTTTCACATTGTTGTAAACAATCTATGTTTCATCTCCTTCAATCGTTATTTTACAAAATGTGCTGTGTTTGATCAGAGTATCGCAAGTGGAATTTCGGCCCATTAAATAGTTTCCGTTGTACTAAGGCATCCAAACTTAGTAGTGATTCACGTATCCAGATCTTTTCAAATAACCTTAAAACTCTCATATGATATATATGGAGTATGTCTGCAATGTTTCGTGTCGTGGAACTTGAATTATTTTTAATCAGCGCTTAAATTTGTCATCATCAACGACTGCTCTTGTGTCACACAGTTCTCGGTATTTCAGATAAAAAATTTCTTTCGAATTTCGCGAACCACTTACGAATAGTACTCTCAGCTATGGCACCGTCTCCATAAATGGCACATATCCTTTTTTCTGTCTGTTCCCTTTCCCAAAATAAAAGAGCATCAAATGGCAAAAATACACTTACACGAATCGAATAGACGCGTTGAAATGTCACCTTTCAGAATATGTATATGCAGTATATGTCTTAAATTTCAGTCATTTGTGAAACGAAGTCACGTATTCAAACGCCACCTACTGAACTTTTTGTTCCAACCCAATATATATGTATATTTATTATTTCCTTTTTTTTGTTTTTTCTCTAGTTTTCTTACTTCCTACCTTTCCCCTTATCCCTTGTCCTCTTCCGCATTCTTCCCAATATCTTCTTGCTTAATATTATTACATCAGTTTCTTGGTCAGAAAGATTAACTAATTTCAGTTTAGGTGGACCATATATCAGGCAGATACTATACTCTGATTTAGAATATTCCACCTACAACTACTGTGCGACAGACGAACTTATGTATACATTTAGTAAGTCTATTTGTGGGACCCTCAATTAAAAACGAACTTTGTGAATCACTACATCTACGGCAAAAAGCTTTCAAGGATACTAGATCGGAGTTCAAATTTGGTCAGAGGCCACCTCATTTTTATTGCTGATCCATGCTACTTATTTAACGGTTGCAGAAATTAAAAACTGTCAGAGTATTACAATAAAAGCAACAATGATTAAATTAAGATAAATTAAAAAAGAATAATGATAAAGTTTCATCTGTGTTCTTTGCTCAACCACTCAGAAGAATTTTCCACCAATACGTCAATTTTTTTTCAAGCTTAAATTCAAAGAGAAATCTCTCAATGGCCAACACTGCAGTAAAAAATGGTTAAAAGTCTATTTATCTGATTATTGGTGGATTTCAACTGCAGATCTGTTAGTAACCAATTGAATGTTTTAACCAGTGGACTATCATCCGTTACTACCATTAATTTGATTATGTCGTCCCTACAGCGAATACAATTCGAAAAGAAGAACAAACACAATAATTAAATTCTTTTTAAAATGATTTCGTATAGGTTGAGAAACAATTGCACCCTTCTCTTCAACCAAAGCACCGATCACGTGACTCTCAAGCACTGATTAACTCGACTACTGCGGCGTCCGCCATATTGTCATTCGCATTGTTCTAGCAATTTTTAAATTGAAACAAGAAAAAATAATGCTGCGTTTATTGTTTGATAACAGTAAACGTCTCCTCTCCAGAAATGTAACTTTCATAAAAAGTGTTTGTCTTGTAAAATAAATATATTTAAGGAAACTGACGCTTGAAGAGATTTATAGCAGGTATAAAGAAAAAAATACCCTAAGGTTCTCAAGAGATTGAAAGACTATTGGCACTTTAGGCAAATTACTGCGCCAAGAAACCAGAATACTACTCATGAAACTTGTTTCCTCTCTTAAGAATCACAAGTGAATGAATATTTACAGCTATTACAACAATTACGATTGCTTTTATTAATATTAATAGTAATTATCATTTCATTACATGTATACCACCACTTTTCTGGTACCAGAATGTTAGACCAAAAGAGGTCATGTAATAATAATTCATTAATACACTTCTGACCGACTAATATCCACTTTTTATATCTTTAAACCATTAAGACTAGTAAAATCTTAGATATTTTTCATATCAAATTATTTGATAAATGTTGAAACAGGCTTGTCAGAATTTATTATATCTAACATACGCATCTTAAAAAATAAGCGGCAATTAGCCTCCTTTGATCACAACATTCTTGTGTGCTGAGGTTGAATAAGAAATGTATTTTTGCTATCTGTACGCTGTCTATACGTTATTCTAACACCACAGTCATATTTCCAGTCTGGTGATTTTCTAAGCGTAGCTTATATGTGGCTCAAGGCCGAAAGTATGGAGCACCCAGTGAAGATCGAACTCGCTATTCAACCGTAATTAATCTAGTAAAATTCCAGTAAGACTTGAACAGATGTCGAGAATAAGAAGGGATTTTCTGTCTTCCAGTCTCTTTACAAATGTAAAGTGCACTCTTAAGTCTGTTCGGATTAAAAATGCATCCTGACTATCAATTACCGGATTATCGGTGTTTACTTGACTAATAATTGACGTAGATATAAAATAGTTATCTTTATTCTACACGACGATTGATCATTTATAGACAATATTTTTGCAGTCTTTTGTTAGGCCTAGAGATGTGCAGATTTTTCCAGGGTTAAACGAGGTGCTGAAACCCTCATTTGATTTTGAAAAATCGCTTGTTTTGTCTGTCTATTATTATTATTATTATTATTATTATTATTATTATTATATCCATTTCTAACAGAAATTTTCATTAAAAAAACAATAAATCGAGTATAGATTTGCCTTAAGAATATTTCATAATTTTATGCAAATCTTTATATAAATTCCGATTTTGTAAAACAAACGTACTGGAATTATAAATTGATCACATGTGCTCGCATGAGTTTTCATGCATTAAATCAAAACTTTGATTCTACTTCACTAATGGATCGGTTAGAATAATGAAGCGTAAAGGATTAAATCCACAAATTACTATTATGATAAAATCTCTTCAATTAATTGCATCCAGACATTCTGACACGCTTTCTTCTTACATCTATTTTTTTTTTTTATTATTAAAACTTTTTCTTTGATAAGTTTTTAAATTCGTCTTCTCATCACTTCCTTTTCTGTTTCTGAAAAGTTGACATATTTGTGTCAGTGGTTCTCTATCTTTTGTGCTAAATACACCCTTTTCACCAAAAATAAGAAGGTGATCCCTTTCCAAGATTGTCCAACTCAAAAATTGCATTCTAAATAATATGGATATATTATTGAAAATCTGTCTATATTTCTGAGATGAGGTATTATGTACAGTATTTACATTAGTCGGACTATTGTCCTCATCTTTGTCGCCATATTTGTCACAACGTTTCGGCCGTTGTACGCTCCGGCCTTCTTCAGGTGGTTGGAATTTCGAACTGAACCCTTTATTTCGATCACTGGGGTAGACTGTTCTAGTTCCACGTGCCATGTTTGATGGATGTCAGTTATCAGTTATCTCCTGCTAATTTTCCCTCTGAAAGTTCTCCACTGCTTTAACCAGGTATTGAACTCACCTTCTTTGGGTCTGTCACTGGATCTAACCAATGCCTTTATCCACTGTGCCATGTCCTTGAGGACATATGGGTATGAACTTCTGAGTATTCCTGGATGTACTAATATCTCGAACAGAGCATGGGTTCAAGACATCCGTATACCGTAAACCAACATTCACCGGACAGTACCTCAATTTCGACTCCCACCATCCATACAGCGTAAAGAAAGGGATCGTCCGATGCTTACAACACCGAATAAAAAAGTCATAAGTGGCGATCCAGAGACGTTAGATAAGGAATTGGTCAGTATAAGTAGTACCCTACAACGTAACAACTACCCTGGGTACATGGCAGCAGCCCAAAAAAACTGGGATAGGCGGGTACAAAGAGAAGGAGGACAACAACACTCAGAAAACAGTCTGCCTGCCTTATGTGAAGGGGTTATCAGAGAAAATACAAAGGATCTGCGGTCCATATAACATCAGGACAACCTTCAAAAGCGTGACAACACTTCGCAGATATCTCTCTCGAGTAAGACCCCCCACAGAGAGGAACATGACTACAGACTGTGTGTACGCTATCCCGTGCAGCTGCGGAAAGGAATATAAAGGAGAGACAGGCCGCCCCCTCAAGGTAAGGCTTCAAGAACACCAGAAAGCTGTAACGCGAGGGGAAGTAGAAAAATCAGGCGATATGGAGAGAGAAGGGAGATCACCGCTCCCTGTGGGATCATGTTGAGATCATAGACAGGGAACACCATTGGAAAATTCGTAAACTTAAGGAATCAGCACATATGTTAGGCCACAAAAATCTCCTGAGCCGACCAAGCATAGAAATAAATACAATATGGGAACCAGTAATAAGGAGTGCCAGAGAAAAGCAATGATAACAAAGTTGCAATATGAACTCTGGTAAAGACATGGAATGATAACAGCAAAATTGCAATATGAGCACTGGTTAAAAATGATGCTGAAAACATTAGGTTTATAATACTCAGAAGTTCATACCCATATGGCAGAGTGGATAAAGGCGTTGGTTAGATCCAGTGACAGACCCAAAGAAGGTGAGTTCAATACCTGGTTAAAGCAGTGGAGAACTTTCAGAGGGAAAATCACCGCCCCCTGTGGGATCATGTTTTCAGAGGGAAAATTAGCAGGAGATAACTGATAACTGACATTCATCAAACATGGCACGTAGAACTAGAACAGTCTACCCCAGTGATCGAAATAAAAGGTTCAGTTCGAAATTCCAACCACCTGAAGAAGGCCGGAGCGTACAACGGCCGAAACGTTGTGACAAATATGGCGACAAAGATGAGGACAATAGTCCGACTAATGTAAATACTTTATTATTGAAAATCTTCATTCTTATCCATATTATTACATACGCATTTATATGTGTATGTACTAATATGGAATATGATTCTTTTTTATAGAGGAGTTTTACAAATTTAATAGCAATAGAAAATGTTGATGAATTTTTAAAATTTGAATATATGTACAATAATTTGTTTTAATTCCTTAATTAATTATTAAATAGATGAACTGAAACATACTTCAATAAACAAATTTCAGTAGAATGCCAGGGTATTGAAATTCAACAAAGAGAAAGTTTAATAAAAGCTCAGGGTATTTAAATTGATTTTATTCTGATGAAGCTTAAAGAAATAGGCTCCAAATCCTGTAAATAAAAACCAAGAAAAAGTAAAAGATTTCCTTCCAACAAAATCCTGAAATACGTCCAGGGGAGAGTTCCCCTTTGGTTGAGAATCCCCGCACTAAGTGATATAACGAACTAATGGACAAAGGTTTATCTTCATCCGTTCATTATATCGTGGTACCCACATGTCAAAGATACGTTTGGATCATAACCTTTATGATTGTATCTACATTGAATACTTGCCGTAGAACGATGACTATTATACTAGTCTCCCGGGTCATTAGTAGTGTAATGAATTTGAAACTTAATAGACTACTAAGTTTACCAAGTTACATTTTATATCAGAAAGTTTCTTGTTCTTGTGTAACCAAGTATCATGCTGATTGCCGATGAGGCATTGAAACAAATGGAGCGTTTACAACAGCGACACCTGTATCGAATATCTAATATCTAAGTAATGATCTTCTCTTAGTTTGGTGTATTTCCAAATGGCTTAACTAAGAGTTCGAAAAGCAATTGGCCAAACTCAAATATTGCATATGGTTTTAATTTTCCAGTGTCAGTAAAATGAAGCCATCATATTTTAGGTCTACCTATTGTCTTCAGTAAAGAAAAATGTCTCGTCTTGTGTAACATGAGACTAGATTCGCGAATTCATATTTGTGCAAAAATATCTTTCAGCTCACATATGTTGAGGAAATTGAAACCCATAGGGTACATTACATTTATGCTGAACTGCCCCCTCTCTCTATCGAGAAGAATGTGGAAAATCTCTTTTGCAAGAGGAGAAACACTGAGATAAAATTTGTCTGATGTTAGGTATAAGAATTTTTGTAAAATGTCAACCTTCTAAGTGGGACATCGACAAAAACGAATCGGCAAAAGAGATCACCAACATGAGGATATGATTTATGCAGAAATCCATTAACTTTACACTGGTTTTGTGACAGCGGCAACTTGAAAAATGATACCCGCGAAAAGTTTGAAAGAACTACAAATCAGCAGGAAGAAAAAAAAATCTAGATGGCAGCCCGATCGAGAACGACTTGGATATTGAAGAAAGTAATGGAAGACTGACTGGAGTGAAAATGCAAATTAATAATAATAATAGCTATGTTCCTAAGTATATCAATAATTCTACATTTATTTTAAACAAGAAATATTTTTGCAATGTTAAAAGTAATTGACGCCATATAAAAGATCTCGAAAAGTCAGTTTTGGTGACCCACAAAAGGGAAACGTTGAAAGATTTCTTTCAAAGTTTGTCGGATTATAAGACATTTCTTTCAGGGGATCCACTTAGTGAACTTGCCTCACTGTAACTAATTCTAACATCAGTTTGATTGTAAAATTGTCCTACTCATTGTTCCGCCTCAAATGGGCTACAAAAATAGTAAATATATGATCAAATTATTTGTTCGCTAAAGCTTTGAAACCATGTGGAAACCGAAAGTCAGTTAAAAAAATATCTTGGGATATGCTCGACGTAGATTTCCTATTAGAATTCGAGTTTAAACATAGAATAATTTAACATAAAAATATGGTTTAATTGTTTCGCTTTTTATCTATTAACTGTTGGCACTGGGAGCATAACGGTTATCGGTAAACAGGAAATTCAAATCGTCACTTTAAAGTTTGCAAAATAAATTATTCTTGTGTTCGGTAAAGCATACCGTTCAACTCATTCCATCATTTTTAATATGGAAATATTGTCAATTCCTTTAATTATTAAAACAAATAATGTGTTATCATACCACCATGAAATCACCATTGGTCTGATTTATGCTTCATCCTGAGAAGTTGTTATATGCCGATTCTTTCAATTTTCTCACTCTCCTTCGACATTTTCTATTCGAAGTTCCTCTTAAATAGGATATTGTATAACATTATAGCCTCGAAATTATCTATTATGCCAGATTTCCACTTCTCTTTGTATATGGCTTTTCTATATTCTTCAAGTCTGATTCTAATAGAATGAACAGTCTCTCCCTTATTTTCTTTTACACATTTATATGTGTTGAGGGGTCCACCCCTTTTTACACAAATGGACTCACCCAGTAGATACATATACTACGGCTACGTGAAGACCCGAGAGAGCAAGACCGAGGAGTCGAGTCCAGAGTAACAGAGTAAAAGGTTGTAGGTAACCGGAAGAGTGAGGGTGAGGTAATAGCGTTGTAGGAGTCACGGTGAGCGAGCACGTAGACTCAGTAAGAAGTCATACAGCAATACTTCAATACCAAAGACTGTATATATATTTTGTTACTAACCCGTATTCCTGGAACTACTAACCTGCTTTACCAGTTTGTATTATTACGTTAATACATTATTTTCATATATTCATTCCTGGCGTTTGTTATTTATTGGTACCGGATTTCAACTCGGAATCCACAACAATATGAAATCTTGAATATGCAGTTTTTCATCAAATTCTTTTCTCTTGGGGGACCAACTCTAGTATGAATGTTGTCAAGTACTGTTGAACGATTTAAACCCAATTTGGTGTTATCCTTTAGTTTCGTTCAGCCACGCTTCTTACTTACGCTACTACAACTATAACTATATATTTGGTGTTTACACTACAATTTTGCATCTTCGAAACAACATAAAACGGATATTTATTATACTAGTCAGTGTTTGTTATGTGTTTTTTTTTAATTCGTCTTGAATTCCATAGGATTACTGCTGAGGACATTTGCCTGTTGTTGAAGGCAACGCACTAACTTGTTCTTAACACAGAAGGGATGATTTTAAATTTTTTAAAATTCCGATATAGCTCTGTGCATGTTGGTCTTATAAATAACGAAAGGAATCCAGTCCACATTTTAAATGATAGAACCGATTAAACGGAATGCGTTGCTAAAATAGCTTTCAATCTATATTATATTAATATAAATTAATCTTATATTACACGCGTGTTGTTGTTGTGTATGTTTGAATTTTAAATTTCTATCTTTTACCATTTTTATTTTATTTTATTACTTTGAACAACCGAAAACCTATCATTTCATGTGAAGAGTACACCTGAAGAAGGCCAAAACATTGTGGAAATAACAGAAACAACAAAAATCATTTTTATTGTTCGAAAATCTCTTTGAATGATAAAGACTCTTCTCGAAATTATAAACAATGCTTGTTCGATGTTGTTTTATATCAATTATATACTAAGTTTAGCTTAGTATGGCACAAGGCTACGAGTATCAGGCTCCTAGTAAGATTGAACTCACTGCACAATAGTAATGATTTGTCAGATTAGCTCGTTAATAATTTAATCACCGAGAGATACCATGTGTATGTGTGTGTGTGTGTGTGCGAGTGTGTGTGTGTGTGAGTGTGTGTGTGTGTGCGAGTATGTGTGTGTGTGTGTGTGTGTAGTTCTCAGAATATAAATTGGTGTGGAAATCTTGAAAAGCCCTCTTTAAAAATATTCTCTGAAACAGGATTATTGAGTTGCCGTTTCTTATCTAATTACATTTATAACGCTAGATCAAATAGTTTTCTATTACTTAAATGACACAAATCTCTAGTATATATATATATATATATATATATATATATATATATATATATATACGTGTGTGTGCGCGTGTGTATGCTTATGCATCTATATGTATGTAAGAAAGAGGAGAAAGTGAAAAATAAATACATGGCGAAAAAAGAGAAGAGCGAAAAAGTGTAAAAGAGATAAAGAGAAAGAGAACGAAAGAAAAGTAACGAACACGAACAATCCTTCTATATATGTAGTGGGGTGATTATGTATATATAAGGAATGTATCAGAAAATGAATTCAAAATCGAAAATTCGGGAAATATTGAAAGGTTCGAAGGATTGGCACAAATCATCGCCCATCCCAACCTGTTCGTCTGTAATTATTTGGAAGGAACAAACGGTTGGCGAACAGTGGATGGTCACACAGAGCCGTAATGAAGAGGTTATTCGTGATTTCCTGAGATTTTGTTGAAACTTACAGATTACGTCTGCTCGTTTCCACCAATTCCGAAAAGGCACTTTTATTCTAAATATAATTAGCCAACATCTTGTAGCAATTCAATGATTCTTTCGAATTTCTATTGTAATCTTGTTTTTCTCTCAGTATTCCGATATGCCGTGGATTACACTGGCTAAAACGTAGCGATATACGCACCAAAAATGAAAATAACAGGCCCAAAAGAACGACAGAATATAAAATTTATTGATTTTCGCTGTAAAATCGCAAAGTCATTCTGTCCTTTTAGGTGTTGCGACTAAATTTGCCTGTTTATAACCTCCATTCACAGGATACGCACAAATTATTAATGTTTATTCATCAGTAGATTTGTCTTTACATTTATATTAGAAATGTTCTAGCCGTGATTATTGTCGGTTCTTGCTTAATTTCTAAAGGTATAATCATTACATTCTCTTCAAAAATATTTAAGAATAGTTTGGTTAAACTTGGAACATGTGATTAGATGCTGCGTTTAAAAGGCGCTGAAATGTCATTCATGCACTTCTCTATGAGAAAAGCAGGAAAGTTGAAGAAAGAGAAATGCTGAAAAAGTTTACACACATACATACAGATATTGTGAGAGATGAAGAGAAAAGTGAGAAAGTCAGAGTACTCTTTTAAATACTATTAAGTTGCTACCTAATAAATAGAATTTGTCTTACGCTACTAAAAATAGACTAAAATCATTGACTAAAGTTTTAGAACCCAATTACAGCCACCTTCCGGGGTACAAAACTCTGTTGTGACTAAATAAATAGTTAAAGAAATAACAAAACAAGTGTTGCAGATATCAGAAGAGTATTGCACGACTCGGTTGACACAGCGTTCAATCTATTCGACTGTTAATATTTGATGGAGGTGATAATATTATTTTTTTGTCCCAGGCGTTCAAATTTCTTACTTGAAACGAAGTACCTCTAAAGAAACGCTATACCTAACGTTTAAAATAAAAATATCTCTCTTTAAGTTTTTATTTTAGTTTTAATTTCAAGCTAATAGATTAAATTTTATATTTCATATAAGCAAACTACTTTGGTGTATTTCAAAAGTAATTTAAATTGAGTGGAAAGAGTTTTTTAAATTGCTAAAAATCGCTGATTTTAGCCACTTAGTCATCTGTTAGTACAATGTAGTTCTCTTTATTAAAAAAAATCTTTCAAAAATAAACTTTATTTGAGGAATATTAACTGATTTAAAGTTTAATTAATCTGATTTGAAATAAATGTTACTTTTAGTTTAAAATATCGCAGAAATGCATTTTTAACACAGAGGTAAGTGTTTTCATTAAGTGTAGACAGATTGGGAGCCGAAACATATCTGTAAAAATAACATGAGCGCCTTTTAAATATAATTTTTAACTACCCAGTAACCTAAAAATTGAGGAAAATATTATAAGTAATCTAATGTTTTATTGAATTTTAGGTACTTTGGCTTTAAATGTTCTATGGTTACTGCTCTTATTTTCTGATAATGTCATGTATGGGTCCGTATTTACAAAAATCGGTACGTTTATAAACACAAACAAAAATTTCAAAATTCTTTTTAAAATACTTATGGCCGCTGAATTGTAGTAAGCTTCTCCATTCATAAAACAGTCTTTGTAAATATATATTTTTATTTAATAACAATATCGCCTAACCGCAACAAATTAATACAGAATTTTAAAAGATTTAAAAACTTTATAAGTTATAATTAAAATTTTAAAAAATGAAAACAAGTCTTGCAAAAATTTATTATTCAACAAAAAAAATATCTTTCTTAAGATAATAGTGTCCGTAATATATCTTATTCAGAAAAGCAATTAAAAGTTTTTCTAATTAGAAAATTAATTCTAATGTCTTACTTTTATTGCACTTTTTATTTTACGATTCAGAACAGTTTTTTCAGATTCACGTTAAAATAAAAGTCTGAGAGTTGAAAGAAATCCTAATCAAAAGTCAATAATAATTGACAATGCTTCAACTAAGAAATGTGTAGGATACTTCATCTACTTGTATCGTATAAACAAGCAAGATAGGTAGCGTAGTAGCAATCGGAGAAGTAAGAAATATAGCTATATGACTCATGTGAGTGATAGCTGTTCATTAAAACCTTCGTAACTAAACCGGGTACGGCGCTGTCATGAAAAATAACAGGCTCCCAAGGATGAGTGATACAAGTTGAATTATCGCAGGAAGCTTCTTCTTTATTTCCGATCCACTCTTTATTTAGAATAACGATTGCTGCTAAAATCAATTGAAATTAAGATGAACTAAATACTAGCTAAAACTTCGAAATATTACATTCAATTTACATGTTGCTCAATGTACAATTTACTAGTATAAAATTCTAATTTTGGGTAAAAACATTGTAATTTCCATTCAGTTCTGATTAAAAGTCTATGTTAGTTTTCAAAAATTGTCCTGTGTTCAATCTAAAAACACAGAGGCTCATGTTGAATGAAAATATTTTTATGGCCTTAACAAATATAAATTCTGTACTTAAAGTGTGCGATTCCAATAAAGAAGAAAGAAAACGAACATTTTTAATACAAAACGTGCGATTTTCAATGTTTATCACTGACACGAGGTTGATATTTATTTGTTGAGTGGGAATGTGAAAAAAAAGGCAAAAAGTGTAACATTCAATTAAGTGATGGAGACAAACAGTTTTCAAAGTTGGATGTTGATTTTTACGAAGAAAATTGTACTTCATTGTTCCACTTTCAAAACTAGTATCCATGGATTCATCGAACCGTAAATTTAACCTATAACTATAAATTTACTTGTAAAAGCTTTATACATATATATATATATATATATATATAAACTGTTAAACATTCTACTGAAATACAATTAAGACAGACGCAGGCTAAGGTTGATTTTTTAATACAATGCTCAATATCCGTTAAACAGAGCCACATACATAATATTTATACACACACTCTCAATCTCTCTCTCTCCTCTCTCTCTCTCTCTCTCTCTATATATATATATATATATATATATATATATATATATATATATATTTGTGTGTGTATGTATATGAAAATTAACAACGAAAAAAGATTACATAGTGGATAGAATGCTTTCTAACCACTATTGTGCTTTACCTTTTATTCCTTCTGATTCTATTTATGTTCTTATTTCGGATATTGCTTCTATAAATAATCCGTTTTAGTTTTTCACAATATCCTGATGATGATGTAAATAGACCTTGAAATATTAAAAAAAACTCACTGCTGTAGTTCATTGTTGATCAAATATTGATTATCTTTAAGTATGTTATTCCGATTTATTTTCATGTTTTACGTGTGGAGATTTTCTGATGGATAGACAAAGATTACTAAACTAGCGGTCGAGTTTCAAGCCCATGTACAGCCAAGCCGTTCGAATTTTTAATTTCAGGAGATTGGTACTTCTGACCATTGCCTAATTTGTTCATTTACTTTAAAAACAATTATTTTCTACTGCTATCTATGTTGCTATAGTGGCTGGGTCAAAGCCAGACATTTCCTGTGTGGATTTTGATCGTCCTCGCTTGGAACGTCTTAACTCCCTAACTAGTTTTTAATTCCCTAGTAGACAATATAATCATGTAATTATAAATCTGCAATACTTACAATAGATAGATAGATAGATAGATAGATAGATAGATAGATAGATAGATAGATATGAACAGAGTAAAAAATAATGCCAAACCGGACGCACTAGCTTGTTGGATCTTGATAGCTAGATATGTACGAGTGAATGGATGGATCAAAATTAAATGAAATTGGTAAAACGCATTTTTCCGCTTTCCAACATGTCAGTCCGTACAAATTTAAGTCGACACCCACGCACGTTTTTGTATGCTTGTATACAGTGTCACATACGCCTTACATATATATTTATGGTAGATATTACTGTATGTATTTGTGTTTGTACATGTGTGTCGTGCGTTCATTAAATATACATTCATCTCAAGATTCTGATGCTCATATGTATTTATTCATGTGTGTGTGCCCGCACGTGTGTGTGCAAAATATATAAGTGGCCAATTGGAAATACACTGTACGTTACTTTTCTTTCTTTCCTGCAACTATTTTTAAAAGCTGCAACGTGATTTGGTCGAGGTTATGCACGACACAATGTGCCGAGAGATGTACAGTCACATTTGAATATTTCTCTTTCTCTCTCTCTCTCTCTCTCTCTCTCTCTCTCTCTCTCTCTCTTTCTCAATCACTCTCATTCTCATTCACTCTCTTTCTGTCACCTTCTCTCTCGCTCTCTTTTTCAGTCTCTAATTGCTCGTTCGTGTGCAGAGTTTCATTTGCAAGACTGCTTGCTTTAAATAAACCTAAATAAATGTACATAAGACAGGATATATATATATATATATATATATATATATATATATATATATATATATATATATATATATATATATATATATAATAGATATAGATATATATATATAATTATTTATTCGAAAATTATAACATAAATATGTTATAAAATCACTACAAAAATAGCCATTTTGTTTCAAAACCTCTGGTGTCTTATCAAGTGATGATGTTGAATGTAGAATAAAGGGTTTTAAAAGGTTCAAATCAATTATCCACCCCTCGCAAGGGGAAACGCTGTTACATAAGCTGGAATGGCCAATCAAAATACAAGTATACGAGAATTTAAAAAACTTGACAACGAACTAAGGTTATAATAACTATTTAATGCCTTCATGTTGGGGTTAGACTAAAATAGAATTTATTCTAACTAATAAGTATTAAATTATACGATAAAATTTGAAATTAAAGATTAAAAATTACCCATTCTAAAATTTAAATTTAATCTCTATTAAGCTTAAAATTATAAAATTACTGAGGAAAAAAGAAAAAAATACGTATGTTATTCTATTTATTTATTTTTTATGGATAAGTAATCGGGTCAGTAAACCGGAAAGAAAGGAAGCGCCGTATGTTTTGTTAAAAGACCATAAACCTGAATTCAGAACTAAGCCATCTACTAGGCTTATTAAACCTACTAGACCAGAAATCGGTAGAATCAGTAAAACCATCTTGGAAAGAACCAACCACTCGATAAAAAACACCCTTTGACTCTTATAGTTGATTAACACTGCTGATGTTATCAACTGGTTTACTAACATCCGAAATAAGGACAACTGTAAATTTATACAGTTCAATATTATCGACTATTATCCCTCTATATCGAAGGATATGTTCACTTTGGTCTTGGAGTTCGCTCGGGAATATTTCAATATTTCTGAGAATGAAGTGGATATAATCATGAAATGCCGAAATTCTGTTCTGGTCTAAAATGCAGAACAGTGGACCAAAAAGTCTTGCAACGATAATTTTGACATTTCAATGGGTTTTTTGGATTCTGCAGAAGCCTCTGACTTGGTTGGATTATATCTTTTATACATTTTAAGTGCTTTTGAATATCTAGATTCTGATAGTGTAGGATTATATAGAGATGATGGCTTATTAGTTGTTAAAAACTCTACTAAAATTAAGGTACTCCGTATTAAAAAAGTGATCCATAGGAAATTTAAGGATTTAGGTCTTAGGACGATAGCTACAACTAACATTAAACAAGTAGATTTTCTGGACGTAACCCCAGACCTTACTAGCAACACTTTCCAACCTTATGTGAAGGTTAATTCCAACCCAGTATATGTGGATCCCAATTCCACTCCCCCCTTCGGTTATCAAACACATACCCCCCTCCATTGGATTTAGGATTAGTATTAACTCTTCTAACAAAGAGGTTTTTAATAAACATCGTAATTTTTACAATTCTGCCCTTAAAAACAGTGGATACAAAAGTACCACTATTTAATATAGAAACCCTTGTTAATTATAACCATAATAAAAAAAGAATATCAAGAAAAATTGGTTTACTCCCCCTTTCAATATAATGGTTAAAACTAAATTAGGACGTATATTTCTAAACCTCATCAAGAAACATTTCCCCAACCCAGAAACTAACCCACTTAGTAAAATAATCCTAATACCCTTAAATTAAGCTATAGTTGTGTGGATAACCTAGAGAAAATAATTAAAAACATAACAACAGAGTCTTTAACAAATATAGGGACTCAAAAGACTTGACTACTCACCAGGTTGCTAGCTGTACTACTAAGTACAATGACATGAATAACAATTTGTGCAATTGTAGGAATCCAAATAATTGTCGACTACAGAATAATTGTTTGACTAGTTCTGTAGTTTATCTTAGTACACTCTCTGCACTAGAAAACCCAAATATAATTTTTTTTTTTTACATTGGTAGCACCATGAATCCATTCAAGAAACGTTGGCGGGGGCATATACAATCTTTTAATAGCAGTAATTATAAGTACAAGACTTCATTACCCAAGTATTTTTGGAGTCTAAAAGAAAAGAATAAAACACCTACTGTTAAATGGAAATTAATTAAGAGCCCGAACATGTAACTCCTTATATGCCCTGTGTTATCTATGTCTTAACGAAAAATTTGAAATAATTAGATTTAAAAATAGGACCCATCTCTTAAATCAAAGATATGAACTAACCGTTAACTGTAAACACCGTTATAAATTTAACTTATTATAGGGGTTGTAATACTTTCAACGATAATGATATGTCACTGTATATTTAATAGGTTATTACTTTTATTACCTGATGGTCCTCCTGTTGATGTGGGTGTGTGTTGGTGTACGTGTACTGTGTTGTTCGTGTCTGCATGTGTGTGTATGTATGTGTGTATGTGTGTTTGTACTGCTGGATGTATATATATATTTTTTATAAAAAGAAAAAG
>CAHIKZ030001851.1:312500-398329 GCA_903632075.3 Acanthosepion pharaonis
ATGCAAATAAGATAAATAATAATGTTATATAAAAGTTTTGGAATTTCATTCATACAAAATAATAAGTTTTTGAATTTCAAAACCACGGTTTTCCGATTTGTGTCTTATCATTACATTTTTGATGTTGAATGATAAAAAATATAATGAACGTAAGTAAAATTCGCCTGGTTTTTAATTGGTCATTTCAAATCATTTTTGTAAACGCCCTCTATGAAAAGTGGAATTGTAGTATTTAATAATGTTAAATGAACACACGCCTAGTATTTAATTGTTAAAGATCATTTCTAAAATACGTTGACAAGGTTTCAACATATATGATTTAATCTTTCATTATCTAATATAATGAACAATCAATTATAGGACTTTAGAAATTCTTTCTCTTGAAAGTCATTTAGTAAGTTTAATTTAGTCTGTCACAGGTTCACGTGGTTGGAAAAGGACAAGAGGAGCCATTCTAATAATTTGCTGTTTTTAAAAAGTCTTTTTTGACTAAGGAAGGCAATAGTCAGTTTTGAAGTCTTAAATAAATAATACGTTTTAGCTTATATAATCTTGGTTATAACTGAAAAACATCTTTTCCAAGAACTTATACTTCTTTTCGTTTATCATGACCATTATGAACTGTGACTTGACCTGTAATTTTACAATACTATTCCAAAACGTTACTCCACCTCACTATTGTCTTCTAAATCGTGTCGGTTGATTATTTCCATGAAGGACCCAAATTCGAACTCAACCATCACCCCCCATCCTATGTAATTCATCACTAAAAAGAGCAGGTGAGAAATTAGTTTTCATGTACTAATTCTCCCAACCTATAGTTTGCTTTTGAGATATTTACTTAAAATTGAGAATTTAATTTGACATTCAGCTAATGTTCTAAATTTTATATCCTTACTCACTGTTTACATTCGCAACAGCAGCTTCATCAAATATTTCCTGCTTGCCAATCCACATTTTTTGTTTCCCTTAAATTTTTCTCGACTCTTTTTGTGATATTCTTAATTTTTTTCTTGTTTTTATTTTGTCAACGTTTTCAATTCATTTTTTTTTGTTCTGCTGTTATTTCTATTTAACTTTTCCACAATTTCCCGCGTTTCTATCACTCAATAACTTTATAATATATTGTTTCTTACCCTTCATGTCAACATTTTGTATATCGGAAATTTAAAATAAATATCCTGTTATATACAATAATAATTTACAATGCTCGCACATAATAAAATCTCTCACCGCCAAATAAGTTGCTTTAAATTCACATTGTATATATTTATCATACGAATATATCCTGAAATTCTTATCAACATTAATTAATACCATTTTTATTGTGAAAGAATTGACTTTCACAGTATCAGACATGTTCTATGTATTAATATACACACACAGTAAACACGCATATATATACAGACACAAATATATAAAATGTGACCTCATATACCATACGTGCATAAAATAGGAACTATATATATATATATATATATAGAGAGAGAGAGAGACAAACAGACAGACAGACAGAGAGATAACCATAAGTACGTGATTGTGTGTGTGTGTGCTTTAGAATATGCGTGTCACAATCAGTTAAAATATCTACGTTGCTGAAAGTTCCTAATTAGTGCATGCGTGAGTGGCCGTTAAAGTCAGTGTACCTGCGTGTGTGGATTGCCGTATACAATTGTGCGTGAGTATACATTCATATTTGACCTCGGCATGCGTTTACTCGACCCATTTATTCTTTTTTCTTTTTTATGCGTGCAATTCCTTACTATCCAAGATTGCCGACTCTAATTAGGATTGAGTTCCGAAATTATTGGCAAAAAATATTTTTGTTTTTGTATTTTTAAAAATACTTAATTCTTAAGTTTGCACGAAACTGCACACACTCATCATCAAATACACACAAAATTAACTCACATGGGAGAACGTGTTACCATTCGTAAGGAGATGCTAATTGGTGAGATGACTGGTTTCTCGCAAAGAGGAACAAGAGATCCATGTTCGAATTCCTGTCATTGAGTAAGACATGAATCCAAATTCTCATAACGATGAGTTATCCGCTGTTCTGCTACGAGGAAAGGCAGAGGCAATGATTTAATGAGTTATGGCCGATACACTTTCTCATAATTCCATGGCCAAGTTACGATTGCAATCAGTCAGGCTTTTCTTTCTTATCAGAACCAAAATAGCCACTTAAAAGACCATTTACAGATTTTTACTCCCTTTTTTGAAATAAT
Source organism: Acanthosepion pharaonis (assembly GCA_903632075.3). Taxonomy (NCBI): domain Eukaryota; kingdom Metazoa; phylum Mollusca; class Cephalopoda; order Sepiida; family Sepiidae; genus Acanthosepion; species Acanthosepion pharaonis. Next base: position 314,732 of record CAHIKZ030001851.1, read on the forward strand.
GAAAAGCAGTCCATATCTATGAGATGGACGTTTTTATCTGGGAATAGTCCACGGTTAAATTTGCATATCTATGAGATGAGTGTTTTTCCATGGATAGACTTTCATATCAATGTGATGAGTTTTTTTAGACGTGAAACATTTCATGGATAGATTTACAGACAATATGAAATCAGTGTTTTTTTAGAAAAAAAAATCTAAATATATTTATATATTTGCTCTCATTCAGTATATAGTAGTTGAACAAGGCCGATAGACTCAGATCTACTGTCACAATTATTTTTGATTTCATGCTACCTAATTTCCCTCACAAACTGTACTATGGTTTTTAAACCCTTCCCTACCGTGTCGCACACTGAGATCGTTAGCCATTTCGATACTATGAAGAAAACGACTTCACGAATAGACCATGGTCGGAAAAGCTAACGCTCTAACCACTCGGCGACCATTATATATATATATATATATATATATATATATATATATATATATATATATATATATGCGTGTGTGTGTATATGTGAGTAATATTTCGAAAATAATGCTTCCTATTTTCACCACAAAAACTGAAACAGATGCTAGTAGCACAATAACATCGTTCGCTCAATAAAACAAGATTTCAGCATCAAACACTATTATCCAAATAGACATTGGCATTACATTTGCATCAACGATGATAAAGAGACTGCGTGCCACGCTCGTAAAAATTGGTAGCAGCAAAAGAAACACAAGTTTACATTTGCATTGAAGCTGAACTGCATTACCCACTGCTTAACCATGCTCACATCCACTGTTTAGTCTGAACAAGCATCGATAATTGACGGTGGGTGTCATTTGGTTTGCCTGGAGAAATTCAATGAAATATTTCCGCTTTTATGTCAAATATCATTTTGCCAAACTGCTGCTCAGCTGCTATTTTTCCGGTGTTTGAACAATGAATCGAACCTCATCTGTCATGATTAGAATCAGAAATGACATTAAACATTTGTTGAATGACAAAGCCTGCTGAAATCTACAAATGTGATAGCAATCTTTGCATCAGTAAGCTTTGCAAGTTCTCGAACCTAGTTTTGGAAAAGAGGTCTGTCCTTTAACAGTACAATAATGCTTCCATCGTTCACCTCTATAAACGCAAAGGTAATAGGTGTGAACGCAACAATTGCAGAAGAACTTTGTCGCTGTCAAGATTCTTGATCCTGTGGTTCTCAACCGGGTCAATATGATTCCTTTTGAACCAATTCTACCTGAGACACTGTAAGTTTCGATCTAGCAGATGTATTGTCAAAACTAACGAACACAACAAAGAGCATTACGTGATATTTATAGACTTCATTGAGGAATATTCTCTGGAAGGTCGGGGCAAATCTTAAAGTGCCAGAAATATGTTGAATGGTTGTACTTCTTTTCATCAGAGAATGAAAGATTTTGTAAGATCTGGAAATGAATAATCAGACATCAGACTTTCAGTGTCCAGTGACACAAAGTGAGGACGCCTACTTGTTTTTTAATTTTTCTACTATGTCTGAAAAAACGTTTTAAATCTTTCTAAAGAGGAAGAGATTGAGTTTAGGACAAGTGGTGGTTTGCACAATCTACCAAATTTTAATACCCAAACCAAAACAAGAATACAACTTAACTGTGTTCTTGTTGCTAGTGACTGTGTTCTTGTGGCTTACACGTTGCAAGATTCGCAGTTTATCCTAGATTGTTTCAATGAAGCCTCAAAAGCCGTTGAATTAAATATCAACATTAAGAAGACTGGGTAGCCAAGACGTGACAATCTGTCCCTCGTTAAGCTATCAGTTTTCATTGATGGCAATGCATTGAAGGTAATTGAAACGTTCACCTGTCTCGATTCTACTGAAGACTCAAAAATGTCCTGGAGAAATTCAATCAAAAATAGCCAAGGCTAACTCAGCTTTCGGAATATTGCATCACATGCTCTGGAACATTCGTGGCGTATCTTTCAAGGTTAAAATTGACATTTATAAATCAGTAATTATATCAATATTACTCTACAGTGTTATCGACATCACTTTAATCAACTGGATTCGTTTCATGTGACTTTTCTTCGTTTGATTTGTTTTATTAAATAGTCGAATTAGGGACAACAGCAACAGAGATGTAATAACTGGTATGGAAATTTTACTTATTAAGATACAATTGAGATGAATAGGTCATTTGGTGTGAATGGATGATAAGAACGTTCAAAAACAGCTATTCTCTGGCCACCTCTGGAATAGCAAAGTTTTTTTCGACGTTACAAAGATATGCTGAAGGCTAACACCAAGTGCTGTAACATCGATCTTAAAACGCTGAAAAATGAAGTAAATACTCAGAGAGTTGAGAATTGTTTGTTTTAATAACTTAAAGTCTGTTGACAAATATCGGGCATCTCTGTTTGCTACGGTGACCTATCTACATTAGAATGAACTCTTCCTCCTTCATGAATGCTAACCTGCGAGATTCCTAAGTAGGCAGTCGACCCGCAGTCTTGGTCGGACTTGTTTTTTGGAGTAGTGAGTTAGACGAGCGTTTGAGCTGATAAGTGCTTGATTTTATTTTGCTAAAAACTTTTTGGAATTTTTCAGTTTTTCTTTGCCTTTTCATTTGTTCTTATAGATTTGTGCATTTTTTTTTTTTTGTTCATATTTTTACTCTCCCCACATTTTTAGTTATCCTTTTCGTTTTTATTTGTTTTTTTAATTGCTTGTTGTCTTTGGTTGTCGACGTTTTTCTTCCGTTTTTATTTTGTTTGTGCTTATTGGAAAAAGTTAAAGAAAAAAGAAGAAACAAAAAAAGAGAACAACTTATTCGTTTGGTCTCGGCTGAAAACACAGATATAAACATTTCACCGCCGGTGTCAACGGAAAAAATGCATAGACCGATAATAGGCCGGTTAAAAAAAAGATGCCACTTATTAGGTCAGCCAAAAAGAAAAATTTGAGAATTCGTTTAAAGGAAACGAATTCCTTACGATAAATGAAGGTTTGGAGGCGGTTAAAACACGAACAATATCCCTGCTGACTTCCGATAGAAAAACTCGGAAATTAATTGGCGTCAGCAGGGACGCAATGGAAGACGCGTTGAAAGCGTTGAAAATCAACCAAAAGACATCCTCCTTCAGACTGAACAACAGGCAAAAGAGCTGACCGGAAGTATCCTGAACACCAAGGACTTACGTCTTCAAACCGATTACATGGGCACCCGGAGGACTAGAGTGACCATTCATGGGGTGCCATTGGATATTTGCCCAAATAGAATGGGGGTATTTTTCACAAAATTCGGGGAAGTGAATGAAGTCAAGGTCCTCAGGAGCAAGGCGGGAATCGCCACTGGGGATATGGAGAAAATCTGTCACAGTGGACAGGAAGAGCTTTAACGACATCCCCAATATACTGACCTGCCGAGAGAGGAGAATGCTGGTGGTCGTGGAGGGCCGAAAACCGTGTTGTTGGGCATGCAGAGCCTCAGGGCATATGGCTAAGGAGTGCCCCGGGAAACAATCTCCACCTCGGCCAGCAACGATAGCAGCAAAGACAGTAGCAACAACAGCAGCAGCAGTCTTAACGCCAGAAACCTCAAAGACAAATGAAGGGGAGTGGAAGGAAGTCAAAAGCCGGAAAAATACCATCAGGCAGTCCCCTTCAAAACAGGAAGTTGTTCAAAGAAAACAGCAACCAACACAGCAGGAACAGCCGATCTGGATGGTTTGCCCTATGAATTGTATTTGAGGTTGTCGCACATCTTTGTCCCGATTTTGACTGTGGTGTTCAACAACTGGTTCCGGCAGGGGTCCCTTCCCGACTGGTTTTCCAGGGGTGTGATCACGCTGTTGAAAAAGTGCAAGGGTTTTGGGGGGAAACTAGATGACTACAGGCCCATAATTCTGCTAAACACAAAGTTAAAGATTTTGGCCAAGATCCTGCAGGAGCGTTTGTAGTCGGTTGCCGAGTCTCTGTTGGGTCCTGAGCAGACTTGTTCGGTGAGGGGCCGAACAATTCAGAGCACCCTGCATCTGATCCGCACGATCATAGAGGGTGTAAAAGACGACGATGAGGCCGCGCTGATCAATTTGGATGAGTCCAAGGCATTTGATAGGGTTGACCATCGCTACCTTGCTACTGTCCTGCAGGCCGCCGGATTTGCACCCGACTTCTGCCGCTGGATTAGCCTCCTGTATCGCTCCCCCAGTGCTGTGGTACAGGTGAACGGGAAGCTGTCGAGCGCTTTTGTGCTGTCTAGGTCGGTCCGTCAGGGTTGTCCGCTGTCGCGCCTACTTTATGCTTTGGCGTTGGGGCCTCTCCTTCGCCGGCTGAGGGACAGGGCGTGCAGACCGGGCCTACGCGGCATTGCCGTTCCTGGAGGGGCTCGCGCCAGAGTTTCTGCGTACGCCGATGACATATCTGCTTTCGTGTCGTCCCGCACCGACATTGAGGCGGTACTGAAGGCGCTAGATCGGTACGAAAAGGTGACAGGGGCCAAGATTAACCGCGACGTTCGGCTTGCGGTTATGTGCCTGGAAGGGGGTCGATCTTCCGGGGCCCTTCGGTTGGACGGACGGTCCTGTCCGCATTCTTGGAATGTGGTTTGGACCCGACCTCCAACTGGAGAAAAATTGGTCTGAAGTACGAGCAAAGGTCGGCGCAGCTGGTCAGACTTGGCGTCGGCGGAGGTTGTCCGTGAAGGGCAGGGCGGTGGCGTGTGCCACTTACGTCTTCCCGATTGTCCTTTATCGATTGTCCGTTCTTCCTCTCTTTGTTGACCATAGGAAGCCGCTCGAGCGCTCGCTAACCTCCATTTTATGGAGGGGACGCGGGAATCGGGTCGACAGACGAGTCCGTGTCATGGGGGGACTTAGAATACCACACTTAGCGAGCCACTAACTCGCCTCGAGGTTGGGTTTCCTACGCCGCGCATTGACAGGAGATTCGATTATGGCGTGATTGTTAGGGACGCGTTCTCTTTCTTTACTATCAGTCCTTCCATCTCGCTGGTTGAGCGCCATCGTAAAGCCCGGGACCAATCGGTTTTCCCTCGCGAGTGTCGGTCGGCCTTGTTGGCTGTTCCTCGGTTCAGTGACCTTTCACAGGAAGGTCTTCTATCGTCTTCTAGTGGAGGGTTCGCGAAGGATTCTCTACACAAGCGGCTCGACTTGTCGAAGGAGGAATTTCGCTCTTTCTGGTCTTGGACGCCAGCGGCGGATAACCCTGAGTTTTCGCTTACCTGGCGATTGGCTCGGAATCGGCTGCCTCTCAATGACAAGGTCTTCAGATTTGGCTTGTCGGATTTGCCACACTTTGAACGGTGTGGCCTTTGTCTGGGAGAAACGGCTCCGTACGCCTTCTACCATTGTCCCCGGGTCCGCCCCTTCTGGGACCATGTCGGCGAGTTGACGGCTCTTCTCGCTCCCGAAAAGCTCGTGCTCATTGATCGCGCATACGCGTGTGACTATGTGTCGCCCCCGTATTCTGGGGTGAAACGAATGGTGTTTCTGACGCTACTGGCCACGGCCCGAATGGTGATTTGGACGACGCGACAGGAGGAAGTCTTGCGAGACAACCGTCTTATTCATCAGGATCTGATCCGATTCTTTGAGCATCAGCTCAAGATGAAGATTAGAACTGATAGAAAACGCTTGCATTCGACAGCGAAAGTTAGGTGACTGAGGCGAGCTTGGTTCGTGTGAACGGAGCTAGCCTTGATTTTCTATTTTAGGTTAGCCTATGTCACATCGGGGTGGTTTCCCGTGGAGCCCTCCCCTAGGTTAGGTTAGACAAGCTTTGTTTACCTAGCTAATGTCAGTAAATGTTGTTCCTGGCCTGTTCCCGGCAGCCTCTTTGGCTATAATCCAAGTCGAGATTCCCAACCACCCCAGTTTGTTTTGGCCCCTTTTATTCTCGACTGGGTCAGTTTTTTTTATTTCCCATGTCCGTCTATATTTTCACATTTCCCACTCCCTTAGCGAAAGAGCTTCTTGATTTTGTCCAAATAGGCAGAATACAGCGGCCTCTCTGTTTTGAGGGTTGAAAGGGCCCTACTAGCATCAGTTATGTTTAGTTTCTTTTGTGTTAACATTTTAGTTTCTTATTGGGTTCATCTCCCTCCCCTCTCATTCTTCATTATTAGATTTTTATATATAATAATAATTTATCATTAAATTTTTAAGGCATGGGGGCGCGTTTTTGTAGGTTCCCCTTGAGAGGATGCGGTATTATGGTGGATGGAGGATTGATTGGTGACGGACGAGTTCTTATGGTGGATGTGGAAACTATAATTTGTGAATGGGTCGCGAATCAATTAGCTTGGTATAAGATAGTGACGACCAGCCTCAACCCCCCCTTTTGGGTCTTGTGCACAAAATGCAATAAACAGACAGTCGACACGCAGTCTCTGATTGTGTGCGACTTCTGTCAAACTCTCTGCCTTGAGCAGAAAGGAACGCAGACGAAGCTTTGCCGAAGGGCAGAGTTTCATCTGAGGAGGTAGACAGACCCTGAACCCGTTTATACGTGTTCTAAGGGAATATTTTTGGCCGATCCTACGGTAAACGATAAACTCGGCCACGATAAACTCGGCCTTGTGCCACATACATCTCTTGTGGGGAGGCTGTTAAACATTGACAGTCGACAGTCTTCTGGCTCCTTTTTGACTGTTTACCGACCAATTTTTTCCTGACTGAGTTTCTCTTTGATCTGCATTTTGGTTAAGTTTTGATTTATTTTATTTTACCGTCCTTCTTTGCCTTCTTTCGACTCTCTTGCAAAAGTTTTTTTATTTTTTTCAGTTTTTTTTACCCTCCCCATTTTTTATTTTTTCCCTTTATTTTGCTCTTATCCTTTTAATATTAGTTTTCTTTTTGATATTTTTTAATTTTAAATTCCCTTCTAAATTTTTCGTTTTTATTTTTGTAACCCCTGCCAGAGTTTCTGTATATGTTTCTACGTATTCTTTCGACAGATATACGCGGCCTCTCCCAAGACGGCATCATCAAGACTGAGACGAGCCACTGGGGGAGGCAATGGATGGGGGTCGCTGGGGGAGACGGTCGGTATCCTTACACCGTCCATGTTCAATTCAGGGACGCAACCCTAATCGGTTTTCTCTATGGCTCTCTGGTTAGCCTCAGGCCTCGGACATTTATGTCTGAGGCCGGAGTCTCGAAGGGCGATGCTCTCTTGCGACCTTCAGCGCCTCTGGGTGAATGTCTGTTGCGTATAGGAGACCCAGTTTTCTTCTCATTATCGTGAGGACATTCTGTCTAAGGGAGTCTCCCTTTATTCAGCATGTTTTGATGGTCGTTCGCGAGATGTCTCTTGTCTGGTGAGCAAGTCTTTTTCGTTTTTCCTTTTAAATATCCTTTACGTTTTCCGTGTTTTATTTGTTTAAAATTTTTCTGTGTCCATATTTGTTCTAATTTTTATACTTATATTTGTCCATTTTTTTTTCTTTTGTTTACTTGTTATCGGGTTGACTCTTTCTTAGCGTCAGACATTTTGGTTTTGTAACTAGCTTTGCTTATTATTGTTTCGTATTTTCTTTGTATCGTGTTTTCTTTGTATAACGTTTTCCTTTGTATAGCGTTTCGTTTTATTATTTAAACTTTTTGCACGGCTTTCTGTTTTTTACTGTTTAAATTTGTTGTTTCGCCTTTAAGGGAACGTTGTTTTGTTTTTTATTGTCCTCCTCTGTCGTAAATTTTATTTTGTGTGTACGTTTAGATTTGTCTTGTCTTTAGGCGAACCTTGTTAATTTGTTCTTATCGTTCTTTTATATTTTGTACGTTGTTTATTTTCGTCTTTTAACTTGCTGTCTTTCAGGCATTCTTGTTTTGGCATAACCTTTTTTTTTGAATTAATTTTTAAATTTTTTTTCAAATTTTAAGTTTCGCCTTATAAAAAAACATTTTAAAAAAATGGAAAAGAAAGAAAAAAAAAATACCTAGTATTTTTTTAATAATAAAAAAGAAAAAAAAATGGCCAACTTTAGAAAGTCGGTGAGGAAACATTTATTTAATCCAAAAAGAGACCCTCCTGACAAGGACAACACTGATGAATACCCACCATTAAATTCTTCATCCTCTAGTGAGGAGTCCATTGTTAGTAAACCAGTTATAAAAAGTATGGAGAACAATAATGCCCAAACCCCAAAAATCCCAAAAGAGTTCGGTGGCCAATAATGGCAAAAAATCAGACAATAATATGGAGGTCAAGAATGGACAAAAAGACAAGACCAGTAATACCGCTGAGGCCGGGGATTCTCCCTGTTGTTGGAAGTCCCCACCTAAATGCATCATCGATATTGCGGAGTTCTTGGAGCGTGCCAAGAGTTACGCACACCTTGTGGTAGAAGGTGGACCCTTGGAGGACCCCATTGAACCTAAGAAGATCAAGAAAAGAATAGTGTCGGTCTTTGTCGTCAACAAGCGTAAGCGCAAAATTTGTCGTTCAACGAAAGACACAGTGGTTAAAACGCTAGAGTCCCTGGGGTTTAAGCCACTTCGAATTGTTAAGGCAAAAAGGCTTTTTCATGTGGAACGTACTGTTACCCACTGCGGAAGATTCACGTAAAAACCAAGTAGCCGAGAATTAATCACAAAAGATCTGATACTCGAACATTGTACGAGGACAGGAGAAGGACGAGGTCCAGGTTATATGGGGGAACACCTAACTGCTTTCTTGTCTCAGTTCGAAGAAAATTTGGGTGCTTCCTGTGATAGCCTGACTGGGGATGGAGTTTTGATATCATGTTGGACCGTAAAGCCTTCATCTCCATCTGTCTGGATGTTGCAGGCCTTGCTCGGTCAGTGACCGTCCGTAAACCAGTTTGTTGGAAGTGTGGAGAGACTGGTCACCCTCTTCTCTTCCTGCCCAGAGAAGAAGGCCTCTGAAAGTCAGGCCCCAGTCGACCAAACTCCCCCTCTGACCGCATCTTTGATATCCGCCACGCCTGTAATGGGCATGCCAGCCGCCGAGGACCGAAGTGGTTAAACCCCGGTTGGGCCTGCACCTACACCTAAGACCCCCATTCCCTGAAGAGCCTTCTCCCTGCTGCAAGTGCAAGTTGTGGAGGAAAAAAAGGGGAATTTTCCACATCCATTGCTGGGCCATGGGAAATCAAAACCAGACAGTGGGATCTCAGTCCCCAAAAAAGCCTCTGGGACAAAAGACATGTACAGCCCCTCTCCCTCAACAACATTCCATCCACACCGAACCCCCTCAAAACCGACCTTAGAAGAACTTAAAAAGAAATATGATCCTGGATTCAATACAAAAAAACGGAAAAACTCAAAAATTAAAACAAAATCAGGACTCAAAGAAAAAAAAGAAAAAAGCGATATTCAAAATTTCCCCTAAAAAAAACACTTCCAAGCCGATAAATCATCACGGCAATAGGATAAAGTATAAAAATACAAACCTTCCATTTTCCACAAGTACATCGAAGATCTAAAAATCCTCTCAAAAAAAAAAGTGCTTACAGTTCCATCACAAGAACTGACCCATCACATTCTTCCCAGCTCATCAACCCCTCATTAGTAGAAAAAGGACCTCCATCCATTGGGGTGAAAACGAAAAATTGAAAAAAAAACCCCAGCCCTTTCAGACAATCTTATCCCACTTTTTAACATCCCCAGTCCTTTCCAAATTGATTCCTTGGGAAATGACCCCTCCCCTCATTCATCAAGACTGAGATGGGACACAACTCGATGAGGGACTCACCCTGGAAAAAAAAAACAGAAAAAATATATTCAACTCTGGGGGCAAAGATGTTTTTAAAATGTTTTTTCACTGTACACAGGATTTTGCGTGACTAGGACAATAGGATAAAGGATTTAAAAGGCTCTGCTATCAATAAAACTTTTTGCCGAACAAGGACATCATCTCATTGGGGTTCATTCCCAAATGCTGGCTTTGTTTCGGCAGATCGAGCTGTTCTTGACGATATCTCGTCGGGTAGTTTTAGCGATGGGGTTGGAATGCCGTCCTTGAAAATGAGACCGCCAATTGCGATTGGCCAAAACGAAAAATAACAAAAAAAACGTTAAACCATTTCGGGACTTTATCGACAGGTTTGATCTTGTCGATAAGTACCGGAATGAGCATCTTCGGGATGTAGTTTGGACATGGACAAATAGTGGAAGCTCGGCTCCTGGGGTGCTTTTTAGCTACCTCGACTGAGTCTTAGTTAGGACAGTCGATATAGGGCCCTTAGGGTGTCCAAGTTTCCATTACATAGTTTATTCGGATCATAGGCTTGTCCGGGTCCGTGTAAACTTATATAAGCCTAAAGTAAGGTTGGCTGGCTACTGGAAATTAAACTGCTCATTATTTGGTGAGCAGGATTTCCGGGACCAGCTGTTACTAATGATACAGAAGGAATTGACGGGGGCGATTGTAGGGAACGCTTGGTGAGATAAACTAAAATAAAAAATTAGAACGTTTGCTGCCGATTTTAGTCGTCGACTCAATCTAGATAGATTAGCGGCGCAAACGGCTTTAGAAGAAAAAGTCGATCGGGCAGTTAAATCCCGTGATAGTGGGGAAATAGCTTTAGCTAAGGCAGAGTTGTCCTCCTTGCTTATCAAGAAGGATCAAGCTCTGGTAGTTAGGGCTAGGTTAAAAAGAATGTCCTCTGAGGCGACGAATATGGCCGCTGAATTGCGCGCAGAGGAGAATCGGAGCGCGTCTCGGCGACATATCGCGTGCGTCACATTGCCGGATAAGCGGACCGTGACTACAAACGCGGGCATATGCGAGGCCTTTCGGGATTACTTTCAGGAACTTTTCACCAGGGAGCCCGGTCTAATCCCTGATCAGTTCGACGCCTATTTAGCCGACTTTCCCTGCCTTGAGGCAGCTGAAGCGGCTGGGTGCGAGGGTCCCATCACAGAGTCGGAAATCTGGGAAGCGCTGAAACAGGTTGACCTGGATAAATCTCCGGGACTAGATGGTCTTCCCTAAGAAGTTTACTTGAGGCAGTCGCCCGTTTTTGTTCCTTTGCTGGAACTGATTTTCAACAACTGGATGAAGCAGGGGTCTATACCTCAACGCTTCACCCAGGGGTGTGATCAAGTTGCTGCGTAAGGACAAGAACGGTGGTGATGGGTTAGATAACTTTCGCCCTTTAACCATGTTAAACACAGAGTTAAAGATTTTGGCGAAGATCTTAGCCAACCGTTTCCAGCTTGTCCTGTCTGGTCTGATTGGCTCTGAACAGACTTGTGCTGTGAAGGGAAGGACTATTCAGGACAACCTTTATATGGTACCATTGATAGAACAAGTCGACAGTGAAGCCGTCCTGATCAATTTAGATCAGTCTCGGTGGCCTTCGATAGGGTTGACCATCGTATTGTTTTTATCGGAGGGTTTTCTTGCCGGCGGAACCTTTTTGCAATGACGTTTCGGTTCCTTGGGATCGTCGAGCAGATGACCGGATTGAGGGTAAGATTTGGATTTGACACCATCAGCAAAGAGATCAGTGGTTATGAGATGGTGACAGGGGCCAAGATCAACCGCGATAAGTCTGTTGGCTTACGGTTGGGTGCGTGGAAGGGAGTTTCTCTTCCCGGACCTTTCCTCTGGACGGATGGGCCGGTCAAGATACTCAGCGTCTGGTTCGGTCCTGATCTCCAGTTGGATATGAATTGGTCGGAGGTACAAGGGAAGGTCGAGATCGAGATGGGTTAATCTGTGGTCTCCGGAGGAAGCTTGGATTGAAAGGGGGGGCATGGAAGTATGTGTTTCTCTTCCATCTACCCGATTCTCTGGACGGACCGACTCTCTGTACTTCCATTGCACTTATGCCCGACTAATGTCATTAGAAAGGCTCTTGTTCCCTTTCTTGTGGAGAGACAAGGCCGCTATGGTATCTAGGAGGAGATCTTTGCCTTCATCTATCTGAAGGCGGTTCTGGGTATGCCTAGCATTGAGATTCGTCAATGTACTTCTTTTTAGACCGAAAGGAGGGCAATGAGGGAAGGAAGACTTCCGTAGAAAACTTCCCATCCCTGAGAAGTGTGCACTCGAGCGAGGTGGAGACCCACCGTTTACCCCGAGCTGAATGCTCCTTCTACCGTGAATGTCGTATTGCTCTAAAACGCCTCTTATGGGCGTCGGATGGCCTCTCCAACGTCCAGGCGTTGTCTCACAGAGTATTGTATCAAGTATTAGTCAGGGGGTCCGTTCGTGATGAACTGATTGACGAGCTCGGTCTTACGAAGCAGGAATCTCGCTCAATATGGCCTTGGACGCCTGGGTGGAAATGCTTCAATAACGATGAGGCATCACTCACCTGGCTGGTGATTCTGGGTCACCAAAAGACTTTGTTCCGCGGGCTTGGAGAATTCTCCAAACTGCCGACGTTGATCTATGGGGAAGTCGAGACCATTTCCTTCTTTCATTGCAGGGTGGTAGCGCCGTTGTGCAAGTTTGTTGAAGGCCTCATGGTCCACATGCTGCAAGGAAAGTTCTTTGTCCTTGAGGCCAGTTCTGTTTGTAGCAATGTGGTGCCGTATATGACGAAGGCTGAACAATATGTGTTGTTTTGCTTACTAGGTGTTATGATAGTCGTGATTTGGGCGACGCGTCAGAAGGAATTCTATGATGGCGAGAAGTTCACTTCTTCCCAACTGATTTTGTTCTTTAAGCATCAGCTTAGTCAAGATTAGGACGGAAAAGCGGCGACTCACCTCATCGGAATTTGGCAAAAGGTGGGTGAATCTTACGCGTTTGTGCTGAGTAAAAGGGGCTGACCTGGAGTGGCATTTTGATGCCAGTTAGGCATCAGAATATTGTTTTCCTGGGTTGAACTTGGGCAACCCATCCCTGAATTAGGCTAGAGTATTTATTTTTTTTGTTTTTGATTCTTTAGTTTTTCTTTTTTTCCAGTAAACTTAGCTAGGGTGTGTTTGTTCATTGGCCCCTTTTATTTCTGTCCCTTTTTTCCTTTAGTTTAATTCCCTATCGCCTCCCTCGTTAGGTGGTCAGTGATGTCAGTTCTCTGGTGGATGCGGGGCGCCTTTCGTTTCGTGTGTGTGTTTTTCATATTTGTTGTTGTGTCAGAATGAGTGGGTGTTTGTGTGAGTGCTTGGGATGGATGAATGTTTCTATATTTTTATAGTCCCGCATCGATTTCGTCCAGTTAACTGATATTTCTGCCACATTTAAGGTTTGTTGGAGGGGGGGTATTACTAACATTATTTTGTTTAGTTTCTTGTAAATAGTTTATAACCATATTGTATATAATCATTAGGGATTTTTTAACTTGTTGTTTTTTATTCCCCCTCCCCCCACAGACAACGATTAGTACATATGGGGACTATTTAGGATTTTCATTGAGACAATGAGGTATTTTGGTGGATGTACTAAGAAAGGTAAGTATGAATGTGTTGTTTTGGTGGTAGGAATATTGTTTAGTATGATTGGGTCAGTGGTTGTGGCTAGCTAAGTTTTAAAATTAAGACAGATGGTGACCGTCCTTTTTCCATCCCTCATTTTTAGGCCTTGTGCCACATTTTCTGTAATTTTTACAGAAATAAATATTGGCAGTCGAGACGCAATGTAACCTGATAGTTCGGACGGACACTTCTATCTTCTGACTAATAACACTCTTATTTTATATATATGTTCTGTTATTTCAATACACTTGTTCGACCTACCTTCTTCTTTCCGTGTCAATCTTTCTGGCAAATAACAGGCCAAAACAACTTGGCGACGAGGATTTCCGAGGACCACCGGGATTAAAAAGGAACTCTCCTAAAACACGGGCAAACGAGTTTTCGTAAAAGAATTACGTGTAATTGCTAATTTAACAGTGGATGTACGAGAATTTTTTTTTATTTTTGTCAGTTTTTTCATTTGAAAAGCATCTGGAAAAAAACAGATAATTAAGACCGGAAAAAAGACAATCATGGAGGATTTCAAAAGTATTTTAATTGATCTTGTAAAGTACGAGAATGCACAGCAAGAGAAGTGGCAAAAACAACTGCTCTATCAACAGGAAAAATGGAAAATATATTTCTGCAAACCCAGAAAGAAAATCGAGAGACAGCTCGAATTTCAAAAGCAAGTTTTAGAACTGACAAGCAGTAGTAATCCCATTTTTCGCAAAGCAACTATTGGGAAGAATAGAGAATTTTTCATACGCTCCCGAGGAAGACATCATCTTTGCGTCATACTTTAGGAGATATGAGGATTTATATACTACAGATTGTGCAAATTGGAGTGACTCGAAAAAAGTACGTCTTCTTCTGAGGAAACTTGGCACAACTGAGCACAAAAAATTCGTAAACTACATTCTGCCCCGGAAGACTAGCGAGTTGACATTCACCGAAGCAGTGGAATTACACATGGAGCTTTTCATCCCAAAGACATCTCTTTTCCATAAGAGATGGAAATGTCTTAATCTAACTAGGAAAGAATGGGAAGATTACACCACTTTTGCGTCGGTAGTAAACAAACTCTGCAATGATATTAGACTGGCGGAGCTAAGTACGAATAACTTCAAATGCTTGATATTTGTTCGAACAAAAGATGCAGAAATTAGGCGAAGAATACGAAACAAATTGGAGAATGAGCCAAATATAACTCTACAGCAGATCGCTGAAGAATGTCAGGGGTACGTCAGTGTAGAGCAAGATTCTAAAAATATCGAAGATTCGGGTATTGTTCACGTCAAAATGTACGCTACAAACAGAAAAAAAACAAAGTTTCCTAAAACTAATGAAACAAAGAAAAAGCAAAATAATTTGCCCCCTAACCCATGTTACGGGTGTGGGGCCCTACAATGGCACAAAGATTTTATTTTCCGGAACAAAAAATGTTATATATGTAACAGAGTTAGACACAAAAGCTCGCATTGCCGATCTAAAAATAAAACCAATAGCTGCATAAAAAATACAAGGTCGGACGAACGAGACAGTGCTAATACCAAGAAATTCGTGCACGTAAAAATGTTAAACAAAAGTGTGGAATTCCAACTAGACTCGGTTTCTGATTTGACAATAATAAACTTACAAACATGGAAAAGATTGGGTAAGCCAACCATGATAAAATCTAGCAAGATTGCACGATCAGTAACAGGGGACAAAATAAAATTCGAGGGAGAATTGATTGCTAATACAACGTTCAACGGGAAGACACATTAAAATTGTTCGTCCTGAAAAATACTAACCTATTTACTAACCTATTTGGCACTGATTGGATGACACAATTCCAGCTGTGTGACTTACCTGTAAATTCATACTGCCAAAAAATTGAAAATTGGAATACCGAAGCTGAAAAACTGAAAAAAGAATTGAAGGGAGCCTATCCAGGAAATTTTTTCTGGTGGGTTAGGCAGGTGTACCAATATGATGGCAAAAGTTGAACTAAAAGACGACGCCCAGCCAGTGTTCAAAAAGTAGCGAAATGTGCCTTTTGCCTCGTTGAAACAAATTAACGAGGAACTTGACAGATTAGCAAAAACTGGAGTTCTATCAAAGGTAGAGTAGAGCGAATGGGCCGCACCAGCCGTCTATGTAAAAAAGAAATCGAAAGACATACATGTTTGCGCTGTTTTTTCGACAGAATTAAATGCTGCTCTGTGACACCCACCGGTGGTTGCGGTCGCAGCGCCAATATGTGACGTCTTCTGGTCGCGACGCCAATATGTTACACTGTGCTGTCGGCCCGTGGTTAACTCCCAGGTTTCTTCCACCAGCGTTTTGGGGTTGACTTCTTGTCGCTGCCACCAGCCTGTTTCCCGGTCGATCTGGTCGTTCCCGGTTCGATACCAGCTTTGTCGTTCCCAGCTCACCTCCAACGTCTGGTTACCGAAGTAACTACTTTGATCTTAAGTCTAACCTACCCACGTTGTGACTTTGGTCTTAGGTAGGCGAAATCAATCAGGTGTCAGGCCGTAGTGCAAGCTGAATCCGGGGTAAAGGTGATATCGCACAAGCGTAAGTAAAAGAAGCGATAAAACAAACTCAAGAGGTTCAAATATGTCGAGAAATAACAAATTATCTTTATCCGTCTGTTGAATACAGGAGTGTGTTTCTCTTCCAGTCCGTTTCTTAAGCGAGTTTTGGTATTTTAAGTCGTTCGTCAATATAACTTGCTTTTAATAGGAAGGCTAAGTCGGAAGGACGTGGAAATTTCGCTCAGCTTCTCCGAGGCAACGGCCTGACTGCAACTGCAAATCAACTGCTGGAACTCCTGGAACTGACTAACTGCAAACTGATCAGCTACCTCGAGACGTTCGTTTATATGGATACCAACCATAACCCGGTGTTGGGGGCCTGACGTGGTTTGGATTCCCGATAATTCTCGATTCCCAGCAAGAATTCTCTTTGTTCTTAGGCCAGGAAAATTAATTACTTCCCATTTTTGGAAGATTAATCACTTTCCATTTCAGCGGTTTCTCCCTCGTCCGTGAGGGAAGGTCGGAGGAGAGTTATTCTCGTAGCCTCTTCCTCTCTCACATTGGTATCTCATACCAAACCCCTCAGTGGGTGCTAACAGCTTCTACGTCTTTCTCATACATTCAACTCCGCCTATCACCCATGCTAATGCATTGACCAATGATCTCTCGGCATTGTGGGTGTGGCTAGACTGGCCCTCTTAAAATTATTATCCAGAATTTTGTTTACAAAATCCTTTTTTTCTTTTTTTTTTTCTTCGGCCAAAACATTTACAAATCCCGGATTGCCAAATAATTCTTATCACATCTTTCTTTCGGGGACACCCAAAATTCACTTAGTCGGGTCTCTCTACCGACTCATCAATCACTGTCAAAACCCGACACCTGGTTTCTTCTGCTAAGTCAACTTTTAGCTGGGAGGTCCGTATTTTACCTGAGAATCAAATTCTTTATTTTTTCATGCCTTAAAATCCTCATTACCAAATGTCCATTTTCGACGACGCTGTACCTGACATCAGCAGTTTGAATAAGCAATAATAATACGATTTTCTTCCTCATGCCAGAATTCTAACACACACCAGATGGCTCCCTTCGTTAAGACCCAGGAATTAAAATTAAATGATATCTCCGAAAGATAACTAATATCTATTCTCCGTGGTGATCTCAAACCGAAATTTTTTTATGGCCGAATGTGTCGGTTGGCTTTGTTTTTCTTTCTGAATACTGTTTCCCTTGGTGCGTCACATGACATTAATCAGTTTTGACAGAATCTCATATCTCGCTTTTCTTACGGATTTTCTGTCTCGTGCGAAAAGTATCTTTCTTCGTAAATAAAATCTTCTTTTTTTAACGTCGATCAGTCTATCTTTCAATATCGCTCTTTCTCGCCTTAAGTCTTTCCTGTTTTTAATTTCTATGGTTAATTAGTTAGCCAATTACCATAGCTAAATAGTGTCACAGCTCTGAAGGACTATCATTACCCTCTTCCTTGCCTAGAAGACATTTTTGCGAAGCTTATTTGCAAATTCCGGTTGAAGAGGTGAGTTCGAAGCTATTGTGTATAAATACGCATCGCGGATTATATAAATTCGAACGTTTACCGTTCGGGGTCAAGGTCGTGCCAGCAATTTTCCAGCAAGTCATGGATACTATGCTGGGCGGCTTTGACTTCGCAGTTATTTAGATGACATTCTGATGAAAATCCAAAGTCAAACATAAAAGCATCACGTCCAAAAAGTTTTTCCTAGAATTCAAGATTACAGTTTCAAACTTAAAGAGATCAAATGTGATGTTTTTCATGGAAAAAATTAAATACACATAATCAACAAGGATGGCAGGAAAACAAATCCTGAACGGGATGCCGCGATTAAAGACATGCCGGCGCCCAATAACATCGTTTCGTTGCAGAGCGTCCTTGGACTAGCAAATTATTACCAAGCATTCATACCAAATATGCATGATTTGCGTGCCCCCCTTAATGAATTATTAAAGAAAGACAAGCCCTGGATTTGGATAGCAGAATGCTAGGAGTCATTTGAAAAAATAAAGAAAACACTGACGTCAGACTTATTTCTTACACATTACGACCCGGACTTGGAAATCATTGTTGCCAGCGACGCTAGCTCGTATGGCGTATGGGCATGCATTCTTCACAAAATGACTGATGGAACAAAATTACTGTGGGAAAAAAAATATTCGCAGATTGAAAAATAGGCGCTTGTGATTATATTCACAATCACGAAGTTCCACCGCTATATTTATGGTCGACATTTCACTCTACAGACAGACCACAAGCCACTACTCACTATTATTGGTTCGAAGAAAGGTCTGCCTACTCACACAGCCAACAGACTGCAGAGATGGAGTACAATCCTGCTAAATTACAACTTTAAAATGGATTACGTGTTATCAAAAAATTCGGCCATGCGGACGGATTGTCAAGACTAATTTCCAAGTACAAAGAACTACTGGAAGTTACAGAGATCGCCTTCCTTGAATCGGAAGGAGAATTTAAAAAACTACCCTTTGAATTACAGTAAGGGAACTTCCAGTGACGCTTGAACAAATAAGACAATAAGCTCTCCACGATGAGTATATCAAGCAAACAAAAGCGAAAATTATTGAAAAGGACCAGTGAACTACGGACGTTTTCTCTATATGCGACGAGGTGTTACCATGCAGGGAACGCGTTGTGATTTCGTCAACATTCCAGAAGTGTATTTTGAAAGATTTTCACGCTGGCCATCCAGCGCTTACTAGAATGAAAAGTTTGATGCTTAGTTATGTCTATTGGCAAAACATGGATAAAGGTATAGAAAACGATGTCAAATCATGTAAAGGCTGTGCCTTGGCAGCGAAGGCACCGCCTATTAAATTCAATCCCTGGCCAAAAATTGATCTACCTTGCTCTAGAATTCACACTGACTTCGCGGGCCCTCTAGAAGGATATTACTACCTCATTGTAGTCGACAGTTTCTCGAAGTGGCCCGAAGCACACAGATGCAAAAACCCAACTACAGAAATTACTATACAATTTCTACATGAACTGTTCACCAGATTCGGAGTAGTGGACACCTTAGTGTTCAATAATGGAAGTCAGTTTATGTTTGGAGAATTTAGAGACTTCTGTGAAACATATCAGATCGAACATATCACTACCGCTCCGTACCATCCGAGGTCTAACGGACAGGCTGAGAGATTTGTGGATACTTTGAAGAGAGCTTTGAAAAAAGCTAGGGCTACATCAACTGAAAAAGCCCTTCAACAATTTTTTCAAGTATACAGAATTACGCCTAATAATAAAACACCAGCTTCACAATCTCCAGCCGAGGTGATGTTCGCACGTCGGATACGGTCTGTTTACGATAAATTATTTCCGAAACAGAAGAAGCCAGGAAGAACAAGCATCGTACCTCCAAGGCGATATAACTCCGAAGAAAAAGTTTTTTCAGAATTTTGAAAGACAACAAATCATTTTGGGTGATGGGTACGGTCGAAAAAAGAGTTGGAACATGGTATATATTATAAAGGGTCCACAATTTACGCACAAAAGACATCTCAACCAACTTAGGAAACGCCTAACTGACGAGGTTGATAGCGGGATTCCTGAGGAAACAGTTATGGATGTAATATACGACACTTTCGATATTCCGACCCCTCTAGTGGCCCCCGAAATGCGCCGTTCTAAGAGAAAAAGGAAAGCAACTCATTTAATAGTTGTCAATCTTAAAAGTAAAAGGTATTGAGACCACAAACAAATGAAAGTTCTCAAAGTTGTTCTAATTTGAAATTGGTAGCCAAGTTTTAAATACCAAACCAGTTGTAAAAAAGGAAACGCTTGTTTCCTCTATAAATTAAACAAGTCAAGCGAAGGAAAACCATTCAAAAGTTGATAAACTTTCTGTAAAAATATTCTTCAGGATTAATTTCTGTGAAACTTTTTTTACAGCTACATAATAGCATCAGAATTTTAATATAAAAAAGGAAAAAAATAAATTATCTGCAGACTCCTGTGGAGTTAAGATTTTAGGAAGGGGTGTTATAGGGACCTATCTACATTAGAATGAACTTTTCCTCCTTCATAAATACTAACCTGCGAGACTTCCTAGGGAGGCAATCGCGACGCAGTAAGTCAGCGTTGAAGTCTTTACCACACCTAAAACGACCGTTTTTCTGCCACGTTTGGATATTCGTTTTTTGGTGTTTTTTTTTACAAACTCCGTTTAGTTAAGTTCTAATGTATTTTACTTTTTTTACGTTTTCTTTTACTGACTGTTGTTTGAAAAGAGGTTTTTGATTTTTTTCTTTTTCGTTTTCTTTTCAATTGTAACTTACCCATTTCCATTTTTCCTTTTATTTTGTATTTATTCTTCTATTATTAGTTTTTGATTTTTACTGTTAAGTCTCCTTTTAAAATTTATTTTTTCCGTTTCTTTTGATTTTCTATATCTCTCTTCCAGAGTTTATCTGTTTATTTTTTTTCTACTTCATCGTCAGATTTTATTTTTTCGTTTTTTATTTATTACGTGTTATTTATTACGTGTTACTTCGTTTCTTTGTTTTTTTATTTTTTTTTTTCTTTTTAAATATCCGTTAAGTGTTCAGTGTTTTATTTGTTTAAATCTTCCGTGTTCTTATTTGTTCTAATTTTTGTGTTTATTTAGTCTAATCTGTGTTATTCGTTTGTCGTCGTCAGACTTTATTTTTCTTTGTTTATTAAGTGTTACGTCTTACTTCGTTTCTTTGTTTTTTCCTTTTAAATATCCGTTAAGTGTTCTGTGTTTTATTTGTTTAATTCTTCCGTGTTGTTATTTGTTCTAATTTTTTGCGTTTATTTAGTCTAATCTGTTCGTTTTTTTAATTTTATTTTCGTATTTCGTTTATCGGCGAAACTTTTTTAAGGCAGCCATATTGGATTTATTTTGTTTAGTTTATACGTATTGTTTATTTCGTATTCGTGTTTGTAGATTGTCGTTTTTATTTTTAAATTTAGTTGAAAAAAGGTTTATTGTTCTTTAAAGTGTTTTCTTTATAGTTTACCTTATTTTGTGTATTTGTTCGGCTCTTCTTTCGTATAACTGTTTTTTTTTTTGGTATTTTTCGTTTGAACTGTTGTTTTCCGTACTAATTTTGTGTAATATTTATTTTGTCGTTTTTTTATTTGTTTGCGATCAATTGTTTACGTTTTTCTTGCAAATTTCTTAATTTGGCTGAAAAAATTTTACTGTTTTTTTGGTTCTGTTTAAATAGAGGGAAAATAGAACCCCCCCCCCTACCAATTTTCAATTATTAAAAAAATCGTCCGTAAAAATCTTTTCCGGATCAAAAGAAAAAAAAAGATCCACCCGATAAGGAACCTGAGAATAAACAGGAGGATGCTATGGAGAAATTAGTCACCGACGAAAAGACCCAACAGCATGTAGTTGTTGCCGATGTTAATATTTCCAGTGAGAGTATGGTAGATGGAAAGGCCCAAAATACTGGAAACGCAACAAAATCTGACGAAGCTATGGAGGACAAAATTCACCAAATAAGACAAAAGCAGCTGAAAATGAAAAAAGACGAAAATTTAGTGGTCAGGGAGACGCCCTCCTGCTGGACGTCCCCACCTAAGTGTTCAATCAACATCACAGAGTTCTTTGAGAAAGCTAAAGGTTACGCACATCTGGTGACAGTAGATGGACTTTTGATCAATCCCGAGGAATTAAAGAGAGTTGAAAAATTGTGTCAGTCTTTGTGGTGGACAAGCGTTCGCGCAAAATTTGTTGCTCCACAAAAGACACCGTAAAGCAAACAATTGAGAGCAATCTGCATCTGATTCGCATGATCCTAGAGGGTGTAAAAAAACGACGATCAAGCCGCGCTGATCAATTTGGATCGGTCCAATAGGATCGACAATCAGTACCTGGCTGCTGTCCTGCAGGTTGCTGGATTCAAACCGAACTTCTGCAAGTGGATCAACCTCCTGTATCGCTCCTCTAGTGCTGTGGTAAGGGTGCACGGAAAGTTGATGCGCAGGGTTGTTCGCTGTCGCCCTTACTTTATTTTTTGGCGTTGGAGCTCCTCCTTCGTTGACTAAGGAACAGGACGTTCAGTTCGGCCCAACGTGGAATCGTTGTCCCGGGTGGTGATCGTGCCAGAGTTTCCACGTACGCTGATGACGTATCCATTTTCATGTCGTGCAGTGACATCGGGATGCTACAGAAGGCGCTTGAACAGTATGAGGTCACGCTGGCCAAGATTAACTACAAGTATTCAGGCTTGCGATTGCCAGCTGAAGAATTGGTCGGAAGTACAGACAAAAGTCGGAGCAGCGATTCAGACTTGGATACGAATGCGCTTATCTGTGGAGGGTATGGCTGAGGGCGAGAGCCACAGACGTCTTTCTTCCCATCTTTTATCGGTTGTCTGTACTTTCTCTCGGCAATAACCGTAAGAAGGCGCTCGAACGTTTGCTCTCCTCACTCTTGTGCAGTGGCCGCAAGGATCAAGTCTGCCTCAAGGTTTGTTTACCTATGCAGTACGTTGATTGAGGACTCGATCTTGGAGGGGAGTGTTGGGGACACTTTCCCTAGCCTTATTATCACTCCTCCCATTTCTAGTGCTTAGCGCCGTCGCAAGCCCCGGAATCAGTCGAGATTCCACAAAAACTGTCGAGCGGCCTTGAAGACCATTCCTCGGTCCACTGACCGTTCACAGTCTAGAAGACTATTGTATCGGGAATTATTGGAGGGGTAGCGAAGGATCCTCTCTAGGGGCGGCTCGGCTTGCCGGCAATCGAGTTGCGCTCTTTCTGGTCTTGGCTGCCAGCAGCGGATTACATCAGCAACTCTGAGTTTTCGTGTACCTGGCGATTGATTCAGAACGTGCTATCTATCAATGATGTAGCCTTCCGAGGAGGCTGGGCGAATTTGCCCGACTGTCATCGATATAACCTTGGTCTAGAGGAAACGGCTTCGCATTCCTTCTACCATTGTACTTGAGTGCGCCCATTCCGGGACTATGTTGGCGAGTTGACGCCCCGTATCGATGCTGAACATCTCGTGTCCATCGATCTCGCATACACGTGCGATAATGAGTATCTGGTCAGATTCTTTGGGCATCACCTCAGGATGTAGATCAGATCTGATAGAAAGAGTTTGTTATCGACAGATTTCAGTGAAAAGTGGGTTAAAGTGGCAAGCTTGGTTCGTGTGAACGGGGCCAGCTTTGAATTTCTTTTTTAAGTCCCATTTGACATAATGGGGGGGGGTCCTGTCGAACCATCCCCTGGTTAAGATAGACTCTCTTTGTTTACCTAGGGAATATGAGTAAGCGTTGTTTCCGACCCGCTCCTGGCTTTCTCTTTTGTTATGATCCATGTCGAGATTCAAAACCTTCACAGTTTGTTTTGTTCCCTTTTGTTTTTTCATCTGGACTAGGTCCATCTTTGATTTTTCCCACTCCGTCATTTATTTTTATCATTCCCACTCCGTTAGTTAATGAGCTTCTTGATTATGTGTAAAGGCAAAATACAGCGGCCACTCTCATTTCTGTTATTTTTAGTTTGGATGCTTTGTTATATTTTAGTTTCGTTTTCTGGGTACATTCCCTCCCTTCTCATTTCACGAATATATATTTTTATAATAAAAAAGAAAAAGAGAAAAAAAAGGAGACATTGAACTTTTCAAATTTTTATGTCATGGGTTTCTTTTGTAGGTTCTCTGTGAAGATGTGATATGTTGCATATGTAGGATTGAATGGTGATGGATGAGTTCTTGTAGTGAATGAATGGGTCGGGAATCTGATTAGCTATATCTAAGATAGTTAATATTCACCAGCCTTACCCCATTTCCACTTCGGCCTTGAGCCAAAATTGTTGATGTTAAGCAATAAATAATTATTCCCATTATAGATTGAGATGAAAACCAGTTAATCCATATTTTTTTTAAATTTACTTTGAAACATATATCTAGGACGAATGTTGGATTTTTAAAGGGTACTAAATGTATTGTTTATGTTTATCATCAAGAATGCAGGTACTATGTGTCAAACCTTCATTATAGATGTGTCGACGAGTGAATGGGCCAATGTTGTAAATATGTCAAACTTTATTTACGTACGGGATGTATTTTTTCATACGGATTAGATTTAAGCTATTATCTTTCAAACAAAACCAATTTTAACTTCAAAGAAGATATTTAAATTATGTAACAATACCATTTCTTAAACATTTTTAGAAGAAAAATAGATAAATTCCTTGAATTTCGTCTCCAGTCATCCTTGAGGAAACTGAATTTCCGGGGTTTTCGGGATTCATGTCTCCTGTTCGCCTTTGAATTGGCAACATAAAATTTTATCAATGATTATCTAAAATCATAAAAGTAGTCCTTTAAAGAAGTTGAGCACCCAAAAGGCTGAATGGGTGGTCTCAAACCTTCCGGAACACAAGTGTAAGGTGGGGGCTCCAACCATATAAGCAGAGAGAGACAGAAAGTCAAGGAGAAAGGGGTTCAGCCGTGGGAGAAGTAGGTAGGTGACCAGTGAGAGTAGCTACCCGGCGGCCAGGTGTGAGGAATCAGCAGTGACTAAAGCGTCAGGCAATGAATGTAAGGGTCCTTTCCGTAGTTCTCGAAGTTGAAAGAAGGATTCCACAGTTAAGTGACAAATCGTATTGTTGGTAAATCCCAACCAGTGTGTTTAAAAACAATTGTCGTTATTATTTTTTGTTGAATGTGGTCACGGCCAAGAAGACAAACCTGCAAACATAGTGAGTTGGGTGCATATGCAGATACAGCCGACCTCGGATGTTATCACGGGTGGGTGCAGTGAACGATGGACGAGCGGAGAACGTCGTCACAAATTTCGCCACGAAAGTCGTCACATCTGGTTGCCGTGACAAATATAGACCCTGAGCCGCCACGGTAATTAAAAAATTAAAAAGAAAAAAGGAAACACGACGGGAAAGTGTAGAAGAAAAAGAAGAAAAAAATGACCATTCTCTCTAAAAAGAAGAAAGAAGGAAAAACAACGTGGAAAAGATAGATCGTTGAAAAAAAGAAATTTCGTTGAAAAAAAAACGAGAATAAGACAGAAAAGCGTGAAAAAAAGAGCAGAACTTTGAAACTAAAGAAAAAAAGCTTGTTGAAAAAAAGTAAAAGAAAAGGAAGCGTGAACGTCTTCTTTTTTTTTTTTTTTTTTTTTTTTTTTTTGCACACGTCAAGGAAAGAAAGACAGAAGGGGAAAGATTTTTATTCTCCCTGCCTCTCGCTAAATCTTACCGGCTGTAATATATATATATATATATATATATATATATATATATATATATATATGATAATGATAATAATATTGCTCAGTGACTTTTTTTCATTATACTTAATTGTGGTATTTTTCTGTTAGCGATAGTAATATTTTTTTTATTGTTTATTTATTTTTTATCCCCCTCGCCCCGTTTCTAAAATGATGGCCAGTAGTTCAAAAATTCCTTATATTTTCGGGAAAGCAGAATTTCAAGCTTGGATAGAAGTGCTGAAAAAGAAATCCAGAATCCAGAATCTAACGTCGGCAGAAATTGTCAACTTAGCTTATGACTATGCTGATGGAAGCGTGTCCAAATATATAGGTATATGCCTAGACGACAACCCTGAAGCTAGTTGAACAGATCTCTTGCAACAGCTAACAACGCAATATGCAAACTATATGAGCGCAGCGGATACGCCTAGAGAGTTAGAAACTAGACAGGACGAGAGAGAAACGTTGCCCGAGTTTGTTAATAGAGTGCTAAACTTGGCTAAAATAGGACGCGGTAGAAAGAGACGAAGAAGTTGTCCAATCACAATTAGCGGGGTACTATATGAATTAGAAAGATATTCGTAAGGCCCGATGTAGACAGGGCAGCTCCCAAAACACTTGAAGAACCATTTACGGTGGCACAAAGGAGTCATGGCCTGATTGAAAGACTGGAGTCTTCCCAAAGACACGTGCATGAGATGGGATGGCCCGTTAGGGAAAGAGAGAGATCATGTCTCATTGGAAGGGAACATTGAAGTCGTGGTTGAGCTAGTAGTAGTTGTAGTAATAGGGGTCACTCACCTGAGGGGAATAGGCAGAGATCTCACCTAGGCCCCAAGCAAATTGTTTGTTGGGGGTGTGGACAGTCGGGTCACCTAAGGAAGGACTTTGAACAGAGGAGGCGCGCATTCGCCCTGTTCGGTTAGGAATCCGATTTAACATAAGTAAGGATGGGGAAAGGAAATAGTGGCATTAATGGATACAGGGGTGTGACATCTTAAGGATTGAAAGGATAACTCAATAGCTATACCGAGTGAAATGTGACACTTTCAATACTGAAATGATAGTTCGATAGCTATACCGAGAGAGATGTGGCACTTTAAGTATCGAAATGATAGCTCAATAGCAAGAGACGAGGAAAAAATTTATTAAATTCAGAGGGGTTTTTTTCTTCCTTGGATAAAGGCAGAGGGGAAGGACAGAAACATCTGATTTTTCCTACAAAAAATCATATGGCTGAAGTTGACAACTGACTATGTAACGGAGACTTTTATCTGTCTATATTTCTGAGATGATGTATTATGTACATTATTTACATTATTCGGACTATTGTCCTCATCTTTGTCACCATATTTATTACAACGTTTCGGCCGTTGTACGCTCCGGCCTTCTTCAGGTGGTTGGAATGTCGAACTGAACCCTTTATTTCATTCACTGGAGTAGACTGTTCTAGTTCCACGTGTCATGTTTAATGGATGTCAATTATCAGTTATCTCCTGTTAATTTCCCTCTGAAAGTTCTCCATTGCCTTAACCGGGTATTGAACTCACACTCTTTGGGTCCTGTCACTGGATCTAACTAACGCCTTTATCCACTGTGCCATGTGTCCTTGAGGAATCGCTGGAGCGGTGAAATTTCTTCGGATAAGAACCGAAATGGTGACATTGCTGATAATTACTATTTAAAATCCAGTTTACGGAATTATCTACAGGCCATAATCCGGTAAGGAAAAATTGGTCGAGAGATAATAGTTAAGGTTTTCTGGAAATCAAAGCAGAGTTAGAGATTTGTTTTATTTATTTATTATTTTTTTTAATTATTATTATCACTTGTCAAAAAGGGAAGGGAATGTATGAACCGCTGAAGAGATGAGATTTCTTTGGATAAGGGGCAAAGTGCCACGAGAAGAGGCTGTCAGGGAAACAGCTGATGAGTGCCCGATTGAGAAAGCGAAAAGGGTTGAAGAATTCCGTTGATGAAAATATTGGACGTTAATTAAAATTAATAATTGGAGCTAAGCCACGTTTGTTTGTCCATACAGCCTAGAGATCGGATTGGTCAGGTGACCATAGAAGTGAAGGGCCTAAGTGAAATCTCAATGGAGGCGGAGGAATTGCCTACACTCTTTGGGTAGTATTGATATAAGGCATCGATACAAGAAGGAAGGAGTTAGGGTGGATCGATATTCTGCTACCACTACTCCTCCAATGAGGGATATCTCCAAAATTGGGCATGCAATTAATTTCCCAGATTCAACCAAAGAAATCACTGTGGAGATTAAGGGAATGTCCGAAAACCCAACCCACAGCAGACCCCATGCAGGTTTTGGACGGATGTCTATATAAAAAGAGAATCGAAACGATAAAGAAGCCGCCAGGCGAGGAGCAACTGCTTCACAGAATTCACGAGACTTTCTGCCGTTGAAGAAAACCTCCGACTTTGAACTGTATTCCAAAAACCTTGTCTAGACTTAGTGACGACGTACAAAATGTCAGGAAATATTCGAAGAGGGGAAAGGTCGCATAACTTTGCATGACAAATATATTTCTGCATGAAGAACATATATTCCTACCTGAAGAACTGATATTGTACTACCAGCCCTGTACAAGAAATGTTATATAATTTTATTTTCTTTATTACAATTCATCCTATGACCAATTCAACGATTCCTGTCGACAATTGATCCTCGCCAGCCTTGTCATCTAAATCAAACACAACGTGGTACAAAGCAAGGCTTGAATCGAAGTGATACATTCAGCGGTCAGCCGCGCGGATTGAACATCGAATTGCTGGTCGAACATGAACTAAATGTTGCAAAGCAGAAAATACTTCACGCAGACGGAAGAGAGATAAAGATATTATTCCTATAGAAGTAAGAGGGGCAGTCACAGTGCAATAAATATATGTGACACCTACCCTGATATTGGGTAGGGACTGGCTTCAAAGCAATGAAGCGCAGATAAACCTCGAGCGATCACTTCCACTGCTAAGGATGGGAAAAGAGAAATACCTTTAGAGGGAAGAAAGGACGGACGGAGAAATCACCGTAAAAGATACCGGGGATGTTATTTTACGCCCGCACACGGCTATCACTTGTAGTATGAGGCTTTCTTCAGCTGGGGAATTAGGAAAAAGGAAATCGTATCGGGTCGCCCAAACGGATGAACTTTGTTTTAATGAGGGGAAACTAGCTCTAGCGGAGTCCGTAGAGGAAGATGACAGTGCGGTTTGTATCCCAATAATGCTAGCTAACACTAATAATACAACAATAAGGGTCCACAGGGAAGAGAATTTAAGAGAGACTATACCAGCTATAACTTAGTGGGTAGGTAGAATATTCAGAGGACAAAGAACGTAGCTGTAAGAATTTCATAATTAGGAAGGGAGAGATATTAACTCCACATACACACAAAGGAAACATCCTGACTTCTATTAAGGACGATAGAGACGTGATAGCTGACACAGTAGAGATAAGAGTAGACAAGGATAACCACCTGCGTATAAAGCTAATACTATATCGAACCCCACTACATAAGCCTAAACTCGTACAAGGGGCAATTGGGAGTATGCTGGAAACAGTAATAATAGAACGCTTCACATCACTGTGGAGGGTTCGGAATAAAATAATCTACCCACTAGCCTCTCCATGATCGATGACATATTAGCATTGCTGGGGAAGTTAACTTATTTTCCACCCTTGATTTGGGGTTTGGCTACTGGTAGGTACATCTCTACAAAGCCGATAGAGAGAAGGCTGAATTGCGTTGTACCAGTTCAGTATCATGCCCTTGAGACTGGCCAATGCATCTGGAATCTTTCAGCAGGTCATGCTTATAGTGCTAGTGACACCCGGTATGAGGGTCTTGTTGCTATTCGTACTCACCATCCCAACCGGTGTGTTGAAATTTGTCACAGTGATAATTATCAGATTAAATTGGATAATTAGTAAGCGTTACCTATAAGGATTGAAACAAATTAGTAATGTACAGGCCATAGACTGGGAACTGGACTTATTGGAGGTATGCATAGGAAAACCAATAGTCACTGTAAAAGCTACCACGCCCCGGAACATTATCAGACTTCAGACGGGTTGCTTTGCCTTCGGGAAAACTTTAGCCTTCTCGCCATGCTATCAGGTGGAGGAAAATTTTGAAACCCAGGATTCCTTTCTATCCTTGGTGGATGTTTCGACAAGTAAGTATATAGGGATGCGGTAACACCTAAAAGGAAAACAGATATATCTACATGCAAATTACCACTATTGTTAAAACCAATAGATTTATATGAATTAGTGGATAAGTTAACGATGGTGAGAAGAAATCACCCCACCGAGGGGGTCCCAACAGCAAATATTATAGTTTGGTTGTCAGTTATCATAGTGCTAGTGATGGATTTAGTGGGTTATGGGAGATGGCTGAAAAAGCCTAAGGTACAAAATGAGCCAGTGAGAGTATGTGAGAGCGAGGAGAGGAGAAAAATGAACCTCGGAGCTCCCCAGCAGTCAGACGGATTGGAGGCTACAATTTCCCACTATACGTGTGGAATCCAAAGAAAAGAAAAGAAGGAAATAAATTTTTAGCTCTCTATTCCAAAGAAAAAAAAGAGAAAAAAAGAGAGAAACAAAAAGAGGGAAGAAATTTTCACCCTTGCGTCTTATAATTTTATATGACACAGGAACCCACCAGTGGACTGAAAATGAACATTGTTGCAGTCTACCCACATAAATATATTTTGATGAGACTTTTTTTTATTTTTTAACGTCTTGTGTGTGTCCTGTTGCAAATTGTTTCGACTTGTGATAAAAGCTGTTTCATTCTTATTTTAGGTGAATTTTGTGTGTGTTTTGAAGACGTAAAAAGTCAAGAAATGTAATCATTGTGCAGTGTGACATGGGACTTGTGCATCTTATTTTATGACGAAGGCCATGTGATGATACTCCCCAGTTTTTGTCTTGATTAAGGGGTAAAATTGGTTTCACTTCTGTAGTATGCTAAAATGCCGTTTTTTTTTATGTGTTGGGGCGTTATGAAATGGTAAGATTTGAAGAGGTGGTTAAAGCCCTCTTGTTTATTTTGGAAGGTCGGTAAAAATGACGCTTCCTGTAGCCTGAGTTACTTGAAATGGTGGTTAAAATCCCCTTGTTTTTATATTGGTTTTCTCTTTGGGAGGTCAGGAGAGTGACACTTCCCGTAATGTGACATTTTTATAGAGTTGTTTGAAATCCTCTTGTAATGACTTGAACAGAAGAGAAGGGCTGATAACCACCCTCTTGTATATTATGACGTTTCAGAGGGCTCGTGGCTGTACAGAATTTATCCCTCTTTGGGCTGAACTACCTTCAGAGGTTGTTGGAGTCCATCTGCATGTTTTTGTGAGACTATGTAGAATTCCATGTTTTGAGCTGCACAAGAAATATTGCTATCGTACTTAATTGCTTTGTTTTATTTATTTTAATTTTTTAATTTGTTTTATTGATTGTTCTGTAGTCTTGTTATTGTAATTTATATAATAATAATAAATTAGGATTGTAACAATACGATTACTCACACATTTTTAGAAGATAAGTAGATAAATTCCTTCCTTTTAAGTCCACTCAGCTATCTGAATTTCGTCACCAGTCTATCCTTGAGTCGACTGAATTTCCGGGGTTTTCAGGATTCATGTCTCCTGTTCGCCTTTGAATTGACAACATAAAATTTTATCAATGATTTTAGATAATCATAAAAGTAGTCCTTTGAAGAAGTTGACCACCCAAAAAACCGAATGGGTAATCTCAAACCTTCCGGAACACAAGTGGATGTAGGTGGGTGAGACCCCAGCCATTATCCATATAAAGATAGAGAAGCAGAAAGTCAAGGAGAACGGGGCCCAGCCGTGAGAGTAGTAAGTAGGTGACCAGTGAGTTAGTGGTTGCCCAGCGGCCAGGAGTGAGGAATCAGCAGTGACCGAAGCGATAGGCAGTAAATGTAAGGATCCTTTTCCGTGGCCGGAAATTAATAAGATAGCAGTCCACTTCTCGAAGTTGAAAGAAGGATTCCACAGTTAAGTGACAAATCGTATTACTGGTAACTCCTAACTAGTGTGTTTAAAAACAATTGTCGTTATTATTTTTTGTTGAATGTGGTCACGGCCAAGAAGACAAACCTGCAAACATAGTGAGTTGGGTGCATATGCAGATACAGCCGACCTCGGATGTTATCACGGGTGGGTGCAGTGAACGATG
This sequence comes from Acanthosepion pharaonis, assembly GCA_903632075.3. Lineage (NCBI taxonomy): Eukaryota > Metazoa > Mollusca > Cephalopoda > Sepiida > Sepiidae > Acanthosepion > Acanthosepion pharaonis. Next base: position 346,125 of record CAHIKZ030001851.1, read on the forward strand.
GACGAGCGGAGAACGTCGTCACAAATTTCGCCACGAAAGTCGTCACAGCTATTTAAAATGTGTTTTTCGGGATTTTTTAGGATGTCCTTGTTGGTACCTACACTTTATAAACCACATTTTTCGATTGGCCTTTCTCATACAGTCAATGGTATAGGTGTTTAATATAATGGAAGTTAACCCCCCTTACACAAATAGAAAGTTCAAGCCCTCGGGGAGTATGACCCGGATGTATTCTAATGGCGTAGTAAATAAAGACACAATTGGATTACAATTTGTCTTCATTTTGTCATTCTTGACACACGTATAGCTTAACAATAGGTAAACAACTTGTATTACGCCATTTTTCCAAGAGGCCAAGTACTTCCTACATTGAAAATAAGCATTCAATGTCCAGTCTTTTTAGGTTCTAACACTTACTAATGCTGTCAGAATCAAACACAATTATATTAGTATTTATCTCTATGTGATTATGTATGCCAATCTATGTATCTGCGTGTGTAAGTATACCTGTGTTCATCGCTATTAAATAAATGTGGGAATAGATAGGTACTTAAGTATCACGTTCAGTGTTTGCTATGTATGGTTATTAAAAATTTATTCATGTTTTGAATATGTCTATTTGTGTACACTTATGACGACATTTTTAGTAAAAATGGCGGCCATTGATGAGTTACTGCCAACATTAAAAAGTCGAAATTATGTCACAAAGAGAAGTCAGTACTGAGAATAAGAGAGAAAAGAAGGCGAATAAGAAAGAAGTGAATGAAAAAGTAAGAAAAAGTCGTAAAGAATATGATTGTTCAATAAGGAGAACAGTATTTTATAAAGAATTAAATATGAGAGGAAACATACGTGCATTCATTAAAAATTAATCAGGTTTAATGTCGAGTGTTTAGAGGCGACGCCGACATGTTATCACGTCTGTGTTTGTGTATGTGTGTGCGCGCATGCGTGTGCATTTGCATATTTTCTGTCAGATGGATAAAAGGAAGGAAGCTAAAAACAGCCAACGGCCATGTTGTTTCTCGAATTAAATACAGTGCGCTTACCCCAAAACATCCTTTCGTTTTTATTCCTTTCTTTATGCATACGTAGATGTCTAAAATCAGTGTACACAAAATATACACGAAGCATTCAAAACTAATCAAGTTTTCGTATCAACGTGAAGATTTGCAGTCCGACATCGATGATGGCAATTTAATACATAAAAAAAACATATTCAGTCGTTGATTGAGTTTTATATTGTGATCTATCTCCGTCTCTTAAGAATTCCTGATTTAACTTGTCATTCATGCTTTCAAATATTATATATTAAAGATTTTATAAGTAAAAAAAATGATTACAGTATTTACATTGTTCAGACTGTTGTCCTCATCTTCGATGCCATATTCACGACGTTTCGGCCGTTGTACGCTCCAGCCTTCGTCAGGTGATTGGAATTTCGAACTTAATTTTTTATTTTAACCACTGGGGTGGATTATTCTAGTTCCACGTGCCATGCCTCTTCCAGATGTCTCAATATTAGTTATCTTCCTTTACCTCAACTCTCCAAATTTTTTGTTCTCCTCAGCTGTAGCTGAGGTGAACAAAAACTCACAATTCTTTATGTCAACCAAAACTTTTATCTACTGGACCATGTGTCCTTAAGAACATCAGTGTTTGAATTTTTGGAACTCATAAACCTAATGTCTCAGTAGCATTTTTTAACAGAGCTCATATTAAATTTTTGTTGTCGTCATTGTTTTTTCTCTAGCATTCTGTATTACTGGTTCCCATATTATATTAATTTTTATGCTTATTCAGCTTAGGAGTTTTTTGTGGCCTAGCATATACACTGATTCCTTACCTTTTTTCTGTATTTTCCAGTGATGTTCTCTGTCTATTATTTCAACCTCATCCCACGGAGTGAGGAGGTGATCTCACTTTTCACTCCATATGTAGTCAGCTAAACCTGATTTTTCTATTTCCCCTCGTGTTACAGTTTTACCGTGTTCCTACAGTTTTATATTACGGGTGCGGCCTGTTTCTCCTTTATATTTCTTGCTACAACTGCATGGGATGGTGTACACACAGTCCTTAATCTTCTTCTCCTTTTTGGATGGTCTTACACGGAAGGAGTGTATGCGAAATGTTGAAACACTTTAAAAGGTTGTCCTGATGTTATATGGACCACAGATCTTTTGTATTTTTTCCGAAAATCCCTTCACATAGGGTAGGCAGACCGAGGCTGTTTTCTGAGTGTTGTTATCCTCTTTCACCCTTCTATCCTAGTTTCTCAGAGCTGTTGTCATGTACCCAGAGTAGTTGTTACGTTGTAGGGTACTGCTTATACTGACCATTTCTTGTTCATATATCTCTGGATCGCCACTTATGACTTTTGCTCGATGTTGTAAAAACCGGACGATCCATTTCTTTACACTGTATGGATGGTAGGAGTTGAAGTTGAGGCATTGTCTAGTGAATGTTGGCTTGTGGTATACGAATGTCTTGAACCCATGCTCTGTTCGAGATATTAGTACACCCAGGAATACTAATTTGTTGTTTTCTCTTTCCATTGTGAACTGTATCGATGATCTTATTGACCATGCGAACTCAATAAGATCATCGATACAGTTCACAATGGAAAGAGAAAACAAGAAGAAGAATGTGGGTGTGTCTGGAGCAAGATAATCTGACTGAGCCTATTCCTCTTCAACTCTGCAATTGTCCTTATCCTTGAATGGTTGACTATATAATCCAGTCCGCTCTACTATTTAATTCGTAACATACTAGCCCAGAATTTAAACCCGACTTTCCAATTTCCGTTACGTTGAGTCCAGATCCCGTCCACTTAACGTGGCGTGACGCCTATATTAGGTTTAAAGCAAGGAACGTCTACGTCAACTCTCAATTAAAATCTTTATTCTCTTCTCTTTTCCATATCTGCTAATGTGTATCTAGTTTGCAGCTTGTGCAAACTCTTGACGAATTCTTGTTCTGTAAATATATAGATAGGGTGTTTTCTTTCAAACAATTATATATGTCCTTGAATTTTTTTCATCCATGAAAAAAGTGCTATCATATCGGCCATGGTAATGCTATATTAGGATGTTAAGATAAATTTATCTCCCTCAATCATTCTAATAATTGGTGACTCCGACATCGTAGGTAATTTATCTAACTACAAATATATGTAATATTGGGTGATTTTTTTTTTATTTTTTTTTTTTTTTTTTGCATTTTCTTACGAATTTTTTACATATGCAATGATATTTCTACCGTTTTCTATATTCTCGTCCAGCAAGTTTTTATTGAAATTCTTCGGGTTAGAGATAATTACTGAGGCGACTTTATTTAATAATTGGTGTTATTTTACATGTGCTATATAAACAGTAGAAATTGTTATAAGTCCTCTTTCCATAAGCAGAAAAATAGTGTACATGTAAACTTTGAGCCTTGTTGCAAAATTCTGGTTGAGAAAACCTTGGGAGTATGTCATTTATAAGCAGTACACATTTTTATGTGCATTTTAACTCGGTTGTTTGTTGAAATCCAGTATGACTGCCATCGTCTTCTTGCGCCGTCTCAAATTTGTAGTCATCCTTATCATCGTACGTACTTCCCACTATCGTAGTTCTCTTACCGTCTCAAGCTGTAATTAAGATTTTTTTAATAATGTTTACTCAATACATGGCCCAAGAGCTACTCAATGTAGAAAGTTGCTAAATGATATTGTTGTATGAGCATAAGAAGAGGAGGTAAGGGTAAGAAGTGCAGTTTATGAGGTTGTGTAGGAGAGATAACGGTTAAACCTAAACATGAAGAGGTTATAATTGGGTGATCGGGATAACATCCTCTAAGGAGTCTGTTTGAGTGGATCTTCCTTCTTACTATTGGAAGACGAAAGGAATAAAGATTATTCGTTCTGGTGTAGGTGACATGATAAATCTTAGATGTGATTGTCAGGACTGGTAGAATTAAGAAATGTAACGCTTTAAAACATTTGCTATGGAAATAGCGATAGAGTAGTGAGAGGCTTACGACGTTTCGTCTGTGAGAAAAAGTTTTGTAGGTTAGAAAATAATCAATCACCCACAAGGCCGCATATACGCGTTTTAACTCTTTCAAGACAGGCAAGTGAGTGCTTGACAGTTTCAGTACAAATATGGTAGTATTACTCCATTTTTGATCTGATCTGGCTCTTGTAAATATAGAACATAGCATGTGGAGTCAGATACTTACTGGAACGATAGAAGAAACCGACAATTTTACAGCATCGTAACCCTCTTTAACTTATTTGGTATTAATTGCAGCTCTGAACCACATCGTAGTAATTCTGCTTTCTCCTCTGTCTGATTAGCTCCCTTACACCATTTTTATTACTTTTATGTCTAGTAAAATATTTTTATTCAACTAGTCTATTCATCTTATTCTAAAACGGACAGTCTTATACTTTGTCCAAATCAAGATACATTTTGAGGTTACTTCACGGGCTAAGAAGTTTGTGTTAACAGTATGTGTTACCACGTAAAACAGCTATGGAGGTAAGCGATATTATTATCTATTCACTTGTAGACTATCGCCGGTAGAAATCTTTGCGACAAACATAAGCTGGCTACCGGCGACGATTCGGTGTACCAGCTATGGAGAAGCCTGTCGTCTTTTATTTGTACATGACTGTATAACTAGTAATAATTTTTTTTGTAGAGAGTTGCGATCAAATTTCTTTCATTCCCAATACTGGGACAGAAGGACCTATAGGCCTTTAAGAAATCTCTTATACAGATTTATGTACAAAAATGCCTGTTTGTGAATTTAAGCTTGCGCTGAGCTTTCATTCGCCTTTTTGTAATTACGAACGTGGAAAACGCCATATTAATTGCTGATATTTTGCACAAATATGGTCTATTGATCTGCATAGATGTTTAATGGACTCGCGTAAGATCGCCTGATTATATTTCTTCTACGTCCTATTATGCCCGACCGTGAAATAATGTTTTTTAGTAATCTTTCAGAAAAAAAAATTCCAGTATTACTAAGCTCTACTTCCAATTCGAAACATTGTCCCATAGCATTACACTTCATTATTACTACCAGAAAATTGACAGTTGCCCACCGTAGCTAGCTTCAGATAAAATTTAAAATTGAATTCAGGCTTTTCTGTTTCATCTAGCAGTGAAATTTAGCAGCATTGTAGCGGCGATAGATCTCTCAACACTGTCACAAAGCTGGATATCTATTCAGTTCCATATATTCATTACAACACCCAATTTATTATGAGACACAATTAATTAGATGAAAAGCGAAAATAAACGAGCTTGTCTTGCAGGCCAATGCCAATGTAATCAATTTGATTCTCATCGTGGTGCCTACTACCATAGCCCTGTTGCGGGGCCGATAAGGATGTCGCCGCCGCAAGCTTTTAGAAGAAAGGTGTGAACAGCCAAGACAATGAGGGTACAAAGGCAGAGGTTTAAAAATAATTAACGTCGATTTTTATTTATCCCAAATGTACAAGAGTGTACTGTCTGGAGAAATATGTTTGTATCGGTACCGGGTCCAGTATGACAGGTTTCCTTCAGGGGAAGTTGCTTCGGTTGTATCGGCGAAATGAGTGTACAGTTGATCGGCGGCAGTAACTGGTTGATCGATGACGCACGAAGATTCGTTGGGTCGGTTAGGACGAGTCCCTAAACAGTGCCGAGTCAGTATAGTGATACGACTTCCAGGGCTGATCAACCGCGGAGGCGGGATCGTGCCGAAGACGGAAATTCTTAAACAGGGACGAGTCAGAGTAGTGATATGACTTCCAGGGAGGATCAACCGCGGAGACGGGATCGCGCCGAAGTGTAGCACTTGACGAAGCTTGAGTCAGAGAGGAGATACGTCTTCCAGGGCAGAATCGACCGCGGAAACAGGATCACGCCGAAGAGTATTCTCTCGACGAAGCATCGGAAGCTCACAAAGGTAGAGTACTACACTTTGATCCAGGCCACCGGGCCGAGCAGCCTCGATTTGGACGTAGATATAAAATTACTCCGCATGTTGTTCAATGTTTGGGAAGCACTGCCTTATCCGATGCTCGCTACATACTGTTTTGGACTCAACCATATTGGGCCAATCGTCTAGTTTCTCGCATGCTGCTGGATTAAATCTGCAAGATCAGCGGTTGTGAAGGTCAAGGTCGTTTTTCTAAGGAGCGGATAATGGCGGCCGCGACAGCCCCGTGCCAGATTAACTAAGCTTAGCAAATATCTACCAAATCCCCAAGACCATCGCTTATCATCGATATATGAAAGGTCAGATGCACTCTTTAAAACAAGAGTAAAGAATAAGTTTTTAATCAAGAGCACTTCTCAAGTCAACTGAGAGTCACATTATTTTGAAGACCATATAAATACTTTAAAGAATGGTTACCGTTGCGATAACGGAAAATGACGTCAATGTCACTAATTTTCAAAGAAGTTAATGAATGCGTTTAAGAAAATTAAATAACAAAAATGATTTTTTTCATCTGTTACCAAAATTAGCATTTCAGAGACGAATCGCAATAAGTTGACTGACTACTACTATTACTACTACTACTACTACTAATAATAATAATAATAATAATAATAATAATATTAAAAAGCATCTGATGTTTTAAGAGCGGAGCAAATTTTATTACACAATAATATCATAAAGGATAGATCCTTCCCAAATTTTAAATCCAACAGACTACGTGTAGAACAAGGAGAGAGAGAGTGAGAGAGAGAGAGAGAGAGAGGTGAAGGGGAGAGAGAGATTGGCGTAGATGGAGGGCTAAGACTAAAAGTTATCAACAATATCGACTAAGAAAGAAAAAAAAAGAAAAAAGAAAGACAGAAATTGTAAGACGAAAGGGAAAAAGGAGTGTTACGGAGAACGTCCGATTAAAACGAAAGGCAGTGAATTTCTTGGGCTTTAATTATCGTTTATTCTTTATTTATTTATTTTTCTTTTTCGTTTGATCTTTTGTAAAGGCGGCAATGCCCAAAGGGAAAACAAAGTCGTTCAGCTCTTGATTAAAAGAAAAAGGAGTTTCAATCTTTGATCAGATTTCAAAGTTCATTAAGGCAAGGATTGTTACCTTCGTCATCAATCGAACATTAGGGTCACTCAAATTAGATGCTATTAGATAGATAGATAGATAGATAGATAGATAGATAGATAGATTAGTGAAGACTTTTACAAATATCTAACTGATGACGGATTTTTCAAAATAGACAAACGCAAAAAAGGTCTACTTTCCTCGAAAGTTGTGCTTCAATGCGTTTCCTTGGCCCGGAATCGAACACTTAGCGCTGATTCGCACAAAGCAAGATGATATACTTCTTCGAGATGCATAATTAAGGAAATTGTTAATGATGATAGTATCCGTTTAAGGAAACATTCTGAATTCATTGACTGAGCAGCCAGTACTTACTTAAAATTTATAGGGAAGTGTTTTAAATAGTACTTTCTCTTACTTATATAAGGGAGATTATATTCATTCTGATAGACACATACGGTAGACCAATGGTCAGCAACTGATTACAAATGAGTTCAAACCTTATAAAGTGCTTCCCTATTATGTACGTAAAGGATGTCGCCATTCAGTAAGGTGGACTGGCAGACAATACACTATACTAAATTTGATTATACAAGTCAATGTTTTCACAATAAAATTGACATTAACCAATCAAGATAAATGCAGAGAATTATTGTAAATTATGGACAAAATATTTTAAGTGGTACAGGTCAGAACGAAGATGATTTAAGCTAAAAGAGTACTCATTAAAGACGTTCCTTGATATTCTATAATATCGATTATTACTCACCTAGCCAAAAATATTTTCAAAAACATCAAAGCAGTAAAAATTACTAAAAATAATGTCAAAACAGTAGAAAAGTTATGAAAATCAATAAATTGAAGATTGATAAAAGTTATAAAATCTCAAAGAGCCCATACTAACATGTAAAATAATTTATTCAAATATGAGATAATTTTTTAATCAAATATGCTTCTGTGGCATTTATCTTTTGGATGTATTTGTAAATAAAATTATATGTTACACTTCGTTTGCATAATAAAACCTAAGCTGAAACGCAAATCATATATTATTACTCATAAATAAAAATATATCCTGAGAATTTGACCAACATCGGTTAATACCGCTTCTATTGTAGCAACATAGACTTTTATAATAAAATCTGATATAGTGAGTTTGTACATGGTCGACTATCTTAGAATTGTGGATTTGAGTCTAAAATAGACTTATTAAATATCTATCTCGAGCGAAAGGTACAGCAATGGTCAGCAACTCGAGTAAGTTAAAATGTAAATCAGTGCAATATGGCGAGTATTAAAACAGTAAGCAAAATTAGTTTTTAGTTTTCGATCTTTACTGAGTTCTCTGGACTAAACCGAGTGCTTCCAGTAAAATGATGATTGTTGAGCTAATGTTGCAGATCAGCATTCACTGTTGTTTGAATGAACTTTACTAAGCTTTGTAAATATACTTAGCGTTCATTTCATTTAGGCTTCCTTCATAAAATTACGTAAGAACGATCACCATGGTTTCAGGTTTAGCATAATAATAATTTATGGCATACGTTCTATAAATATAGCCTTGTGCCAATCTTTATGTTGTCTCGTTAAAATGTTTCATAGTCCAATTTTCTACATACAATGTGTGAAAGCACGTGCGATACCCTGTCCTCGTTACCTGCCATCCCTGGGAGGTAACACAGTTTCGGTAGCTAAGGCGGTACTGCCACTTCTGGTGCCACTAGCAGCTTTTACCACCGGACAGAGTATTGATTTTTGTGTAGATGTGTCAGTCTCTTACGATTTTTTTTTTTTTTTGCAACTGCAACTCAGATTATCAACTTTGTGTTAAAAGCACTTGCTTTTGATCGTTAACTAATAGACAACGCGCTAGTAGCGATCGTCATCAATGACGTAGAATGGAAATTAAACAGATTTTTTTTTTCCTGTTGGAAGTAGCATTGTGTTGCGAAGCATGGTTTTAACTTTATTTTGGATCTTGACCAGATCCAACACGATGCCTGCTGATCTGTGGTCTGGACAGAATGTGAAGCACGCTTCAGGCTCCGTCCAGTAATGCCCACCTTCAAAAGGAAGGAAACGATTGGCCGTCCAAGGAGTTCACGGCACCCGACCTTAATGACATGTCCACTTCTTTTCCACGTAGTCAGATCGCAGCGATTCGTAATGGTTTTTCTTTCGCTCGTGCGCCTCCTCCCAGTTCTCCTCCGTTAATTCTACTCAGAGGACACATTTCGTTGAATCAAACCACGCTACAATGTCAGGGCGTGCGTCTGTCTGAATGATATGTACTGGAAATTGCAGAGGTGTTATAAGATCAACTAATACCCTCCAATCACGGACTCCACTCAGTAGTGTTATGTTGAGAATTATTTGGGTCTTTCACACAGGACGTTCACTTTCCTTGTGAAAACGTATTTGCGAAAACGGTTCTCTGGCCGTTATAGCCTATTTTTTGGCTGTGTACTAAGTCCACTTCCAGCACTTTGTTATGACGCCACGTGTACATCTGCAGTGATGTGGGCATACAGAGCACGTGGCGTAAAGTGTCTCGATCACTTAGACATAATGCGCCTACATCGGTGTCAGTGTACCCGCACAGCTTGATGTTGGTCGCATTTGGTTGAAGATCGTAGCTAGATCACAGGAGGAATATTGCCAATGGATCTATTGCAATCAGATATAAAATATCAGCTTATATCAAGTTACTTAATCGTAGGTGCTTACTAAGTTTAACTTAGTCTGGCACACGGCCATTTTCCTTAAGGGAAGATTTTTCACAGATCGTAAGGAAAGTTGATTTTACAAAGATTAAAATGAAAGCAACCATCCTCGGTGCAGGCTGAAAAACAATTTCGCATTATCTCGACGCTTGCTTTGACGCTGTGCTTTGACATTAACTTGAATCGAATAAAGAAATCAATATACTTACTGGAAAACCAATTCCAGTTACATTCTGTGTCTTCCTTTTGTACGTCATTTTTACATTGCTACAACGACTATAAAATATGAAATTTTTCCTTAGACTTATCCACAAGGTTCTGATTTACTATTGTTCCTTTCTGCAAGCGTCGTGTACTGCTCTTAGCAGGTGACTGTAGGCGTCACCAATTTGGTCGTCACCAATTTAGGCGTCGTTTGTCTTTCTCGTCTCGAACATTGAAGATGTACGCATTAAAACAACTTTTTGAGAGATTTTTAAAATTGAGTCAGTGTTCATGCTCTTTTCCTATTTTTCCATTTTTCATTCGTTAATTTATTTTTCATTACGATTTGCTTTTTTATTTAAAAGTTTTATTTCAATTTTCTTCTTCCTAATTTCTCATTTTCACTTTTCCTTCTTTCTTTAAGCTTAATTCAAAGTTGACTTCTATGATGAGAGTGTCATCGTTTACATTCAACTTAGTACGGCACTAGATCGAATATAATGTTATGTTAGTAACGTCTGATATGAATACGAGACTAAATTTTTTTTATACTTAAAATAATTGTTTATTCACTTCGTCTCTCCATCAAATTAGCTTCGGCCAATCAACGGTATGTGGTTTCAGATCTTTGTTCGAAAGTTTGATCTTCTTGCAAGGATGCCAGGGATTCAATAAGTGATTGTTTAACAGTCATCAACCGGTTCACTTAGGATTATTTCAATCATTCGAAAATCAGATAAAATGTAATACATACGCACCAAACTGCCCCTCCGACACCCTGTGTGTTTGTGTGAAATTCAAGCCTGATAAGTGTATGAAATATATATTCGTTTATTTATGTTAATCTCAATAAAATGTTAAAATATTTTATCTTCTCAACCTTTTCCTCTCTCTCTCTCTCCCTCCCTCTCTGTTTTTTCTTTCAACTTTCAAGTGATACGGACCTAGCTAGAGTGTTTACTGTTCTCAGTAAAGAGAGAACAATGAAATCAGTCTCAGAAATGACCGTCTTAATTGAGCGTAAGTTTTTCTTTCTGTTGTACATAATGAGATTAATTCATTTGCGTACTTGTAAAGCTATTATATTACTCAAATGAATGAACAATTCTGGCCGACCCCCATCAAATACTGGGGAAAATATGTGTTCGAACACAAAGGCCACTTTGTAAATAAATAAATAAAATAAACAAAAATTATCCGAAGAACATATAATAAAAAAGGAGTTATGCCAATCGACAAAGATGAGTCATGATTTTATTAAATGCGTTCAGCATTTACAACTCATAAAACATGAACGGACAAGATTTTTTTTTCTTTTGGAAGATAGTTGAAAGTTGAATCTTGAAAATAATGTGGAGATGAATCCGCCAAGCCCAGTTTGCAAAGATTCATTTCCACATTATTTTCAAGATTCAACTTCTCATTCCATATTCCTTAGTATCTGCTCTTTCGCTCTTTCTTTCGTTATTTCTTTCTTTGTGTGTATCTTAATTTGCTTTGTTTTACTGTCTTTTTTTATTACTCGTTCATTTTCTTCACTTCATTTTTTAAATACTTTTTACTCCATTTCTCTTTTCTCTCCATTTCTCACTTTTCCTTCTTTCTCCCTTTTGAGCCTTCTATATCTTTTTCTCTTTGATTCTCTCTCTCTCTCTCTCTCTCTCTCTCTCTCTCTCTCTCTCTAATATCTACATTCTTTTTTTTCTTCCATTTTCCATATTTTGTTTCTTTCTTTATTTATTTTTCAAGATTTTCTTTTTTTCAAGATTTTTTTTTTGTCAATATTTTCCTTTTTATTTTTTACTTATTTGTCTTTGCTTTTCTTTCTTTTGCATTCGTTTGTTTTCTTTTATTTCTTACCTACTCGACATTATATTGTTTACTTACAAAATTTATTTTCTTTATTACTTTTTTATTTCTTTTTCTATCTTGTTTCATCTTACCATTGTTCTTTCGTGTCGTCTCTTTTTCTTAAGTCTTCATCTGATTCTCTTTCTTTCTTACCTTCTCTTCCTTACCTTCTCTACATTTCGAAGTAGTCTTCTTTGTTTTCTTTCTTTTTCCTTTTTTCTTGGATCATTTAATTTTTTATGTTCATCTCGAACCAGTTTGATTTGTCGAAAAGCGTTGCTAAGTAGTAAAATGCTTATTTTTATTTTTTTAATGTGTGTAATTCCGAAAAATATGCTTGTTTGTGTAGATAATCAACAGTTAATAAATGAGTATCGTTGATTATTCTGTCGATTAAATATCGATTACCTACAAGTGTATTTTTCTTCATTCATCCACATGTGTGTGAAAGAAAAAAGAATTATCAGTCGAGAAAATAAACAGGTTTATTCTAAATTCTTATTTAGACTGTATCACATTTGCACTAAAACTTCGAGAAATGTACGAAGTTTATTTTACCTACATAGTGTTAAAAATTTGAACTGAAATATTTTCTCATTTAAACGACTTTGATGTAAAAACAAATTATATCTTCTCAGGAAATTTGTCTTTCGGTTTACATTTTACATTCCTATTTCATTCTGTGTTCCTGGTTATCAGGAAGACATTTTTTTCTCGCTTCATATTTCAATTCATATTTTCACCTTAATGGTTTTAAAAAAATGTTAATCCTTCCAATTCTCCAATTTATATACAGGGTTTTCACATGATCCCTTTTAATCCTAATTTCATACTACCAGTGTCAAAATAGTGTCACAATAATTCTATCACATCAAAATACAAATATAAAACATAGAGACAGACATTGACTTGATCGTAGACTGACATTTATTCAGAGTAATTTAATTTGGCTCTCAAAATCATAATACATAAACCATACATGCTCATATATAATACGAAAAAGCAATCATGAAAAGCATCGGGTTTTAACATTCACTTTAAAATGATTTTCTTAAATGTATTTTCCATAAAATCTGCAATAAAAACAGCAGTAGACAAGGTGAAGAGAAATAAAAAAGGACCAGATGAGATTGCCATAAAAAATGCTAATAATTTTATTAAAGTGATAAATGAAATATTAAATAGTGACGAAATGTTTTCATAGCTCTACTAAAGAAACCAGGTGTGAATAAATGCAAACTTCATTGAACAATTCTTTCACATAAGAAAACCAATAAATATGATTCTAATAAATTAGAGCACGTAGCAGAATTAAATCGAAAACAGAGGACTGTGACTTTTTTTTAAACGCTAAAACAAGAAACGCAAATAGATATACAGAAAAAGATATACCCTTGTTTTTCAAAGATTGCACAAAGGCATATGATATTGTACAACACGAAGAAATTCTTGAAATTTGAACGAAACTAGACTACATCATCCTGAAAAAGCTATAAGAATTATCCGTCATCTGTCCGGTTGCGAAAAGAGAACGATTAATGTGAATATACCAAAATAAAATGAGGAATGAGACAAGGACGTGTTTTTTCACTGGGTTTGTACGGCGTAGTGATATTAAGAGAATTCGATAATCTATCAGGATTTCGGGAGAGACGTAACCTTAACAATATACATTATACATTTGACACTATCTTGATGGCAGATTTCAGAAAGAAAGCAGAAATAATTATTTTAACAGTTTATTCTAGGTAATTCAAAAGTCTTACAAAAAACAAAAAGACGTAATAAAGGAGTAAGTATTGCTAGAACAGCAAAAGACAGAACGCATGATCATCCGTATCCTGAAGAAACAAGGGAGATTTACCATGGATAACTAACACTCGAAATTTTTCATAAAGTAGAGCGAATATTAAATTATTCTAAACTCATCTACACACTCTAAATCGAATGGAGGAACATTATGTTATTATATAACTAAGTTTTTGGCACTGCGGTTTCTTTGCAGGTAGTAACCAAGCTTACTATAGAGTGATACAGGGTCATGATATTGGAGCTTCCATTGAAGATCGACTCATTACACTAGCGAATGGTTTACGAAATTGGCTTGGTCATCCTGTATGTACGTTAAATATCTACCAAATTAAATTACCCATTTCATCTGACCACCTACGACTGTACACAAGGGTAGAACAGCAGGACCCGTGAAGAATCATCCACCCTTCTGATTCTCACTGTGGCTACGTTTTCATAGTTAAAGCCACGTGAACCTAACAGAAACTTAAATCGTGTGACTATGATTTGCCCTCATTCGACTATGTGTAACATCAACGTGTATATTTGAACATACTATTATGACCTTCGATTTAGAGTGAGATGCTATGCGATGTAGCGTGGAGTTTACGAGTTGCTGTAGTCGTTGTGTGGTATATATATATATATATATATATATATATATATATATATATATATATCCAAGCGCGTTCCAAAGCAGTACATAACTGAATTCTGTTTATTGAGTCTGACTGTGGAAAATTAAAATTTAATGAGGTCTGCAATAGGTTCAATGCATGTTCAATATGGTTTAAATCTGGTGATAGTAACCATTTTTGTCATCCACCTACGATCAGGTGTAATATTTTTATAGAACAAACTCTCACCACCAAGAAAGATGACAAGCATAAAAGAAAGTAAATGGTCTACAAGTTATTTTATTGTTCCAAGACAGGCTCCAATTTCATTAGTTGTTCTTGGGGTGTGTTCTAGTTGAGTTCATGTTTAGAACATACACTACACCACTACAGAGCCCAACAGCAGCTTGCACAACACCCTTTATATAACAGGCTAGATTTATAGCCTTATACGGTTCCCACCACACACGAACTTGACCGACCACTCGAAAGAGCTGGAAACGTGACTCGTCTGACCAGATGACATAGTGACGATCTTCCATAGTCTAATGGCACCGTTCTCTGAGCCAGTCATTGATTCTGTGGTGCCATTAATTGTACCCTTTTTATGAACGACGGCGACACTCCACCGAGGTCACTGATTCGTTGACCAGTGGGTTGAGCGACGTGATTTGATGTAATGTTCTTATTCGTCGATTGGTTATCATCCTTGTTATTCACCGGATATTCCGTTCTTGTATTGTCTGTGAACGCCGCAGTTTCCGCATGCCGCTGATGTACGTCGCAAATTCACATATTCCTGATATATCCTTGTTAGCGTTGACCGAGAAAAACTTAGAGCAGTTGCCACCTAGGAGAAAAACCGCTTACAATTATTCTACGATAAAACTGTTATACTTCCTTTATACTTTCTTTATTTTCTTTTTTCGTGGTTACTTGTTAGTCATCCCTTCCTTCTTATTTTGTTTTTCCTTCTTTTTTCATCTTCTCTCTCTATCCCTTTCTTCAAATCTCGTTTTTCTACCTCTTTATTCTTTCGCATTTTCCTTCCGTTAAATATATTTATCTTTTTCTTTACTCCATTTCTTCGTCTATATTTATTTTTCCACCCATTTTCCCTCCTTTGTCCTTCCGTTTTTTTTCTTTGACGCTGTTTAGATTTTCTTTTTTCCCTTCTTCCACTTTCTCCATTTTTATCTTCTTCAAAGACTCATTCTCATTAGTCGATTATTCTTTCCTTTGTATATGTCGAACTTTTTCATTATTTATTCCCACTCTCCCTTTTCATGTAAAGGCTTTCTTTTTCTACTATACTCTTTCTCTTCTTCCTATACTAACTTTCCATTCCTCCTCGTTTCATCATTTTTTATTTCCATTCTCTCTTTTTTTTTTCTTTTTTTTTTTCAAACATTACCCCTTTATTTGTAATTTAAAAAAGCGAGTTTCTTAAATCTCAACTTTCATTTAAAATTCTACCAGAAGTTTTCATTCTTCCATCCTTCAAGCTATGGCTCTCCTAATACTGTTTCAAAAGATAACTTTTTGATGTACAACATACTCGAACGAGAGGAACCATATGAAACGTAAAAAGTACCATATATCCGTATCCAAGCCACAGCTTCACCGTTGGACTTAAGTTAAAAGTAAGAGTCAGAAATTCAGTATCAAGATAACGGGAACGCTTTTTTAATTACTTTTTAATGTTTACTTTTGTAAAACTCGCACTTATTGGTTTGGTATTGTGTTCTGTATCAAGTGAAGAAAGTGTTCACCACACGTCAAGGTTGACAACGTTGTAACAGTTTTTTTTTTGTTGTTTTTTTTTAATGTTACGACTGACCCGGTAGTAAGGTAGTTATTGGGAGAGTGATCTGCTCAAGTATTCACTTACTCAATTTCTTCCCGAACATTTATTTGTCAAGGACCTAGCGATGGAATTTACATTTTCCCCAGGATCATTAAGTAAATACATCAACACTCATCTGTAATTAATCATTTTTCACTGATTCGGTTTCCATTGTTACATCGCGCGCGACTCTTAAAACGGAAATAAAATTTTCTTAAGGGTAAATTAAAAGGCCTTTATTCATCAATGAGGAAGGAAATACACTTCCAATGTTCGACCTGGAATTGAAACCGTTTTCTCACGGACACTAAGGTGTTAGTCAGAGGGATAACAACAGTACGGTAACCGAACACTCCATATGGAGGAGAAGTCACTTGTGGGAACTGACGATAATCCTCATCGGGTTTTATTTTTACACGTTTGTCAGTGGATAACAAACACTTAAACTGTATTTGATACTCATGTCTGTGTATGTATGACAATGTGCGAGTTACTTATGCAATTTTAAATTTGTACCAGTACGAATTCAAAGAAAAAAAAATATGTGTGTATGTGTACGCGTGCGCGCGTGGCCTGTGGAACAGTCCCATCTGTGTGGGTGCCACAATGCAAGTCCGACGGAGATAGGCGCCTGCTGTTACAGCCACGTGATCTTGCAGGCCAATCACCAGCTGTCAAATTGTTTACAGATAAACAATTTGTTTGTTTGCTCCATGCAAAAATGTAAGCGAACCCCGCAGAAAGAAGAACTGTAAAAGCAGAGCAGCCATGTTTGATAGGGACAAGAGGATTCTTCAATTCAGACATTTCACACCCACCCACCTACACACATAAATGAAAGAGATACTTTTATACTTGCAAGAAAATCTTTTAAAATATAGTTAAGCAAGAAAATATAGATAAGTTGAGCGTTATTTATGAGTATGTATTGTATTGCATGTAGATACAAACATATATGCAAGGTATTTTCGGATTTACACAGCATATATTTTTTAAACTTACTGTGTGTGTGTACAAAATATAAAGACTTATTTCTCTAACAATACAAAATATGAAATGCAATCGTAAGACGTAACATGTAAAGTGCTTTATATGCTTTAACATTCTAATTCCTTTCACCGATGTATTTATGAGTAATTACCTTCATTATATCCATAAATCTGTCTTAAATGTCCCATAGTTTTATTATGAGGCTATAATTTATTAGATCATGTTTTATCTGATCACCTACTTCACTCATCTCTCTCATAATGTATCGATTTGTTTGTTCTTAGTATATACCAATAATGTCCATATATGCTTCAGCTTACTCTTACATCTTAAGACGAATCAATCATTGGCTTTTCCATTTATTTACTTTTTGAAATAACATTAATTTCTGTATATAAATAATTAAGATATGCAAATCTTGTCTCGTTACAAATTGTAAATCCTTTCTCCACCCAATTCAAATTATTCGATAATATTCCCCAGTGTTTACAACATATTCATAAGAGATTTTAAACGTATTTAAAATTTCTTCATACTGCTATTTAAGTTCGATTTTTTTAATGCTTTTTTTTACCATTTCAATAAAATTCCGAAAATTAAATTGAGGAAAATAAGGGAGAAAGAACCCTTAAATACAAGGCCGTCAAAAATAATAAATGTACATATTTCATGGTGGTTATTTATTTATTTATTTTTCTTGTTTTCTTTTTAAATTTCGAGATAATAATTTTAGAGTTTTAATAAAAGTTGAAAGAATCCCGTTGAAACGAGATGGGGGGGGATCAGAGAAACTGAAAAATGCAGAGTGATTTTCTCTTGGTTAAAATTTTTTTTTTTTCATTTAAAACGAAATTAGAGTCTTTGTTATTGTTTTAAATTTTTTTAAAAGGCTTTTTTTTTTAAAACTTTTCTTTGTTTATTTCAACAAACCTGGAAAGTACTTGTGAATTTCAAGTTATTTTGAAAATCCTCGGTACGAAAAAGGAATTTCTTTTAATTTCGAACAAAAATACAAAAAAAAAAATTTTCATAATCTTTTTTTTTTTTTTTTTTTTCCAAGACAATTCTTTTCCCACTTATTTTAAACTTTGTTCTTCCAATTCCATTTATTTTCATCTCCTTGCTAGTTAGTCTATGAAGAAAAAAATCATTAATTAAAATAAAATATTAAAAAAAATATTTTTCGATTAATAAAAAGTCGAATAAAAGTAAAACTAAGTTTTATGAGGAATTATTTTTTCTCTTTAATTCGGAGTTGTATTCTTGAAATTTAAGCACTTTTCGGAATAAACTAATCAAATGAATAATCTCCAAGGTTACGCATTTTTATTTATTAACAACGTTTTAGTAAATAAAAACTTTTTTCTACAATACATTTATTTGTTTATTTATTAAAAAAAAACATATTTTTAACTACTTTTAAAAGTCTCTTTATTAGGAAGAGAGTTTTTGATCCAAGGATGGTAAATAGACGATATTGGAAGAGTGATTTAACATTCAACTACGTAAATATTTAAATTTATGTTTTACCTCAATCAATATGTATTTTTATTTCTTTTAGGTACCTTGACAAAAAAAAGAGATTTTACCTCCCTTAGCTCATTACTTGCTTATTTTTCCCTACTTTTTTGTGTCACTTTGTTTCTTCTAAAACTTGTTCGATTTTTAATTTTTTTTGTATGTTACCTAACTTTGTCTTTATCCTTTTAAACAAATTTCTGCCAGAGAAATTTTTTTCTGTCCTCTAGTACTTCTGCTCTTCTTTCTTCCTAATGTCCAAAAAAAAAAAAAAAAGTACTACAACACCGAACAATTATTAATTATAAATTATAATTAAATTTTGGCCGACAGTCTGTAGTGTACTTTCTCAATTCTTTCATTGCTGCTTGTCGTTATTAGCACTTCCTTCCAAATTGAATCCATTCCCAACGTGTCCGGCTCTCAAATTTCGCACCCACACAAAAAATCATTTTGAAATGGTGATTTTTTTTTTTTTAAATAAACACATTGCAATCATTTAAATAGTTTTAAAAAATTTTAATTTTGTTTGTATTTCGTAAAATTTAAATAAAAAGGGAGTTTGTTTGACTTATCAAAAATGAATTCTTACAAGATACTTTTTTTTCTCTTTTCACAAATTATGTATCCATAAAATAAGTCAATGACACGCACCGGCAACTTAAAATCAAATAATTGCTGATTTTGGAAACTTTTTTTTTTTAACTCAGGTGTTTTAGTCTATCGTAAACAAATATTTTCTAATGCCAGTTTGAGTTAACTGTTATTACGTCAGTATTTTTATTACGGTGTTCTTGTTCTTGAGATAAAACACATTTTCTTGGTGAAATATCGAAATTAAAAACTTATATACCGTTGAATAATTTGAAATTTTAGAATCATTCTCTGCTCAGAATTTGCCATTTTTAAACTAAAGTTTTAAAAACAGAAAAACTCCTATCAGGCCAGGACACACCCGGACTTCTTTTCCATTTAGTTTTAGTAGCACTTTCCTTCTTTTTTTCTAAATTTTTAAAAGTGAAAATAAAATTTAACATTACAAGATTTTGATTTCCTCAATTTAGAATAAAAATTATTTTTTAATATTTATTTCTAGAATTAAAAAATAATTCCCATCACTTCTTAAAAAGTGTAAGAAGATTTATTCCCTCATCAAAATATTTTGATTACAAAAAACTTGTTTCATACTTTAACTTATTGATCCCAAATTTGAATAAGATTTAAAAACTAAAAAGACAATTTTATTCGATCATTTACAAAAAGTAAAAAAAAAACAAAAAAAACATACACGTCAGTTTCAGTATATAAAGAAAAAAATCATGCATTTACTTCGAAATTTCTAGACAAAAAAAAAAAATGACTAGGAACAAGATTTTCAATTTTTTTGTAAATACGTTTAGAAAAATATTAAACTTTCTTACTTGGATCATATTTGTTTTCTAATATTATGTAAAAAAAAAAAACTACTTTAAATAAAAATTAAAGTATTTTTATTTTGTTCGGTAGGTTAGCAAATACACTTACTTCCCTTTTATTTTTTTTACGGAAATCTACAGTATTTTTTTTGTCTTTTAAAAAAAGTTTTTTTATTCACAATATGAAGCAAGCTAAAAAAAAAAGTTTTTTCCCTCCTTTTATCCACGTGTTAGGCCATAAATTGGTCAATACTTTCATTTCTCCTGGAAAATTATCTTTCCGTGTTGCTACTTTATTTACAAATACGGAAAGATAAATTTTGTTACGCTTGGTTCTCGATATCCTTGCTGACTAGAAAAACTTTCTGGCTTCCGCTTCCAATTTACCAACCCTACTTTACTTAAATTCGGAGATGAGGGGAGGTTATAAGCACTCGATTGTATGGCTTTTACCACTTTTACGCCACGGTCTTCCCAATTAAAATTTAAAAAAAAAAATTCATAAATTTCTTTTTTTTTTAAAAAAGACAAAGACATTACAATCTTTATATATTATCTGCAATATGGTCCGGTTAAAAAATGTTGAATAAAAAACACATTCTTATGGTAAAAAAAAAAAAAAATTTTTTCAAATTTGTTCTTCTAAAAGGGCGTGTTTGTCGAGGTCTTAAAAACGGACGTGTCGAATCAATGATTTTGTTTTGTTTAAATAAAAAAAGAAAACAAATACTGAACTTAGAAAAACTTTACGACACTGAAAAGTGAAAATAGTCAAGTTAAAATATCCTCTTGCTTTAAGGTCGGAAGGAGGTTCAGTCACGTGACTATGTCGTAAAAGTTTTTGCACAAATGCTGGACTTCTTTTTTTAACTACTCTAGCTATTTTTTTCTTTTAATTATAAAAAAAAAAAAATTCATGCTTTGTTTCCATATATTTACAAAGATACTATTATAACTTTTAAAAGACCATAAAATGACTTTCTTTTTTTTTTTTCGAAGTAGAAAAAAAAAGTTGATTGGGTTTCCCCACATTCGAATTTTATTTTTTAGATTTAATATTCTTTTAATTTAAAATTCACGGAACACTATTCTGATGTTTAATTTTTTTCCATAATAAACAAGTTTTGTTTTCATTTACTTACGAAAAAACTTTATTAAAATGAGACAAAAAAAAAACTTGGTTGGGTGATCAGTCATCAGCTGAACCGTTTTTTTTGTTTTTTTTTTAAGGGAAGGTAAAGAAAACCCTTTATTACTTTTTAAATTGTTATGAATTAAATTTTTCTTTACTCCTCATTGATGCCTCCATCTACAACCACAAAAAATATCCATGAGTGTTATTTTTTCCTCTGGAAATGTATTCTTTCGATTTCTTTGGCAATATTTTTCTCAGCTGTGAAGAAGTTATTTTTAAAAGCTGACTACAATTCCGTCGTTGAGCATCAAAATTTCCAAAAAAATAAAACTCTTTAATTTACTTTTTTTTTAGTTTCAATTACTTACTTTTCACTTATTAATTCATATTTTTGTATTTTAACATTATTTCCTTTCATTGAGTTTTTCCTCTACAACATAAAGCTAGTCTGGATTACATTTTTTTTTTTTTTTTTTGCTGACGAGGAATCTGATCCTTTAAAAAAAAAATTGTAATTCGTCTTATCAATGCTTTTTATGTAGAGATACTGCAAACTAAACAAATAACTGATACGTTGGTAAATTTCCAACACACGTAACATTAATAATACTTACAATACATTGTTTTAATTTTTATAAATACTGAAATTGGAATTTTGCTTTTAAAATTAAACAGTCTTGTCAGCCGTGTTCATTTATTTTTTTTAATTGCAATTTTTTAAACGTTTACAAAAAAAAAGTAAGTTGATTCGGTAGACAAAATTAACCTTCAAAAAGAAAAAAAAAGCTGCAAACAGTAAAAATGCGTGCACGCTGAACTGAATATTTTTCTCTTATGATGATTAATGAAGAGGAAACCAGATTTGTATAATTTTTAATAAGTAAAAATGTAAAATCCTTCTCTCCACTTTGTTTGTAAAACTGCTTTTAAATATTTCTGCTTTCTTTTTATTTCAATCGCTTTATCCGCCCCCCCTCATCATTTGTTAAAAATGCAGTGAAGATTTTAAAAATAAATCAAATCAGGTCAAGTGTAAAAAGTCAACTTTTTTTTTCTTTTTGTGCGAATCGCCATTAAACAAACGATCTATCGAAACGTTTGGCAAGGGTTTTTTTTTTTTTTTTTGTGAGTTCATTTTTTCACAGGGTATTGTCGTCATTGATAGTTTTTTGTTTTTTTTGGTGGAGGGGTGTCATAATACTACAATAAGACTATTATTTAATAATCATTGTTCTATGAAAAATCGAATTAATTGGCATTAAAAATGTCGATTCTTTTTAATTTTTTTAATCATCCAAGAATGCACCCCTTAAATTTTGTCACTAAAAAAAAAAAAAAAAAAACTGAAGTCATTATTAAAATAAAATTATAACTGTCTTAAGTCTTTGTTTATTTGTTTTAATAAGGAATGTGGAGAAACGTTCCTTGAAAATACGTGTGGTTATAACACTTCTCTGGCCTTGGGGCGTCATTAAATTTTAAAGTAAACTAAATGGATCGAGAGACGAAAGAAGGGATTTTTTGGCTTAAAAAAAAGTGAATTAAGTGGCGGTGGGAGCAGCTATTCTTTTTCATTTCAGCCTATTCATGTCTCATCAAAAAGTTTTTCTAATTTTTAAGAAAACCCTTTTTCGCTTTGGAAATATTTGGCCTTCCAAAAAAAAAAAAAGAAAAAAAAAAGCCCAATTTTCATGTAACTGAACTCAGTCTGTGAACACGGCAACTCTGACATTAGTTTTCTTTTCTTTTTTTAATAACAAATTTTTTTATTTATTTTTTTTTTTTTTACAAATAATAACTAATTTATTTGAAATAATTTTATTTTTTGTGAAAAAGTCATTCAATCAAGTTTAAAAACTTTGAACTACTCTACACAAAAAAAAAGTGTTTATCTTGAAAAAAACAACTTGTATTTTATTGCGTTTTGTATTTCAAAACCTTTCTTTTTTTTTAATTAAAAGTGGACAAATTTCATAACTGTTTTAAAAAATAAAATGAAAATAATTTTACAGCTTCCTAAAAAGCTCTCAAGGCAAAACTGAAAAACATTCAAATAATATATGCAAATAAATTGTATGTATTTTTTTTTCTTTTAGTGTGTTGTAGTTTGGACCTGCTGCTGACTACACAACACTTGACTACAACACATACATACATACGCAACAACACGCACATTTAATCATCATCATCATCGCATCTAAGTGAGACACAATAATGACTATGTTTGTCTTGTGAGGGTGTCCTTAGTTTTGGTAGAACATTTCACCCCCAACAGAAGATTCCTCTTCTCGACTACTAGCTATTCTTGGTTTTTTTTTACTTTAATTTCTTATTTTGGTAAGCAAAACTTTCTATTTTATTGTGTTAAAAAAGATATTAACTTCATATTTTGAATTAATTTAAAAAAAATGAATCTCATCCGGGTAAGAAAAAAAATGTCTCACTCTTCTTGATCATAAACTTTTTATTTGATGATGATAAACGTTATCTGTGTATTTTTGGATCCCCCCATAGGGTGCGTACACATGCACTTAAATGCAAGATTTTTCTTTAGTCTTTTTCTTATTTTTCGTTGTTATTGTTTTAATCCGTGAACGGTGAATATTTATCAATATTTTAATGAATCTCAAATTACAAAGTCGTTTTGGGGGCCTGTTTTTAAATGCAGTTTATTATCTCTTTGTTTCTCCTCGGCTCCTTCCTTCGTGTAAAAGTAAGAATTAAATTTTTTTTACTAAAACAGCTTAGTTTATATTCATTAATCAATAATTATCATTTACTTTAAATGTAGTAAACTTGTTTTCTTTTTTTTACAAATGTTTTTGTTTACGATGTTACATTTTTAAGCCAGCAGTTTTCCTTTTTTTTTCTTTTTTTTTTTTTTTAATGAAGGTGAAGGAAGAAAGTGTCAAAATTGCCGTCAAATATATTTTTATTGTGCACATAAACAACATTTTTACATATCACTTGTAATTTTTTAAAAACGTAAAAGTTGTACGTTTAAAAAATGATTTCATTGTATCGATGTGTTTTTTGTTTGTTTGTTTTTTTTTTATTGATATTATTTTGCATTCCTGTTGGGAAAAGAAGGGAGTTGTCTGTCCGGTTCCGCCATCAAAACATACATCTCAACTAATGCCGGCTTTTTTTTTTTTTATACCCCTGTCGTAGATCATCATGTACCACTACTTATCTACTCAATGTGCACGCACAAAAAAACTACTTTTTATCCTTACCCTCTCTGGATTACCAACCTAGGAAAGGAATTGTACTGTACATAACATCTCCCGGGAATGAATCTGTCGTCGGCCATAATGTTTGACAAGATTTGTATGTGTGTGATGTTGATTGTTTGAACAGTCGTCCATTACAGATCGACTTATGTTGGTGATAGGGGGGGGGGTTGTGATGGAGAAAGGTGGTAGGAGGAGGAGGCAAAAAAATGAAATGATAGTGGAAGGTAACCATGTGTTTTCACTCCAGTGTCTCACTACTTAATTGATGAGAGTTGTACATGTTCTAATATTTATTTCTTATTAAATTTAAGAAAAATTAACCCAAGTGCACATCGAAAATATATATTTTAAACAGTTTATTAATTTACTTGCCATTTTTAAAGTGTTTGCGCATTCTTAGTCTTCGTTTTTTTTTCTTCAATTTGCATTACGTAAACAAAACATTAAATTAAATATATATCTTTTTTTATTTTTTAGTGTTCAGTTTGCTTTTACAATTACGTTTTTCACTTAAAGTACAAATTATCAGTCGACAAGCATTCTTTCTCTGACTGAATGAATGAGTCTATAACCCAAGTGACTAGAACTGTGTGAGTGACCTTACATGATTTTTATTTATGTGTTTCTTTAAAAACTAATACTTATTTACTCTTTCTTTGGAGTAATAAAAATCGAAATAGGAAAATTACTGAAAAAAATCACGTTTTGTTGATGGATTAGTGTTCTGTTACTGTTGTTGGTGATGATGGGGTCCACGTGTTCTCGAATCGCAGAAACGTATTTATACTATTTATCATTTAGTCGAAGAAGTCGTTACCACTGCCATATTCCATCACAAGAATTAGATTACATTTTTTGTTTTAAAAAAAAGTCAGTTTATTTTAAGCGTGCATGCATTTTTTTAACGTTTTTTTTTTTTTTAGGAAACCACATGCAATAACACTAATTAAAATATATATATTTATTTTCGCCTTTTTTAACACAAAAGTAAGAAAAGTTCATCTATTTATTTTCAGTTTTGTAAAAATTAAACTATAATACACAAATTAAATATTACTTATTGAATTTCCACTTCCAGTGAAATCCACTGAGATTTTACACATTTATTAAATTTCTATTCAAGATTTGTAAAAGGCAGCAAAATGTTCGCTTTGTTAATTATAAATTAAAATTAATTAATAACATCTAAAACATCATCGGTACGTATTGCCGGCTACAATTCAGAAAAAAAAAACTTTTTTGTTGTATTTTTTGTGTATCAACTTGCACATGTTCCTATCCTCGTAGAAGAAATGGTTAACAACCAAAAAAATCATTAGAGGTATTTTTTCTTACTAAGCATTACTTGAGCTTCATACTTTTTTATCGATAAATGATTTATTCTAAATCCCAGATGAACAATGATGATCATAGCCTAAAAATGGCCATATTCAGCATGTCATTGGAAGCTGTAATTAATAATTTAGGGAGTAGGTTCCATTTTATTTGATTGAGGGAGTTAAACTTAGCAATTTTTTTTATTGTACATGTAAGAAGATTAAAACTGCTATAACTTGGAATATTAGAGAGCCACTTAAAATAACATCTGCTTTGATTTTTCTTTAAATTATACTCAGCATTGTGATTTTAAAATTTACATCATATTTAAATTCATATGATATACTTGCCTTAGTGCCTCAATCAATATTCAATAGCATGACTGCATGGTACAAAACTTGGAAAATTCAACCAATTTATCTTCAATTTATACTCAACAAGCAGTAAATATTGTTTAACAAGTTTAAAGAATCTCATTTTATTTTTGCCTTCAAGCAAATAAAATTTTTGACTTCAGCAAAATAAAATATGCAATCATTTACCAGAGATTGTGAAAACTGAAAACATCAAATGGTGTCTGTTGTAAACTAACAGTAATTTAAGTCAAAATATGCGAAAGATGGTTGATATTTTTTTTAAGTTTCAAGATAAATATTATTTGATATATGCAGCTCCCAAAGTATTTGAAGGCAGCTTTGTAAAATCTCAATAATTAAAAAAGCTTATAAAATCTCTTAATAAACATCAACACAATTTCAAGATCATAAGAATCCGTAACATTTCAACTTTTAACTGCTTTTTTAATCAACCGTGGATATTAGCAGCTATTTTTTTTTTAAATAACAGCAGTTATTTTGGTATCATTTTTTTGCATTTTTGTGTATCAAGCTGGGTTTACCGTTTAAACAACTATCATGTTATACCTGCTATGTGTTTGATAATTTAAAATTTTTATTTTATTTTGTAAAATGGCTACTTTTTTACTTTTTTTACTTTTTTTTTTTAATGGAACAAAAAAACTAACATAACATTTGATGGCAGTTCATTTTCCCAGTGTTAGGCAAAGTCCTGGTGTTAATTGGGATGTGAGTTAGTTTAAGGACCTTGGCTATTGATTTTATTCCCCCCCCCTCGTGTTAATGCTCATATCATTATTGTAGTAATTATGGGAAATAATTAATTGAAACTCAGCTGCTGTGACAAGTAAAAGCTTAGTAGAAAGTAAAGACTGTTTGTCAGGGTTCTGATGGCCAACCAAAGCTACAATTAAAGATTATATTGATAAAGGAATGTCTGTCTTAGTTTTGTTTCATTTTGAGTAAATTGGCCAGTTTGATACATCATGTCAAAACATGGTAGAAAATTTGCATCCTTTATCTAAGATAAAATCATAAAAGCTTTGTCATAACTTTTGGAGCTTTTTTCCTTCTCTTATTTAAGATTCAGTAGTTGTTTTTCTGTAGACTAAGGAAAGGCTTAACTCAAGGTTTGAAAGAGACAGTTCAAAGTTCCATACTCACTAGCAATTGAAGTGAAATTTATAGTTCTTACTATTTCGATATTGAACAAGGATTTTGAGATTTGTTATTTACATCTTGCAAAAAAAGTCTGATTTTATAAAATCTTTTTCTTTCTTTAAACCTGAAGAATGGTATGTCATTACTTATCTAGTTGATTATGTATATGAGAATTTAAAAAAAAAACAAAAAAAAAACTACTTTTAGTTTTATGCATTTTTTTTTTAACGAGACAGGTGAATGAAATTATATATACTCCAGTTCTCAGCATGTCTAAGAAGCCTTTCCAAAGAAAAATCTAATGTTTGGCCATATTTTGGAAATTATTCCAAGTTGCTGATTTTTTTTTTTTTTTTTTTTTTTTTTCCAGCACCCCTCACTTTCTGGTAAATCTTTTGGCAAAATATGTCTTAGAAATATCAGTTTAGTGGTGGTTTTTGTATAAAAAAGGCTTTGAGCTCGTTTGATATATAATTTATTCTTGTAGCATTTCATTTGTGGAATTAAAAATCAGATTTTTAAGGCCTTCTCAGCTGGGTCAACACCTTTTCAACACTTCCTTATATATCTTGTTGTCTTTATTTGAAGTAAATGCCATAAGCAATTTTTAGGAACATTGCTCTGTTCTGTTTGCCAGAATGTGTACACTGTTTCAGGTATACATAGATAAACTAATACAAAGAGGCACTCATATCTGCATCTCTCTTCTTTCCATATATAACTTGCTATTTTCTCATTTTTCATTGTTAGAAACATTGAACTATAAACAAACCAATTTTTTCCCCTCTTTATTCAACTATTGCTACTTAAATTAAAAATTGCATTTGTTAATCAAGCACTATTTTTGTATGTGTCCTTAGGGAAATTATAATTTACATGATGTATTTTATCGATTTGTTAATTATAATCTTATGTAATCATTCCTTCTCCCTCTCTCTAAAGGTTTTGTTTCCTCTTTCATTTTCATAAAATAAAATATAGAGTTCTTTTGGATATTATTAGCATTGTATGACCCACATGTGTGTCAGTGTACTAGAACATCATATTTATATATGCCTAAAATTAATTCTCTTTGGAACACTTAAATCTGAGAAAGTGGTTTAGTGTTTATAGAATTTTTATTATCATGAGTTTATTTTGTATCTTTATGATTATTGCAAGATGACGTTATTTCATATGACCTTAAATATTTATTAAAATCTTGGATATATTGCTTTTATTGAATTCATATGAATGTACATCTCTTATTTTGATTTATATTTTTTTTCATCTATTTTGGTTGGTTGTTCACCTATAGGAATCAACTTAATGATATTTCTTCTGTATAACCACAATGGAATTATACATGCATATGCATGTTTAGATCATTCAATGTAGGATTTATTTTTCTAGGTTTGTTTTTAAAATATAAATGTGTATATAATATAACCCCAAATCTTCATTAACTAAAATGAAGAGGAGGAGATATGTTTGTGTACACATTGTGATTCATTTGTGTATTTGTAAAATCTCTGTGCAACTCCTATAGAAACCTCAGCTAAATTTCTATTAGAAATAGCATTACTTACTTTTTTGATTCTCTTTAAAGGTGTAAGCATGGAATATTTCAGTGCAGGTATGTTTTTTCTTGATTAATTATCTAAATGAATTAATGAAGGATACTGTACTGGAACTCCAGAAACCTTTTTATTTATTGACTTTGTGTGAATTTGAATTGTTGAACTTTTTGAAAACCAACAAAAGATCAAGGAATATAAATAATAAACTTACAATTTTACCTGCAATATAAATATTAACACGTTGACATGATATGCATATATGCATGTACACTGACACACCAAAATAAGCTCATATTTTTGCAGTTGGATTTTTTTTCTTGGGGTTTGTGGGGTAAGTTCAGTGTCCTCTTAGATATTTCTGATCCATCCATCTCCTACTCTAATCAATGCTTTAGTTTGTCTTGGTTTTGTATGTCAGTCTTTGAGCTATTCACATGGTACTATCAGTAGCACTAGTTATAGTTGCCAGTGTCAGCTTAACCTGATTGCTACAGTAATAGTTTTCCTCTTTATCTTTTTTTTTTTTTTTTAATACTAGAACTACTATTACTGTCATTAATACTTTTACTCTTCTTACTTCTATTCATTGATAACATAATCCTGGTTGGACCAAATTCTCTGTTGCTTTCTCTCTCAATATTTAGCCTGAAGAAAATGAAATCATGAAGCAGGAGTAAAAATTGCTTGCAGAATCCATTTACTGTTCTTCTGTGGCAGACACCTGACGGGCGGGCAGGCAGACATCTGAGTGGGCACTGCTCTTTGCTCCATTTATATAGGTCACCTGACATCATTCTATCTGCCACTTGATCAAAACTTTTTTTTTTCTTTTCCTTTTTTTTAAATTTGCTCCTCCTTGGAATTAGATAGTTATCGACTAATATCAAATTGCTATTCTTTACTAGATGTCAAGATGTCAGTTTTCTGTAAATTTATCTAAGACTAATCGGTTAGTATTGGTGCTGGCTTGAGTAGTGGATTTAGGGAAATGCTGACTTATTTCATAAAGACATTGGTTATTTAACTATATCTCATGTAGCTAAGAAAGATGGTTCTGGAGAAGATCCAAGTATTACAATCCATACTCTTTACATTCCTGTACTTTACACTTTTCAATGCTTATAAAATTTGTATTACTTAATGATTTAAGCATTGACTGGAATTCAACACTTCAGATTTAGCTTAATTTATTATTTTCAGTTAGAATCAACTGACACAGGAATATATTTAAAAATACACTCAACTATAAAAGGGATCTGATACCTTTTAGATGACAAAGAAAAGATGGTAAAATCACAATAAAACTAATGATTTATTATTCAAATTTTATATGAAAATGCTCCTAATAGGTTATATAATTATATGCTGCTTTAATATGAAAATATTAACAAGGTAAATTGTATTTGTTAGATAAAGTTTTGTATTTTTTTTTGTATTCAAATTTGGAAAGAAAATGCTTGATTTAATGTTTGTATTTTTCCCATAGTTTTTCAGCTTCACTTGAAAATGCAATTTATTTCTATATTATGAAGGCTTTCAATAAATTTGAAAGAATAGCTTACTTGTTCGTAATTTCTAAATCATTCATAAAATTTGGAGGATTTTTCACTTTCACTCATCAATAGTGATTCACCTAAAGAGATAAAAATGATCCCAAATTGTCTGTTTGATATGAAGTCAAGATATCTTTAATTGTTAGTGCTTCTGGGTTTGTCAGTATACCCAACAACAGTTTCTTTCTTAATTCATGCACCCAGATTGGTGATGTTTCCTCTACCCACTATTCCCACTATTCCCTCTATTCATTCCATGGCCTGTTCGATCTGTCTTGTCTGTTCTGCATATTACATCATGAAGATGCTCACTTAGTTGCATGCCTATGTGCACATGCATGCACACATCCCTCCCAAATGAATGTGGGTAATAGCTTTGAGCATCAGTTAGTTAACCTTGTCATAAAAAAAGAAAAACACCTATTCAATGACGTCTCCCTCTCCAATACATTCTCTCTCTCTCTCTCTCTCTCTCAGATGTACATTTATACATACTCCTTAATGCCTATTTGATTGCATGCACTTGTACCTAATTTTGAATATAATAGTAGTTTTGTGACCCCCTTTTCCTTGGTCTACAGTTGGTCTGTTTGGAAAAAGACATGAATATCTATACACATATATTGTCTAGAGATGAAATAAGTTCTGAAAAACTTATAATCACTCCAGTCACATCTTACAATGAATATTTAACATTGTTGACAAGTCATGAAGGGAATTTAAAATAATCTTTCTTGAAGGTACATAACTGCACCCAAACTACAAATACATGATTATTGGACTTTATTGATGAAAGTGTGCCTCTCTTGTTTTGATTATCAACAAGAATTTTTTAGGATTCCCATATAGAAAACATTGAGGAAGCGTAGCTAGAGAATATCTTATCGTAAAAGATCTATGTATTAATTAAAATATTAAAAAAATTTAGAAAATATTCTAAGTAATTTAATGTTTTGAATTTTAGGTACTCTGGCTTTAAATTTGATGTTATTTTCAAATAATGCTGTGTATGGACATCCATATTTACAAAAATCAACACATTTATAGACACACAAAAAATTCATAATTCTTTTTAAAATACTGAGGGTGCTGAATTGTAAGCTTTTCCATTCATGATCAGTAAATATAATTTTTACTTAACATCAATATCACCTAACCATTACAAATTAATACAGAATTTCCAAATGAATGTATTTTTCAATTAGCAACTGAATTTTAAAATTTAGTGGCTAAAAGTAAATACAAGATGGTGCAAGCATATCTGCCAGCAAGAGATCACCACCACCCCATTGACTGAACTGAATCTTCAAAGAAACTTTAAATTATAATAAGCATTTACCAAGTCTATCTTTTCAAATAACAAGTTGATTTGTTATAAAAAGCCACAGTCCCATTCCTTACTTTCAAATGCCTTCCAAGAAGGTCAGTTTTAATTTATAAATTTTGCACAATGACCCGTATTTGGATTTGCAAAATTATTTTCCAAATGTTTCAATTACTTTGTTAATTGGACTCTGTACCTAAACCAGAAACATTTGAAGAAAAAAAAATCTTCCCCCATGAATAGAAATTAATAAGAGGAAACTGTTTCTTATTAACTATTAGGTAGATAGCAGCAAGTTAAAACTTTGTGAAAGGTTTATCAGCAGAAATGGAAATATTTTAAACTCATCAGATGTTACATTTACATGATAAAAACCAGCAAAAGCCACAATCTTGCTGTTAGTTTTACTTCAAATTATTGTTATTTAATCAAATTGGAAAGAGGTTTAAAAAATATATCTAGCAATTGAAAACTTATCAGAATTTAAACTTCAAAATTTACAATAATTTATAAACTTTTTCCTGTTAAAAATCAGTTGTAGCAATGGACTCATCATTATTCATTGATTTTTGTACCATTTCTTTATTTCTGAAGCAAGTCTAATGAAATTTTGTGCTTTGATGTTAAACCTTCTGTTCTGACTATGAATTCAGGTTGTATATATCATTATGTCCGAAGCTGTTAATAAGAGATTAATATATACAAATTTCAACGATTTCTTTTGAGTTCACTGCAAGTTTGTTCAACTTATTTTCATTTAACTACTGCATGTATACACATATCTAGTAAAAATTTAAATAGAACTTTACTTTGATCTAGAAGGAACTTTTTAAATAACTATTATGCAACACAAAAAATAAAATACTTCTTTACATATGTTATTGTTAAAACAAATATTTTATCATTCCAATTTTTCAATAGCTCTCTGTAACTACATTGTCATGTATAAAAAGAAATCTCTTGCAATAGATATTTACTGTTCATCTTGAGATAAAATGAAAATAGAAAAATACATGTATAAAATGATAAATGCCCCATTAAACTAAATTTTATTGCCTTAGTATGAAGTTTATTTTGAGATTTGTTCATATCACTCACTAGCTTAAAAGCCGCCATATCAGGAGGCATTTAAGTGAGCTCATGCGGAGGGCTCTTGATTGGGTCTTCATCACAGTAGGGAGGAGTGAATGCAATAGGAAACAATAAACTACAGAAGAATTAAAAATTGATCTCTGCATTTACGTATTGCATTAATATTTAAGCTTACCTTTTTAAAAAAGCTCAACAATAACTTAATTTAAAGATGATTTCATGTACATAGGTTCTTACTTTCTGTACAAACAATTATTTTTATTTCATGGGTAACTTTCACTGGATTTTGCAATTAATTTCAATTATCTCCAAGTTATGAAAATTGTTATCCTAGCAAAAAATTAATTGCAAAAAATCGGGTATAAAAATCAATGAAAATAATTCCAGTAATGAAAACGTGGGAATCCAAATTTTCGGGATTGTGTGCTCTGATCTGACACAGTGTTTTTAATTTGCTCCCTGAGTCAGCCTGATTCCAAAATGGTATATATTGGGCTACAAACTCTCAGTAAAGTTGAGTCCCTTTAATTGAAAAAGTGTGACACACTGACATTCACATTTATTGTATAGAAAGTGTGAGTCCATTCAATAGACAAATGATAAAATACAGAGTTCAATAAGGCTTTGTTGCACAGAAATAAACTGAAGAAAAATTTTCATAAAAATTTCAAATATTTATAAAACTTGGACTTTTCCCTAGACTCCCAGAATTTATGCATTCTGGAACCATTCCAATCATCAGAATAAATTCTGTATTGACATTTTGCACATCATCTCAACCCAGCCCAAACTATATCCAAACTTTGCCTGATGCTGCCATGAATCACTATGTACCAATAATCCTGATAAGCAACAGTAACATGGTATTCATGTTCATCTGTTGATGGTACTTTCTTCTCTTTCAACTGCACTGTATGTTTTTGTTTTTTTTCATGTGATGCATTGCTGAAAACACACATTAAAAACTAACGGTGCAACAGAAATAGAAGAAAGTACTGTCAACAGGTGACCATGAATGCTAATACTAAGGTTTCCCTGCAGAATGTTACCCACAATATGCCTCTAACTGTGTCTTGTTTTCCCATAGCATATCCTGGTGCTGATACTTCCCCAAAATGATAATACATGGACATTGGTGCTATCCACTTTATTCAAGAGAAAGCAAGACTCATTAGATCAGACAATCTTTTTCCATTGATACATGGTCCAGCTCTAAAACCCGCATGTCCCTTGAATATGCTTTTGGTGATAGACCTTGGTTAACATGGACATTTTGATTGGTTTCTGCCTATGCAGCTCCCTTAAATAACAATAAGAATTGTTGCACTATTATGATGCTTTCCTTCACCTTAATTAAAGCCATCTTCAATTTGTACCACAGTAGCTATTCTGATAGTTTGTACTTAGTAGGAAAACTCCCATTCACTTTGCATATTAATAAATTTTGGCTGCCCAGTACTTGGTAATTTTTCCCCCTGTGATCACTGCTAAATAGATATTCTACATTACTGAATGTGAGCACCCACAAGCCACGCTATTTTGAAAATATTCTGACTAACTATAGCAATTAGGCCTTTACCAAATTAACCGATACAGATTTCTTTCAAATTTGGTACACTTATAAAGCTTCATGATACGAATTGAATGGTAACTATTTTACATCTCTAGGTCAAAGGGTCCCCAAGATACGACCCTTTGACCTTTGGAAAATAGTCACAAATTTTAAATATCTATATCTCAATTATTTTTTTCACCTACAAAGCTAAATTATATTTTTAAAGTACTCAATCTATTTATATTTTTGGTTGAATGTCAAATAGCATACTTTGACCTTGACCTAGAACCTTTAATTTAAAAAAAAATGTTAATTTTTTTAAAAATTTGACAACAAATTTGTATGCTTTATGGCAAGATATGTACAAAATTTTGTGGTGGGCTTTTGACTGTGGTCTGAGTTACAAGAATTGGTCTAAATTCAAAATGGTAGATTTTGGTTTTTACCACTATATGCTAACATTTTCATATCTCCCCATATGGTCAAGTTGTATATCGTTAGAAAGATCCTTGAATGCTGATTAATATTTACATAGGAACTATGATCATAAAATCAAACAATTTGTGTTATTTGTAGTTAAATGTTGGCCAGTTTGGTAGAAAAATAAACAACATTATTTTTGGTTTTGTTTAGATTTTATTGTATAGCAGATATATTTTTATATGAGAAAATGACAGTGAAAATAATTATTTATAAAAAATGTCATGAATTAATGCTAAGATAACAAAATAATATGAAAATATGCAACAAATAATGTTAACAGTTAACAAATATTTGTTGACATGGTACACTAAATTAACATACAAAACAATCAATTTTTTACTTATTGTTTTTATATAAATGACTAGCAGGAGAGCCCGGCGATGTAACAGTAAGAGATAGATCAAGTATCGACCATCATAAAGACTGAAAAATAAAATTGATAAAGATTGTTGTTTAAGGTTGACGGACACGCATGTCTCTTTTTTTTTTTTACGAATTGGTCAAACCCAAATTCAAACAAAAATATTGTTTACAATCGTTATGAGTCTACCGATTGAATAGAATTTTATTATAAACAATTGTCTTGTAAATGGAATTTTGAAGCATTCTGAATGTAAAAAATAAAGAAAAAAGTGTGCAAGACAATAAGAAACACTACCTGCCAAAAAAAAGTGAAGTTTTGTTGAAATCAGTTGAAAAATGTAGGAAATCCGATCCCATATATAAATGAACACACACACAAACAATGTGGGTTTTATAATAAGTATAACTCGATATGAGTTTTCCCCCTTTCTTGCGATGCCTCTTAATCGTGTTTTCAAATTGATTTCGTGCGAAAACAATTGTTTTTCCCATTTTTGGCGCTGTCAGAACCACCGCAAGGTAATTTTACGCAGTCCTGTGAAGTTTTGTTGAAAAATGTAGGAAAT
Source organism: Acanthosepion pharaonis (assembly GCA_903632075.3). Taxonomy (NCBI): domain Eukaryota; kingdom Metazoa; phylum Mollusca; class Cephalopoda; order Sepiida; family Sepiidae; genus Acanthosepion; species Acanthosepion pharaonis. The sequence continues at coordinate 381,828 of CAHIKZ030001851.1, forward strand.
CCTATCCAATATATAAACGTACAGACACACGCATACACACACACACACACACACACAATCTGCATTTTATAATAAGTAAGATTAACAGTTACAAAGTCAACAACTGCATGATTCTGTCTAATTTCTAAACCATGATTACTTTATTTAATTTTAACTTTTTTTGGTTAAGTCAAAATATGTGCTGGTCATAAATTTGTACCTGTTGTTGAATAAAATTAACATCAGCTGAAGACCAGCTACAGCCTGCTTGCATTTTTGTAAATATTAAAAATGAATTGCAACTTATTTAATGAGTCAGTGTCAAAAACTTGAAAAACAAACCAGTTATCAGATGATGGGGTGGGGGAAAGTAGGAAAAATTAAGGGAGCAGTACCAAAGAAAATTAAACTGAATTCAATTAAAATTTCTCAAGTATCTATGTGTAGAGGAGCACAAAAAATCTAATGAAAGTGAAATTATTACACAAAGCTGGAGTATCTAAAGAATTCAAGTGGATTTTGGTGCCACAATATACATGGCAAGACAAACCAAAAAACTTGTAAATGAACAAGGAATATAAACTCTACCAAATACACAAAAATTGAGATTCCCACAAGAGACAATTGATGAAGTTGTGCTGTTTTATAACAGTGAAGTCAGCAGAGTGATACCTGGAAAAATAAATATAAATAAGACAGTCTTAAAGAATGATAGAAGTGTTCAGGAACAAGAGTAGCTTGTACTCTGTAACTTGAAAGAGGCATACCAATTATTTAAATAAAAAAAGTCCAAACAGAATTAGTTTTTCAAAATTTGCTGAGCTCAGACCAAAAGAACGTACCCCAAGAGGGGGTGCTGGAATACGCTGTATCTATGTTTGCACAATACATCAAAATATGAATCTAATGATTGTGGAGGTACACCGATTCAAGATGAACAATATCATTTAAAAGATTACCACCAATACATAGCTACTGTTACATGCAATGAAGCAACATCTAACTGCTACTTGGGTGACTGCTCAATTTGTAGCAATTTTATGGCTGATTTTGTTTTATATATAGAAGAAATTCTAAATAAAAATTTAATAGATGATTTTATCTACAAAACAGTGGCTTTCAACTGAAAGAACCACACTGGAAAATGTATCATAATCTAGAAGAATTTATTGAAACTTTTTGCATAAATCTTCAAACCTTGAAAAAGCATTATTTCATTGCCAAAGAACAATCAAAATTTTCTTCTAATAAGAAAAGTTCTTTGTTGAATGGTGAAGTCATTTATTGCAGATTTTGCTGAGAATTATTTATTTTACAGGATGCTGCACAAGTCTTCCATTGGAATAATTCTCAAATCACATTACATCCATTTGTGATGCTTGTGACAATTTGATATGATTACAATATTAATATGCTCCAGCTCTTTGTCATTTCTGTAATAGCAAATTTTAAGAATTTTATTACTTTGTGCAACCATAAAGCTAACTTCGGTATTGATGCAGAGTGGCACTTTTTTACTACATCTTATAGGAAAGGACCATGTCATGGGTCAGGCGGCACCATTAAGAGATTAGCAGCAAAAGCAAGTCTGCAGTGACCATATAATGAACAAATAATGACACCAAGGTAGTTGTTTGATTATGCAAGAAAAAACATTTCAGGCATAAATATTTTGTATTTCTCAACAAATAAATGGACAAATGAGGCAAAAATTTTAGAAAATAGATTAAAAATGCCTCCACAAAAACTAAAGAGACAGAAGTAAAAATAGTGTCAATTTAAGGATGAAAGAAAAATAGTTAAAATTATAAAATGATACAATGTAGACCTTGAAAAAAATGAAGGGATTTTTACAGCAATCTATAATATGAATTGATGGTTAGGATGTATGCTTCAAAAATATCTTGATAATGAAGTAAAATTGACATTTTTACAACCAAAGGGCATTGTAATTAAATTATTCACTATTAAGATTAACAAGTGAGGTAATTACAGATTATTCTTTGAAAAATAACTTGGTCTTTAATTCCATACATACACACATAAAATGAGGGTCGCTCTGAAAGTAATGTCTCATTTTATTATGATGTCAGATGCAGATGTTTGTGGTATGGCAGTGGAGGTTGAATTTTCCTGCCAATAAACCATAATTGGTTTTGAATTCATTTATAAACCAAACATTGAATTTGTGCCCACATTCAATGTTTGGTTTATAAATGAATGTCAGTGGGTCATGGCAATGCCTACATTTTTTGAATTTGTTTATGAAATTGGCATAGGTTTTTTCCAAACGAAAGAATTCTGTGTCACACTTCTGCTTTGTAAACATTTTCATGTCAGACATTATTTTGCCAGGTTGCTATGCAATTACTATCTAACAAGGTAAAGCCAAGTTATTTTTCAAAGCGTCTTCTCAGATTTTGTAACTTTGTTCCTGTTAATATAATGTTGGAATGATGGGTAAACCCATGGCAACACTTAGTTTATATGCTCTATTTTCCTATAATTCATCAAGTGACCTTTTGTCCATCTGATATCACATTTATTGCTGCAATAAAAATACATTTAAAAAAATGTGGGTACTTAAAAATTTTTGTGAAATCCCCTAGATATTTAAATTAAATTTCATTCAAGAGTTCCCCAATTCAAATAAGGTAATAATTCAATAATTACATAGTTTAAATTCATACTTTCTGATTGGAGTTAAATACTCTATTTATGCTTTCTATAGGAATTAACTTAAATCCCACCTTGGTTCAACTGGTATATATAATTAGACCTGTGAAAAGTTATCAAGTTTGCTATTTGGTAATTTCAAAGTTATAAAACTGGTAAAAATAAAAATCTGTAATTACCTCACTTGTCAGTCTTAATAATGAATAATTTAATTAGTTATTAATGAAATAATATTTGGAAAATTGTATCTACTCTTTTGGCTGTTTGTATAAATTGTAATATTTACTTGAAAATGAATCAACCTAAAAAAAAAAATGTTGTTATAAAAGGCCAGAAAATGAGAACATGTCATCAAATATATGTATAATAATGAAATTGCTTCTTTTATTTTATTTTCTCTCTCTCTCTTAATCAATTCACCCCCAAGCAAGGTCATAATGCTACTAAGATGCAAGCAGAGGGTGAGAGAATCTAAGAAAATGTTAGGAGGAGAAAAGACAAAGAACAGAAAAAGACAAAAATGCTGATTGACATTGCATTTAAATTTTTGAAGATCATATTGTACTGGAAAGCAAGTCAGAAGAGCAAGAAATGCAAGAGAAGAAACTGTTAGCATGTATCTTATGGTTAAATCTACAAATGTAAATAGTAAAATGATGAGATTCAGTTGCTAATTTTGTATTACACTTAAATTTGTGGAAAAAATTCTCAAAACAAACTGAAATATCATCAGCATGGACAATATTTAGGAAATTCTTCTATTTAGAAAGATCTGCTGGGACCTGGCTGATATTTTAATTCATTTCTGTTTCATTAATTTCTTTTTGCAAACTCCTTTCATATTTAGATGGTTTTAATCATTTGTGTATTTAGTCAATAACAGGCTCACATTGATCAGAGATGCCAAAAATAAGACTTGCGTCAGAACGTTGAAGATATGGATCTTAGTAAATAATTTACTTACATACTTGAAATCATCACTGCAGATTCAAATCCCTACTTTACTGTGTGACTATTTTGGGGTTGGTTTGTTACTGGAAAAACACTTTGCTAAAGTAATATTCTAAAACCAAGAAAATAAGGATTTTAATGGGAGAAAATGAATGGCTTTTGCATGCCATTTTTGTTTATTTTATATATATATATATATATATATATATATATATAATTTGAAGAAAAGAACATGGTTCCCAAATATCCTGTTCTTAATTAAATAGGAAAGCAACTGTTATTGTCATCAGCTTTTATAAATTTTCAGATACCAATATATATTTTAAAGTGACGGTTTCTTTATGCAAGTTATGATTCTTTTGTTATTGTAGATTGATCTGAAAACCTCTTAGTCTCTTGCCAAAAGTGCCAATCACTGAAGTGTCACCTCCTACCAAGTACCTCAAAGTCAGTCCATGGACAAAAGAACTGGTTCATCCACACAAGGTCCGCTTATCCATATTTGACATTTTGCCAGCGGCCTGTTTTGAGTAGACATTTGCTAGTTATTATAACAAATTGACCATCACTAATCTTGTCCTATTAAAACTTGGATTAGAGTGCTTCTTTCAGTGTGTTTTATACCTGTCTTTTTCTTGCAACAAACAAATGTCAAGAGCTAGTGTTAAGTAACTTTTCCTATCACTTTTTTTTGTATAATTTATTGTTTGGAATGTGCAACACAAGAGGCCTACTTTTTTTCTTTGGGACCCTAAATTATACTAAAAAAGAAAAAGAGAGGATATACAAAAGTACTGAAAAGTTCACAGCCCAACCTACTTTCCAAACATCAGAATTTTTAAAACACTTCTGACCAGTAACTTTTCAGTATACTTGTATAATATTAAATGCAAAAAACAAACAAGCAATTATTTCAGATGTCGTTTACCTAATGCTTGTTCACATTATTGTAGAGAAAAGAGACAAGCAGAGTCTCATTTTATCACCATTACTTTCAAAAGACTCTAGATTTGTAGAATCTTCTCTCTCTTACTAGCAAAAGAAACAAATGTATTTATTTTTATTAATTATTATTATTATATTTAAACATGATCTTTTCTGCTCCTTTTGCAAACATTTAAAAATTGTTGTATATAGTTTAGGCTAAGTTACTTTCAGCATTTTGGTTTACTCAGAGATTTGCATTTCCCATTCACATCACATCTGGTATCGGTGTCTGTGTGTTCTTGAATTGTCTTCTCCTAACCTTTTACATTGAATCCATGACTAAATAACCTGTTGCACTTGGCTACTTTTCCTATTTCTTGGGTCATACTTTTGGAACTGCAAATTCGTGGTTTGTTCCTACAATTCTTAAAGCTTTTGCCTAGTCTACTGATTAAATAAGCATAATGTGTGTGAATTCTTTCAAATGCTTTATTCTCCAATGCTGATCCATGTCTATTATTTTGACTTAATTCAATAACGGTTGATATATTCCTTTGTCTCCTTCTTCCACATATAATCAGGCCATGACAGATTTTAGTGTCTCCATAGATAACAGCTTTTTCACTGTTCATGTCTTACATTTAGGATGCAGTTGCTTTCATTCTAATACTTTCTGCTCCAACTGCATGGAATGTTGCACATCATGTTCTTAATTGTTTTCTTCAAATAGGATTTTAATTTGTTGCTTGATGGGTGCTATGAACAGTGAACAATTCTATTTTTTTCTATTTTTTTGACTGGATGACTAGTTGGAATTGTAGTTTCAATTATCAGTTTATGGTATATGAGTATCTTGGACTCTCTTTTGCTGTTGGGCTATTTTTTTAGCACATCCTGGAATGCTAATTCACTGTTTCTTTTTTCATAAAGGTCCTATAGAATACATAGTCCAACAGCACTTGCACAACTTAATGAATGCAGTAGATGATGTCATCTACATATCTCAACCAGGTGAGTGGATTTGGTATTTATAGTAACATTTCCTCAAAGTACTCCATGTATTTCTTTGACATTATTGAGGATAATGATCAGTCTCTAGGCATAGCTTCTTCCCATGTTTCAGAACTCACTTGAAAGTATATAGTTTATACACTTTATATATGTTAAAAATTCAATTAGGCTATGTGTTGGTTTGCTGATACTTTGCCCATGTTTTGGTTTAATTCCAGTTTACCTTGAACCACTGAGACTTTGAACAGGTTCACATCATCATCAAAGCTTAGCACCTGGGTATTGAAACGAGTATTCTCAGAGCAAGATTCAATATCACATTCAAAAACATAAACATCCAAAAATCCAAAGAATGTGCAATCAAAACATTGTGATAAAACAATAAAGATGAGGAAATGAATCCAAAATAATACTATACAATGATTCAAAATACCTTTCCTAGAAAAACTTCAATAAAAATCTTTTGGGCCAAAGTTTATAATCAATTTTCCTTTTTCTAGATGAATACCAAGTCTTGTCAATGTGGTACTGTTTGTTGCTGTATGTATTCCTCAAAATCTGCTTGAATTAGAAATTTATTTTCTATCTGTTTAGACTAGTATCTTCATCATTGCTCTTTTGATTATGACTTTCCTACCATTGCACTCTCCATTCTTGTGCAGTTTTATATTACATCTCAACATAAACTCAATTTTCCTTTGATAATTTATGCCACGATGATACATTAAATAAACATCATTTTCAACTACACTTTATTTTTAAGCAAGACTGCAGCTTGTAATTGGAACAAAAAAGATGCTACTTCAAATAATTCTGGAACAATGACAACACTTATCTCAGAAATTCTGGCAATTTATACAATTATTTAAAAAATATTACTAAATTCAAATTGCCAAAAGGTAGAGCCATACTGAAGTGATTAAACATTCATAATGAATGCATCAATTATTATAGTTATTTTTTTTCTCATGAAACTGCTGATGATTATAACTGGAAAATATTTTTCTTATAATTCTATCCTCATATATTAGCTGAAGAAAGCTAGAGAATTAAATAATGCTAATGAAAAATTAAGAAAAACTATCAATTTATAATTATATCACATTTTAAACAATTGATAAGGATTGTTGGTGTTAATATATTTCTATGTTGTACTTTTAATTTTTTTTCTTCTTTTCTCACTAGATGCCAGTTGCTTGGTTCTTGATGTAGCCTGTGAATCTTCAAACTGTGACACTTAACCAACATGATAACATTTAGGCTCTGCTTACAATGCAGTCAGATCACACTGGGATGAATGCACAAGGTAGACTATTTCTTCACCTGTAAATGCACAAGCCAAATCTTGTATTTTCTAATATAGTTACATAATTTAATATAATGTGGTTTTGCTTCGGATTTGGTTTTGTTAATCTTTTTTTCTGTTTGATCTGAGAAACCACAAAAGGCATATCTACTAATTGGTATTCTTTTTTTCACTCTTATTCATAGAAGTTAGAAGATGCCATTGTTCATATTTCAGATAAGTTAATCCCAAGTCTTATGACAATTTCCATAAATGGGCTTCATTTTTTTTAAATAAATACTTTTCTGTTAACACAAAAATGTATTAAACTTTACAGATATTTTTACTAATTTGCTAAAAGAATTTTTGTAAGTAAACTAACTTAACAAAGTGTTGAATGACATTTATTACTTGTCATTACTTCTCCATTTGATAACATTGTGTTTAGGGGAAAATAGTAAGTTTTTTTTGTTTTTTTTTTTGTATCAACATTCTCTAAAATAAAATAAAAAAACTACCAATTCCTAATAATCATCATCATAACAGAATAATTCAATAAAAATTGGACTCTTAGTGATTGTGTAGTAAGAAATATTGTAAATACTTGTTTCCAAGAGTTTATCACTCCCAGTTTAATCTCTAATGAAAGTGGATAACTTTAAGTACCAAACTGCTTTGAGACACTCACCTACTAAGCACCAAAATTTTGAAATTCATAATTTGTCATTTCTTTGGTGTAAATCAGCATGATTTCTTTTTGTAAATTTTGGCTGAAAAAAACAACTGTTGTTTTGCTCTGCTCCCCTCTTGTTACTTAAAATGTGACTATTCTTTCTTACAAAATAGATGTTGGTAATAACAATTGCTTCACTAGTGCTTTATTCTAATATGTTACTGTGTAATGAAATCAATGTAAACAAAGGGCCTAATTTGTGGTTAATGAATTATTTATTTATCACTAGTATCAATGGTTGATAAATGCCAAATCTACAACTTCAATTGTAAACCCTCCCCACTTTTTCTCCCTGTTTGACTTTGTGCTGAACTAAGATTAGTAAATTTTATATATAAAGTACAGTGTGTGTGTCCAAGCAACTCCTCTGCTCCCACTGGTATGATTTCAATTTCATTGAGCTCAGTTCAGGTTGCTTATTTTTCTTTTGTATCCAAAATTGCAGCTAGCTTAAAAGCCACGTTATCAGGTGGCATTTAAGCTAGCTGCTGTGGAGGACTCTTGGTTTGGCCATCATCACAATAGTTGGGGGGGAGTAGATGCGATAGGCATCAATAAACTACAGAAGAACTCAAAATTGATCGTTGCATTTAAGTATTGAATTAATGTTTAAAGCTTACCTTCTAAAAGTTCAATGATAATTCTTCTGCTGCCATTAAAGATGATTTGATATATGTAGATTCTTATTTTCTATACAAACAATTATTTTTATTTCATGAATGACATAACAGGGGGGTAATTAAAAATTAATATAGATGGAAAAATAAAAATTAGAATTAGTTCTACATTCAACATTTGAAGAGTTGGAGAAAATAATAGCTAATTAAGTAAAATCTATATTATGGAATCTACATGAACAAATGTGAATTGGTGCTCAATTCTCCCACAAATTCTGAGTTTAAAAAGCCCCAGCTCTACTTTATAGTAGGTATTTACTTGATCTGACCCCACCCCCACCCCCACCCCCATCAGATTGTGACACAAGGTCGGTTTAATATGGGGAGTCTTGATTGCGTACACCCAGGCTAGGAACAAAAAAAAATCTCTGGTGCAATGAGAAGGCACGGCCTCAGACACCTGTTTCCCAGTGCTGGTCATCTCTCAGTATAATTTTCCTCGGTTGCAATTCCTTTAATGGAGCCACTCCTAAGTGCACTCTACCCCAAAACAGAGACGCAACTGAGAGATAAGTAATGTGATACAAACCACTCAAGAGAGCAATTTACACACTAGGTATTTACTCTGTCTCCCCACTAAGACGAGTTGTGACAAAAGGTTTTTTTTTTTTTTTTTTTTTTTTTATAAGGTGGGGACCCAAGTGTGTACACCCGGGCTAGGAACAAAAATTACCTTCAGCCCCAACAACTGTTGGTTTCACTGGCCTCAGTACAAGCACTGATCCCTTTCTCTGGTGCAATGAGAGGGCGCAGCTTTGAGCAGCTGTTCCCCCAGGACTGGGCACCTCTCAGTATAATTTTCCTCAGTTGCCCCTCTGTCCTTTGACAGTCGCCCCTGAGCACACACTGCTCAAAAACAGAAACGCAACTGAGAGATGATAAATAGAGTGTAACAAACTACATGATAGACTAATTTACACACGGTATTAACTCCTTCCCCCCACTTGGATGAGATGTGACAGAAGGTCTTTTTTAGGTGGGGACCCAAGCGCGTATGCCCGGGACAAGGAAACAAAAATTCACCGAGCCCTTGCAACCATTGGTTTCACTGGCCTTGGTTCAAGCCCCTATCCCTCGCTCCCTCTGGTGCAATGGGAGGGCACAGCCTCGAGCAGCTGTTCTCCAGGGCTGGGCACCTCTCATTATAATTTTCTCAGTTGCCCCTCTGTCCTTTGACAGAGGAGCCCCTGAGTGCACTCTGCCTAAAGACAGAGATGCAACTGAGAGATGATAAGTAGATGTGAAATTACTCAAAAAGAGTAGATATTTACTTGACCCTTCATTAATTAACTGTCTTTCATTACTATCTTTTATTTGAGGATTGTTTTGATTTTTTTATATCAAAAATAGTTCTGTTTAGGAATATTGTCTTATATAGTGCAGAAAAGTGTTTGAAATTTGCATTTTATTTGGGCTTCAACAAGTTGGCATTTATTTGTAAAAATTTCCTTAACTATAACAAGCCAATTTATGAATGAAATGTTCATTTAAAATTTTTCATGAAAGATTTCAAGTAGTGAATATATCTTACTTCACGAAGTGATAGTGAGTAGACGAAGCCTGCTAGTATGTAATGATTGAGGATAAATAAATGCAAGAAAATCTCTTCTACAAAAAAAATCATCTTCAATGTTTAACAAAAGTTTGTTAGCAGTTCTTCATATGCTTTCATTTTTGCTCTTTTAAATATTTCAAAATATCAAAATTGTTTTCCCTTTTATTGAGATTTGTTAAGCCTTTCAAAAAAAAAAAAACATAACTACTACTGCCAGAAGATATGTTTTTCTTTCTCCTCTCCCAGAGTCAGTTTGAAAATATTAGGCTAATTTATTTTGTTTAATGGCCTAATGAGCACCTTGAGTTTGTTGTTCCACTTATATAGCAGCCACAAAGTACTTGATGGTGTACTTACCACTTCCCTCGCCTCTCTGATTAGTCAACAACTGGTGACTCAAGACAAAAGCATTTGAAATGTACAATTCCTATACACCTAAGTTCTTAACTATTCCATCATTTGTTTTCAATATTATAATTATTCCTCATTTATACTCTGAGTAAGCTTCAATGTAATACTACAGATAGCTATGATCAATTTTTTCCTTTTTTTTTCTCTTAGTATAAAATAATTACCAATAAGATCTGAAGTTAAAAAGTAGTATTGAAACACTTGTGGATATGGCTCTGAATTAAAAAACAAAAAAGAAATTCACTTGAAAAGTTGTCTAAATCTCTGAAGTTCTATTGAAGGTTAATGCTTTGGAGATCTGGATTTTTTCTTAAGCAATCTACACTAGGAAATAATATCTATAAAAAAAAATCAGAAAATAGTTTTATTCTTGAATCTTGACATAAAAAATATTTTGTAATTTTATCTCTAGATAAAGGAATATTTAGATCACCTCCAAATAGAATCATTTATGAGTTCTGCTTTCAACTGGGTTTGAACCATTTTCCTTCTTGCTATATTTTTGGTGTGTTAGTTTCTAATGAGTGTGTGAACTTTAAATGATTACTAGTTCAAAGTTAAACTTTATTATTACCAATAGCCATTTTGCACCTGGTATTTTACAATAGACCTGACGGAGATACAATAAATTAACTTCTTCAATTTAAGACTTTGCAATCTGATTCTTCAGTAAAATATAGATAGATGTTTTAGAAAACTCTTTCCATAATCCCATTATCCCAGTTTGTTGCATGACAATATCTCTTAACAGGAATCATATCAATACCTAGTTTTCTTAATTATCATTCACATCACTTAATACAATAATTTAGCTTTTATGATGGACTTTGCTCATTCATTATTAGCATACTTAATTTGATAAACAAAAGAGTGCTGTGTAGCAGATTTAAAATCAGAAATATCTTGTGCGCTTTGCACCTTTTTTAGAATTTATATTTTATTATTTATAGTATAATTTTATTCCTGTCTCTTATTTAGAACTGAATTTCCCCCAAATCTTGACCCGTAACCCTAATTTACAGTCAATAACTATCACATTTTCTTTTTAAAAATTGAAACCTTCATTGATACATAAGTGAACATTTGTGAGTTAATATGACTGTTTAATAACAAGTTTTTCTTTCTTAATGCATGTTAAGATATTGGAATTTTCTTAAAAAAACAAAATCTTTCTACTATTTGCTAAGTTTAAAAAATCTGAATCACTATGTATAAATTATATATCTATAATTTTAATATTTGTGTTAATTTCATGTGAGAAATATTTTTCTTCACTTTTTTTATTTTTCTTGAAGACCAAACTTTCTTTTCAAAGAACTTTTTTCAATTATGGAATCTTAATCACTACAATTCATAGTTGATTTGTAATCAATGGAATAAATTTTTGTTTTATTTCTAGTTAGATCAAAGGCAACTTTTATTTTGTTGACTGGAACTGTCAAGAAAACAAATGTAATTCAGTTGTTATAAGGTTCATATTTACAACCTATTTCCTTTTGGAGTTTGACAACAAACCACAAAGGTTTCATATGGACATTTTTATTTTTTTTATTTTTTTTTATTTTGTGTAAAATAATCTTAGGATTTAGTAAGAAAATTGTGCTTTTAAAAAAATGTTGCATTTATTAAATTATAAGGAAATGCCGAAAGGTTCTCAGCTTGACCAAAAATCTCTTTCAAAAAAAAATGTCTGGTCATTTGGGAAATAGTTTTAGCATGATAGAAAGTTTTAGCATCCCTCATACCTAATATGTGGAACGTTGTAAGCAAAATTAAAAGTTTATGAAAATGTTATTTTTTTGTTTTTTGTTGTTGTTTCAGCTTGTAATTTGTCAACATTGTATGTTTGTCACTTTAATATGGTGTCCAATTGTTTCTATCATTTTTCCATAAATATGTAGTGCTGCTGTTTCCTTTTTGACTTTTCAATTGGGCTCTTCTGGTTATATGCTATTCAGAACAGTGACATAAAATAAGTATAGTACCAAGTTTGAAAATATTTTGCCAGTGCAATAGTTTTTCATTCAAAAGTGGGTTGGTTTTAAAATTCATTCTGCGTGCTTGACTTTCAATATCAAGCATTCAAATAGAAATCATCTCCAATATGTAAGGCCAGGTTATTTTTAGTCTTTACATCTCTTTGAAGATAAGCTAATGAAGCCTTGTTACAAATATACATTGAAACTATTGAGGCTTCACCAAATTCATAACATTGTTGTCATATAAAAATTTGTCAAAAAAGTACAAATGTTTAAAAGTGTCTACATCTTCTATCACTATCTACAATCTTTACAAGGCTAATTCTTTTTGTAGAGCTAATCCTTTGACTCATATCCTCAGAGGTCTACTACGATTGCCAGCAATTATTTAATATCATACATCATTAACTTTTTCAAAACTTAAGATGCATATATATATATATATATATATATATATATATATATTTATGGCTGGATATTAACAGCACGTCAGATCAACTGACACCTACCATACTGTGGTACAGGTTCAATTCCTGTCGGAGAACATATTTTCTACAAAATTTCTCAAATATTTAGGCCAGTAAATATAATTGATACTGTTTCATTAAGAACAGAGCATTTACTAAAATAAATTATATTTATAAAGATAAGGTATATAAAGGAAATGTATAAAATGATTGTCAGACTTAATCCATTTCATAATATGCGCTGTCATTGTTTAAGTTTCAGGAGCAGAAATGATAGATTGAGTAAAATCGTTTAGTGTATGTGTTTATAGGTGGTAATTCAGACTCTGCTACCCAGACATTCTTTGTAGCTGAATGGTTCAGCATGACAGATCAAATGATGGCTCCCATAATGGGTTACAGGTTCAATTCCTGTCGTAGAGCACATATTTTCTACAAAATTTCACAAACATTCAGGCCAATAAATTTAATTAATACTGCTTAATTAAAAAACAGAATTTATTTAAATAAATTGTGTGTATATGTATATGTGTGTGTAAAAAATATGCAAGTAAAAATTAAAAATTAGTTGCTCATCTTAATGTTATGAAGTCAAATTTTTTGTAATTGTTTTCTATTAAGCCAGTGTACGCCAATCACAAAATAAGTTGTTGTAAACAAAAGAAATGAATGTAGATCTTTTTTAATAAATAAATTTGTTTTTTATCTAGGGAATGCACCAAAATTAGATATTAATAATTAAAATAGTTCTTAATTTCACTTTTAAAATGTGTATATTTCTAGATATGTGAATATCTAGTGTAAAAATTGTTTGTTTTCTACAAATAAAATTGTTTCAATGTTAAAATGTATATTAAAATGATTATAAAATAGTTTTTAATTCCAGTTTTAAAATGTGTAAAGAACAGGTGTTACTAGCAGATATGGAAATCTACACATTCTAAAAATGAAATTAAAAACTTCTAATTATTTTCAATATTTAATTTTAGGTGTAGTATTTGCTAGAGAAAAACATTTAGGGGAAAAAATAACTCATTGATTTTCCTTGTTTAGAAGAAATTAAATTGTAAAACACCAATAACAAGGGATTGGCGTACCAGAAAAGAATTGCCGTATTTTTAATAATTTTAAACAAGGCGGGGGGGGGTCATTTTTTGGCTTTTTAAAAGCCACGGTATAAGCTAATTTCTGGAGAACTCTACCATTTTATTTTTGAGAGAGAAAATAAAATGTGTTGTCCACAACACACAAATATAGATATTTTATGCAAACAATTTCTTTCATATTTTACCAATTTGTTAATCAATGTGATAGTTATTTGTAGTTGTCAATTTATTCAAAAGTTTAGACAACTTTAATACAAGTCATGAATTTTATAACTAAGTTACCTTTAAAGCCTAAAACCTGATTTTAGATGAACAATTCCTACTTTATTACCCACTCTGATTCGTTGTTTTTCAGGTTTTCATTTCCAGTGGTCTTGAACACCAGTTTATAAATTTTTATTACCCTTTAAAACCAAATATTGACCCCTTATGCACCAGTTAACAAACTTCCAAAATGACAGACATTTCAAAAAAGACAGTAGTTTCAATAATTTGAGAGTTATTTTACCACACATACTATGTCAGTTTTTTTCCTTCTCTTTTATTTTTATTTGTTTTTTTTTTTTTTTTTTTGTTTTTTTGCTGCTTCCTTTGTAATTTATGAAGGAAATTGCTTCTGAAATAGAAGATTGAGTGTACAACTTCAAGAATATTGATGATGGTGGTTATATTGATTTGCGAAGCAAGGTATTGTGTAAAAGTCTCAAAAAACATGATATTTTTCACATTTTCAGCCTTTCAAAGCAAAATTTTTAACTCGCTATAAAAAAAATAACTCGATGAATAAAAGCACATACAAATTACATATTGAAAAAGATTATTTTACTTTCTTTTACATACTAGCCATATGAATATTTTAATATTGGACAATAACTGAAAAAAATGTAGAAAGTTTTACAATAGTTATCCCAAATTTTTCAATAAAAAATGAAATCAGATATCAACTGGAAATATTATTTTAATCATTACACATTTAAAAAAATTTCATTTTCTTACAAAAGTGAAAATACCAATTTAAAAACCAAAATGGAAAAAACGTATCAATGAAAAAAATTGAGAAGATAAAAAAAAATTGTCAAACTGAATAAAAGTCTGTCTTTTTTAAATATATATATATATTTGTATATAATATATATATATTGTGATTATATATATGTGTGTGCATGTATATATATATGTGTGTATGTAATATATATATATTGTGTGTGTATATTATATATATATGTGTGTATGTATGTATATATATATATGTATATATATATATATATATATATGTGTGTGTATATATATATATATGTGTGTGTAATATATATATTATTTATGTATATATAAAAAAATGTGTATTTATATATAACAATGTGTATATATATATACATGTGTGTGTATATATATATATATATTGTGTTAACATATATGTGTATATGTGTATTTATATATATATATGTATGTGTGTGTGTATACATTTTTTATACTTAATATGTGTGAACATATATATATATATTTTATAAATAAATATATATATATATATATGTATATTGTATATATATATATATGTGTGTATATATATATATATAAATTGTATATATTTGTATATTGTATTGTTTTTATATATTTATATATATGTTATATAATGTATATATATAAATATATATATATTGTATATATATATATATATATGTGTATGTGAAATATATATGTATATATATATGTGTGGCTTTGTAAGTGTATATATAACTTTTATGTGTGTAATATATATATAGCCATATAAACCTACCATGTGTCTATATACATAAATATATATGAATGTGTGTCTATATATATATATATATATATATATTTGTGTGTGTATATATATAAAAAAATATATAGTGTTGTTAAAATTATATATATATATATATATATATATATATGTATATATATATATATATATATATATAAAAATGTGTGAATATTCTATATATATATGTATAAATGGTGTGTGTGTGTTCATGAATATAAGGATATATATATATGTGTGTATATGTATATATATATATATATATATATATATGTGTTTGTGTCTATATATATATATATATATATGTGTGTGTAATATATAAAATATTTTGTATATATGTGTGTGTGTCTATATATGTATATATATATGTATATAATGCCATCTCTATATGTGTGTGTGTGTGTGTATATATATATGTATATGTATATATATATGTGTGTGTATATATATGTGTGTATAATGTGTGTATATATATATGTGTGTGTGTGTAAATATATGTGTGTGTATATATATATATATATATATATATAAGAATTATACCTACATGTGTATATATATATCCAGATATGTATATATATATATATATACATATATATATATATCTATATATATATATATATGTATTTATATATATATATATATATATATTTATATATATAAAACTATATGTGCATATATGTATGTATATATATATATATATATATATATATATATATATAAAATAAAGAAAGAACAGTGTAAATTAAATCCGAGGACAGATTATAGATATTTAAATATTTTTACAAAATATATCAATATATATATATATATATATATATATTATAAATTAATTGATTTAAAATATGGTTTTTTTCGCTACACAGTTCCAACCATGTTTCAAAATAGAAGCTAAAACCCTAATTTTATTTTTGCAAATAAATTAAAAGCATTAGTTCCATTTCATCTTCATGAATTTTGGAGTAACTTTT